>SJYX01016946.1:10748-49965 GCA_006410675.1 Oreotragus oreotragus
CTGAAACGGCTAACCGACCACCTCATACCTTGCGGCGGTTAGCCAATTTTCTAGAAAAGATTAACAGAAAAACAATTACCCGGGGGGTCCCTTCTAAGGCCAGGAAACTAGACTATAGGTTATCAGATAGGGGGCAGGTTCCTTTTCCATGAGTCATGACTAGCCCTGAAGAAATAGAATAAAGGGTTGCTTTAAAATTTAACTTTTTCTCTTCACTACTGCTGCTTATATATCAGAGAAACTCTGCTTGGACTGACATGTCATATAGTCACTCAAACTGGCCACTTCTGAGTAATGGTGTTCACACCTATCATGGCTGTAAGGGTGTTTGTGTGTGTATGTTGTTGGGGGGTGCAGGGCTGTGAAGAGTAGGTTTGGCCCCATGTAAAAACCGCACAAAATTTTCCATAGGTTTTATTCCAAGAGAAATGAGCATAGTATGCTAGGGAGACAAATATATCTATAAACTCATCTAAAGAAATCATTAGACTATGGGTAAGAGGAAGAGGAAGAAAGATGGCTCAGGGGACCCATTTATTTTTAAATGTATTAACCAGTTCCTGAATTAAAAGAGAAAGTTAAAGTATTAGTCGCTCAGTCCTATTCAACTCTTTGCGACCACATGGACCGCAGCCCACCAGGCTCCTCTGTCCGTGGGATTCTCCAGGCAAGAACACTGGAGTGGGTTGCCATGCCCTCCTCCAAGGGATCTTGCCAGCCCAGGGTACAGACCCAGGTCTCCTGCACTGCAGGCAGACCAGGGGTGAGCCATCAGGGGTGGCTGCAGTCCCTTCTGATCAGGCATTATGTTAAGGCTAAAGCAGGTGGGGATTTGCTGCTGCTTTTTTCCCACTGAAATTTGGGGTTTGTACTTTCCACCTCCCTTCTTCTTCTGTTGTTTGGATGTGTGAAGGAATATCCTGGGAAAGCCTGAAGTCCTCAGGTAAAAAAATATTAACAAGGAACACACTGATGATGGCTGCAGTCCCTTCTGATCAGGCATTATGTTAAGGCTAAAGCAGGTGGGGATTTGCTGCTGCTTTTTTCCCACTGAAATTTGGGGTTTGTACTTTCCACCTCCCTTCTTCTTCTGTTGTTTGGATGTGTGAAGGAATATCCTGGGAAAGCCTGAAGTCCTCAGGTAAAAAAATATTAACAAGGAACACACTGATGATGTCCTGGTAATTTTCGAGGAAGTCCTGGATGTCTTTTGCAGATGATCCAGAGAGAAGTGGGAAAAGACACACTGATTTTCAGCTCAGTTCCATTTCTGTCTCTGCTTGTTGTGGCTGATCATTTTGAAGACTCCCATGGAGCAAGGAAATGGGGACTTTCAGCCTCACTTCTCCTGGTCTGATAGGGTAGCTGCAGGACATGTGGTGGGGTCACGTGCTCCCTGTGAACGGACAGGGAACATGGATTTTTGGCTCTAGAGGATCTGATGCTCAGACTAATTTGCACTCCAGGATCCCCGAGGCCCTTCCACACCATCACATCCTCCGCCTCTTGATTACTTGGTCTGTCAGGGAAACGCCTGCGTGGGCACCCAACAACGTCATTAATCTTAATGTCACCTGCTTTGGCTGTGGACTTCACTCTAGGGCTCGAG
Source organism: Oreotragus oreotragus (assembly GCA_006410675.1). Taxonomy (NCBI): domain Eukaryota; kingdom Metazoa; phylum Chordata; class Mammalia; order Artiodactyla; family Bovidae; genus Oreotragus; species Oreotragus oreotragus. The sequence goes on from SJYX01016946.1 coordinate 12,358, forward strand.
AGTCATTTTGCAGAAAATATTCAATCCTAATGATGTTTATGGTGACTGATATTAGAATGGGTGAGTTCTGTGAGTGCTGTCAAGCCGGCTGGCCTGTGATTGGAAGTCATTTGGTATCAGAAAACTGGCCTTCAGTGGAAAGGTCACTGCAGATTATACACAAAATAGGTGAGCCATGGGATGTTTGGAGTGATTGTTGGTACTCAAGTTTAGATCCACAAAGGCCATCCTTTTGCTTATTTTTCCTTCTTCCTTGAAAGCTGTAGATTATTTGCCTTTCCATTTATCTGAGATATTAAAAGTGGAAATCCACTGCAATTTATCTACTATACATTCTAAGAACCTGCCATGTTTCATTGCCCCCAACCTTGCAGAAAAATGTATACATCAGGTTTTTAAATATTTTTTTACCTTAATAAGATTTTATATGTAGAGATATAATATTAAAAGATTCATATAACTGCATTAAATATATTCAGTGGCTATATTAATATATATATTTTAAATATATTTCATATGAAAAATATATTTCATATGAAAATATATTTCATATGTGCTATATCTATTTAAAATATATGGCATACATTTTATCTTCTTGTAACCCTGTGAGATAGATATGATTATTTTCATTTTTAATAGATGAAGAAATAGAAGAAATTAGCTAGCTTTCAGAAGATCACAGAGTCAGCTGCACATAATAGACACCAACCTTGATTCATTTCAGCAGAAAATAAACTTATCAAAATGGTACTATGTAGTTCACAGCCTGTCTGGGAGGGCTGGAATACAGGTCTAGAGGCCACAGTCAGGAATAACTGCCAAAGATCATACTCCTGCGGCCTCAGGTTCAAACCCCGAGGTGTTTCCTGCCCACAGACACCTGAGAGAGAGAATGGGGTCTTCATCATTGCAGCCCGTGGAATACAATGAAGTTGATGCTACCGTCTTTCTTAGAATGGCTGCCTCAGGCTCTGCTTCTTTGGTAGACCTGCTTCCATTTGCAAGTTTGGGCATGTGAGTCTGATGGGAGGCTTTTGCTTTGAAAGGGATACGTACATTTATAAATGGAAGAAAAAATGTGTTTCAAACACTAATTCTGAAACTTGGGGAAAGTTCAACATTATAATGTAGTGAATTGTTAGAGAGTCACTGTAGTATAATCAAGAACAATAACAACAAAATGGGCAAATAATGTTGGTTTGGAGGAACTATGAGAGTTTTAAGCTTGTGACAAGGTGGAAGATCACAGAATGTCCTTGCTGAAAACATATCTACAAAGCAACCATGTAAATGTTTTAATTCTTTTCAACACAGGTGGTACGTGAACATTAAAAAATAGCATAAATATTACAAATAAGCCTCAAGTTACCTTGACCATCACCAGCAATTTCTAGAAAATTCCTCCATATGGAAGCCTCTTATTAGTTAGATTCTTTTAAGCCTATTTGTATGTATTCTCACCCATAGACTTGTATCCAAGAAAATGGGTAGTTTTATTTACTGTGTGTGTGTTTCCTTTAGCACCTAATCTTAGAGAGTTTTCTGTGTTGGGACATACAGATTTCCCTCACTAGTTTAGGTACTTCACAGTATTTCATTATATGAGTACACTAGTCAGCTTGCTCCGATAATCCCCTGTTGGTACACATCTAGGACATTTGCAGTTTTTAGCTTTTGCCAGCACTGTTCCAATGAGCATCCTTGAACATGTCTCTTTGTGGACTCTTTCTCCACAGCGGCTATGAGTAGTGGAATTGCTAAGTCACTGGGGATACACATTTAAACTTAATAGGTACTGGGAAATTGTCCTTGTAAGCACCTGTACCAAATTATGCTCTCATTTGCAATTTAAAAATAACCATTTCCCCACATCAATGACATTAGCAAACTTCTTAATTTTTGCCCATGTGAAGTGTTTTGTTTCGTTTTTAATTTGCCTACATGAAGTCTTTGAACTTTGGTGATGAGGAACATCTTTTTGTGTATTTGTTGGCTATATGTATTTTCTCTTTTGTGTATGCTCTTTTCCTACTCTTCCTCATCAATATCTTGTTGCACTTCATCTCTAGACTCCTGAGGATATTTCCTGCCTCCTGAGAAATCTGTATGCCTCCTTACCTGCCTCCTGAGAAATCTGTATGTAGGTCAAGAAGCAACAGTTACAACTGGACATGGAACAACAGACTGGTTCCAAATAGGAAAAGGAGCACATCAAGGCTGTATATTGTCACCCTGCTTATTTAACTTATATGCAGAATACATCATGCGAAATGCCAGGCTGGATGAAGCACAAGCTGGAATCAAGATTGCTGGGAGAAATATCAATAACCTCAGTTATGCAGATGACATCACCCTTAATGGCAGAAAGTGAAGAACTAAAGAGCCTCTTGATGAAAGTGAAAGAGGAGAGTGAAAAAGCTGGCTTAAAACTCAACATTTAGAAAACTAAGATCATAGCATCCAGTCCCATCACTTCATGGCAAATAGATAGGGAAACAGTGGAAACAATTACTTTATTTTGGGGGACTCCAAAATCACTGCAGATGGTGACTGCAGCCATGAAATTGAAAGACACTTTCTCCTTGGAAGTAAAGCTATGACCAACCTAGAGAGCATATTAAAAAGCAGAGACATTACTTTACCAACAGAAGTCTGTCTAGTCAAAGTACAGTTTTACCAGTAGTCATGTATGGATGTGAGAGCTGGACTATAAAGAAAGCTGAGCTCCGAAGAATTGATGCGTTTGAACTGTGGTGTTGGCGAAGACTCTTGAGAGTCCCTTGGATTGCAAGGAGCTCAAACCAGTCAATCCTAAAGGAAATCAGTCCTGAATAGTCATTGGAAGGATTGATGCTGAACCAGAAACTCCAATATTTTGGCCACTTGATGTGAAGAACTGACTCATTTGAAAAGACCCTGATGCTGGGAAAGAGTGAAGGTGGGAAGAGAAGGGGACGACAGAGGATGAGATGGTTGGAGAGCATCACTGACTCAATGGACGTAAGTTTGAGCAAGTTCTGGGAGTTGGTAATGGACAGGGATGCCTGGCATGCTGCATTCCATGGGGTCGCAAAGAGTCGGACACGACTGAGTGACTGAACTGAACTGAGGATATTTCATATAAATGGAATCATAGTATATAGCCTTGACTTATTTTACTCAGCATAATGTTTTTGAGGTTCATCCATATGGTATATGTGTCAGTACTTCATACCTTTTTATGGCTGAATGATATTCCATTGTATAGATGTTCCAGATTTTGTTTGTCCATTCATTATTGATGCCTGTTTGGGCTATTTCCACCTTTTGGTTATTGTGAATGGTGCTGCTGTAAACATTTGTGCATGAATATCTGCATGTTTGTTTTTCAGTTCTTTTGTGTAGGAGTAGAATTGCTGGTTCATATGGCAATTTTATGTTTAATTTTTTGACTCTGCTGAGCTGTATCTATTTTCTTCCTTAACCTTCTCACCAACTCAGTGAGGAAGGGCTATAATTACCTCTTAACAGATAAGAAGTTAGAGATAAGAAGAATGAGAGGCCCAGAGAAGTTAAGTGGTTTTCCTAAGGTTGTGTTCATGCTGCATGCTAAGTCACTTCAGTTGTGTCCGACTCTTTGTGACCCTATGGACTATAGCCCACTAGGCTCCTCAGTCCATGGGATTCTCCAGACAAGAGAATCCAAAAAGACTGGAGTGGGTTGCCATGCCCTCCTTCAGAGGATCTTCTTGACTGAGGGATGGAATTCTTGCATCTTACATCTTCTGCATTGGCAGGCAGATTTTTTAACACTAGTGCCTCCTGGGAAGCCCTTTCTTAAGGTTATATAGCTGCTGCTGCTGCTGCTGCTAAGTCGCCTCAGTCGTGTATGACTCTTTGCAACCCCATAGACGGAAGCCCACCAGGCTCCCCCATCCCTGGGATTCTCCAGGCAAGAACACTGGCGTGGGTTGCCATTTCCTTCTCCAATGCATGAAAGTTAAAAGTGAAAGGGAAGTCGCTCAGTCGTGTCCGACTCTTAGCAACCCCATGGACTACAGCCCACCAGACTCCTCTATGGGATTTTCCAGGCAAGAGTACTCGAGTGGGGTGCCATTTCATTCTCCAAGGTTACATAGCTACTAAGTGGTAAAGTAGGGATTTAAACCCAGGCAGGCTTGTTCTAAAACTTGAGCCCTTAACTGCTATGCTGTCCTCTCCTACAGTGCCTAAGGAGGATGATGTCAAGATATGAGTTAGTTTGCTTCTTCAGAGGATTATTAATTGAAAGAAAAATCTTCTTACTAAAGGAATGCTACCTAATGGCAAAGCTACAAAGCCACCTACCATCTATTAAACTGTTTTTAACATCAAAGAGAAAGTGAACAGAGTCTCTGTGGGCACTTTTCTGCTCACCTGTGCAGGTGGCTCAGGAGTGGGAATACTTATTTTCCCAGCCTCTCCCTATTTCTGTCATCCCTTCAGTCTCTAACAGCTTCTAAGCGCTTTGCCCCTGGGGGACTGGTGATTTCAGTTATAGTGGGACTGTCAAGCCTCATATCTCAATGGGAAGTTGCACAAACATTTGCGTCTTCATTCATGCCTTTCTTTCCTAACGCTGGTCATAGAGAGCCCAGGATAAGTGATGTTCATTAGGATTAATACCCATTGACTGTGGAAATGTGAAACTGAATCTAGATAGCCTTTGAAATAAGACCCCAGGGTGACTGAGAGTAAGATGAGAGCCAAGTCTCCGCTGGGTCACACTGAGACCTGGTAACTGCAGAAAAGTGAAACGGATCCTAAGAGACACCCGATTGTTAGAAAGTGCCAGCATCACTGTGGGGCAGACAGGCAGCAAAAGCTTTGCTGTATCTGCTACCCCAGAGAGGACTGAAGAACCTAGATGCATCCCGCAGTGCTCCCATCTTGTTCTAAAGTGGCATCTTTCTTCTGTCTACTAGAAGGGGTGGGATGCCCCAGTCACCTGAGTATGTTAATAAATAGCTGGCTGCCTACCAAGGTGTTGCTATTGAAGCAAAAAATTGCATTTTCCAATTTTTAAACAAGTTTTCAAACTCTCTTGGCAAGTTGAAATCTGTTTCCTATTTCATATAAATAAAAACTTCTGGAACGTACCTTGATTTATTTTTCTGTGTGTGTCTTGTAGTCAGCCATTAAGCTGAGCATCTTCCATTTGCTCCGCTAGACCCATCAGCGGATTCTCTTGCCCTCTGGTTTCTCACTGGATTTGGTCAATGGGAGGCACTAGCAGGAGGTTGGAGGGAAGGATGAAATGGAGTTGAATGCATTTGAGTCTGTGATTCCCTTCCTGGTGGGACACAGGTTAGTGGTGGTTGTGTTTTTCTGTGGTGGGGCATGGCTCCTGTCAGGTGGTCCTCTCCCAAAGCTACAGTTTTTTTTTTTTTTTCTTTTTGACTTTCGGTAATGCTTCCTCCATTTGTCCCTTCAATGAGAAGGTAGTATCTGCTTCCTACTGTTGTAGGAAGAGCTTTGTGACCGTGGGTTTTCCTCAGCTTGCCACTTCTTTATACGCCACCCGCTTTCAGCAAGCCATCTGTTTCTGGCCATGGTTCTGACTAGGACAGCCACTCAATACCTCTGGTCCCTATGAGAGCTCTCAGATATTCACAGGTAGGGGCAAGATGGCCAAGGCTGGAACAGAATACAGATCAGCTATCAAACTGTGACCCTATCATGTTGTGCCTAATGAGCCTGGGCCAGAGAACGGGAGATCTGAGGGCTGAGGGATTTGGTCAGGAGAGGGGGAATGCAGAGGAATCTGGAAAAGTTATCTAAGAGAGACATCCAGAATAGACGGCAGAAAATTAATGCTCAACTCAAGGGGCAGTTGGTGAGATGATCTGGATTTCAGCTATATACACACACACTTTCATACATGCCTTTATTGCTCGAGTAAGTTTTCCCTTTCCTTAGTATACATTGAGAAGAGTCACTTTTCATGTGACTCCCCACTCCTTTACCCCAGGATCTGAGCTCCTTGCAGGTTCTTGGAATAGCCCAAGCCATTCTTACTCCTGTCCATTCAATGCAAATGGTCCACTTTGACAACTTTTTCATTATGATAATTCATAGTCCTTCTTTAAGGCTTAGTCAGCCATGATAATTATTAGTCTTTAAGATCAACTGAGAGACCCAAGAAGCCCTGGTCTGATGGAAGTGACTTCTGGGCACCCACAGCATCATACTCGTCTTCCTTCCCATCCCCCCACTGTCAGAGCATTGGACAAATCTGTCCAGTAGGATTTTGGTCCCACTTATTAGCAAGTTGTAGTTTAGAGATCGTAGTTAAGGGGAAAGAATGTTAAAATTTCTAATATTTCAGGGATTTGGGGGGGCAGTGGGATAAAAACCCCGTATGCGAGACAATTAAGATCAACTGAGAGACCCAAGAAGCCCTGGTCTGATGGAAGTGACTTCTGGGCACCCACAGCATCATACTCGTCTTCCTTCCCATCCCCCCACTGTCAGAGCATTGGACAAATCTGTCCAGTAGGATTTTGGTCCCACTTATTAGCAAGTTGTAGTTTAGAGATCGTAGTTAAGGGGAAAGAATGTTAAAATTTCTAATATTTCAGGGATTTGGGGGGGCAGTGGGATAAAAACCCCGTATGCGAGACAACAAAAGAGACACAGATGTAAAGAACAGACTTTTGGACTCTGTGAGAGAGGGAGAGGGTGGGATGATTTGGGAGAATGGCAATGAAACATGTATACTATCATGTAAGAAACGAGTCACTAGTCTAGGTTCGATACAGGATGCTTGGGGCTGGTGCACTGGGATGACCCAGAGAGATGATATGGGGAGGGTGGTGGGAGGGGGGTTCAGGGTTGGGAACTCATGTACACTTGTGGCGGATTCATGTCAATGTATGGCAAAACCAATATGGTATTGTAAAGTAAAATTAAAAAATAAAAATAAAAATACCAAAAAAAAAAAAAGTCTGTATCTGTACTTTGAGAATGGGAAAAGAGCCCCCAGAAGTTCTGAAAAATTCTGTTTTACAAGGTGAAGACATATACCTCTAAACATGAAATCAAACTCCTTATACATTAAATAAAATGGAACACATCAACAGTGGTTCAAGGGAAAGCAAAATCCCCTAGGATAGAAGGCAAAGAAACAACTCTTGGGGTAAGAGGGCATTTTCTTCATGATTCACTAAGCTTTTCACCCTCAGGAGGGCCCAGATAAATGTGTATGAAGAAAACTATGTATCTGTTTGTCATGGTGTGTAGGGGAGGTCCTAAAGACCACCCCTGGGTTTGGTGATTTGCTAGGAGGATTCCTAGACTCAGCATATAGCTATACTGACGGTTATGATTTATTACAGCAAAAGGATACAAAGCAAAATCAGCACAAAGGAGAAGTGCTTAGGGCAAAGAGCAAAGGAAATGCTCTACAAGCTTCCAAGAGTCCTCTCCCAGTGGAGAACATCACGTAGGATGTGCTTACTTCCCCCAGCAGTGTGTTACAACAACACTTGAGATGTGTCCACCAGGGAAGTTCATTAGAGACTCAATGCCTAGGGTTTCTACTGGGGTCACCCTCTGTCTGGCACAGGGCTACATTCCAGACTCCCAGGAGGAAAGCAGGTGTTCACCACAAAAAAAGTCCTACTGTTTTAATAGTCTAGGCATTGTGAGTCCTCTTCTCAGTTCCGGGAATGGTGGAAAAACTCCCTCAAATCCAAATTTCCAGATGCCATCCGAGGGCCAGTCTTTAAGCAGGCCTTTGTAAGAATGGCAGTCCTCAGTACTGCTATATTTGCTCCTTTTCTCACATGGTGTCACACTGGTTCTCCCTGGCTAATGGAGGCAGCTCTATAATTCACCAGCAAGTAGAATCCCTTTTCCTTAGATTCCGTGAGGAATTGGGGCTTCCTAATATGTCTCTTGAGAGTCCTTTGGACTGCAAGGAGATCCAACCAGTCCATTCTGAAGGAGATCAACCCTGGGATTTCTTTGGAAGGGATGATGCTAAAGCTGAAACTCCAGTACTCTGGCCACCTCATGCGAAGAGTTGACTCATTGGAAAAGACCCTGATGCTGGGAGGGATTGGGGGCAGGAGGAGAAGGGGACGACAGAGGATGAGATGACTGGATGGCGTCACGGACTCGATGGATGTGAATCTGGGTGAACTGCGAGAGATGGTAATGAACAGGGAGGCCTGGCATGCTGCGATTCATGGGGTCACAAAGAGCTGGACACGACTGAGCGACTGAACTGAACTGAACTGAAAATGTCAGCTCAGATTTTTTTTTTGCAGATACCTTACCACTGATTTCCAAGCCACCATGGTACTGCTAACAGTTGGCTTCAATTAAATTGTTACCCACATCCTCTTCTTTGCATGCCAGCCTGAAGGGCTCTTGGGCTTCAAATTCCCAAGAGTCATCCCTACTGCATGTAAGACGTATCTCAGAGCTTTGCCAGGAATTAAATCCTATGTCACAGGAGGGCTCCCATGAAATAAATGCTCTTGTATCCTAAAAACTTTATCTTCTGCCCTCATTGACCAAGCACCCAGGGATTCATTTCCAGTCATGGTCTCCTGGTTCTTGCCCACCCGTGTAAACCAGTCGTGTGGCTACATGGCATGCATCCCTCTCTCCCTAGCAGGCCCAACACTTGCTCATTAGGTTAGGCTGAGAGTTAACACTTGTTGTTGGTCTGGTAGTCAGCAGTGCAGGTGGGAACATTGTGTCCTTAGGCACCTGGCCCACTTGTGGCATTGCTATTCTTCAAGCAGAAAATGGGCCTTTCTTCCAACAAAAAAAGGAGGACACTTTAACAGGCCCAGACAGTTCAGGGGGCTCTTCGGGTCGAAAGTAATCAAGTACATCTTCCCAGATATCCCTACCCCAGTTCTCAGAGTCACGCTCATTCCATCAAGGCCCTGACTTGAGTGTAGGACATGTGCCTAGTCTGAAAATTCAACCTTCTCTGAAGTTCTGCCACTCTTACAGATAAGTCCTGTGTCTGTTCTCCAGTGCTGGTTTCATGCTGAAGAATATTAGGGCTCCTTTAACTACTGCCAAGGAGGCTTTCTAACACAACACAATTTGCTCTAAATTGTTGAAAGATTGCCCTGAGGCTGTCATTTTTTTTTGTTTTCTCTCCGATTCGTTCATTGTATTCAGCAACAGCCAACTCAGTTTTGCAGTTCAGATAATTACTCTGTCTTTCACTCCTTCTTGACACCAGTGACGTTGCAGAAGCCAGCGCATCCCCTTCTACCTCCAGCTTGTCCCAGTTATCCACAGGTCAAAGTCTTAGTAATTGCACTGTGCCAGTGTGCCAGGGATGGATGGTGCTCCATCTCCCTCAGTGATGGAGGCCTCTTTGCCAGGCAGCCAAGTCGGGATTCAACTCTAGATCCTTTCCTTTAAATCTCAATTCTTAGGTCTGCTTCTCAAACTCTCTTAGGTTAGTGTGAGGGGGAGCAAAATAATGGCCCTCAACATGCTCATATTTTAATTCCTGGAGCTAGTATCTTACCTGACAAGGTACAGAAGACTTTGCAGATGTGGTTAAAGAAAGGATCTTGACATGGGGGGAAGCAGCCTGGATTATCCAGTGGGGTCCAATATACTTATGAGCATCATTGTAAGAGGGGTGAGGGAGGGGCCACAGAGAACCTAAAGTGACAATGGAAGGAAAGCTTGCAGTGAATGTGGGCCGTGAACTGAGGAGTGCAGGTAACTTCTCGGTACTGGAAAAAGTGAGCAATGGATTAGCCCCAAGAATCTCCAGAAGGAGCATGGCCCTGCCAACACTGGCTGAGCCCTGTGAGACCTAGGTCAGATTTCTTACCTCCAGAATAGAAATATATTTGCAATGTTTGAGTTGCTAAATATGCAGTAATTTGTTACAGCCGTGATAAGAAGCTAATACATTTGGATTCCCTAGAAGCAGAGCCTGAGACAGGTATTTGGGTACCCATGATTTATTGAGAGAATACTCTCAGGAGACTCCCGTAAGAGAGTAAGGGAGACAAGATGAAAGGGAATTGCTAATCAGGGCTGTGGCCCTGATTAAAATCTAGCCTTGGCCTGATTCATGGAGGGTGGTTCTGCTCTGGATATAGGTCACATTGAGAAGTTCTTCTCTCTTGAGGCAAGGAGGCTGCCCTTTGATTCCAGTTTTAGCCAGTCATTGGTGGCTCCTGGGCTGATGGCTGTCATAAGGCTTGGGAACAGCATGTATCCTCCTCGATGACATAAGTCCTGTAAGCAGAACCATTCCCTGGAAAGGAAGGCATCTGTGACCTGTTAGCAGCTAACACTCACAGAGCACAGATGGGTGCACAGTCCCAGTAAAGGTGATCCTTGTACAGAACAGAACTTGTATACCACAAGGAAACCACCTGATGTGCCAGACCAGAGGAACACAAAATATGTTAAGCAAGTGTGGGTTTTTTAGCCTGATTGCTTTGGCCTCCAAATGCAGACTCAATTTGATTTGCAAAAACACAGCTAGGTGGATTTATCTGCCTAATAGCCAGTTACTCAGTGGTTTTACAGACTTCAGCTGCTTTACTGAATTTTTCCAGCTTCTGTTTTAGTTTGTTCAGGCAGCCTTGGCTTGCAGTTGACATCAGACCCCTAGCAAGATAAGTGAGAAGTCCTTTGGACTCGCTGATGTGACTGGTGATTTTTGGCTGGTCTGGGATTTCTAGGGGGGCAACACTGGTCCTGCAATACTGATCATTGGTCTGTCCCCTGACTTGATCAACACAGAAAGTGGGATACTAGTAGACAATCTCCAGTGGAGATAGGTTTTCAGCCTTAATTATTTTACCCCATAATGGCACGATGAACATATCCAAATGAATGGAAAATGGGATTCTTCACTGAGCCGCATCGTGCCCCAGATCTGTAATTTGATACAAAAGCTTCAAACAAATTGAAATTAAAATGCATTTTAGATGCTTCCTCCCATCAAAGCAGTTTGCACCAGCAGGCTTCTCTCTTTCACCAGTTTGCTATAGAAATAGGGGTACCAGGCATCTTTGCTCTTGGCGGCTGTGGAAGTAACACAATCTCCCTGCTTGTCAACTACAGGTAAGAAAATGAAATAAAATGAAAACCAATTGGAGGTCTAATTATCCTTTTTAAAATGACTTCATCCTGTAGAGTGGCCCACTGACTGCATAAAAGGCACCTTTCTTTTCATGTCTTTTGTCCCCTTGGGTGTTTGGGGCCACAGTAACAGAGGGAGTCACCCTGGGATACCGGAGATGGAGCACTCAGTGCTTGAGTCCAGATTTACTTGCTTAACAGCATTTATAGCGGGTGTGGCTATCTGTCAAGCATTGTCTCAAACACTCCTCAGATAGAACACATTTGTTTTTCATAAAGACTCTACAAAGGACGTCTCTTACCTTCTGAGATGGACTGTATTCTGCCTATGGAATGTATGAAAGTGAAAGTTGCTCAGTCCCATCTGACTCTTTGTGACCCCATGGACTATACAGGCCATGCAATTCTCCAGACTAGAACACTGGAGTGGGTAGCCTTTCCCTTCTCCAGGGGATATTCCCAACCCAGGGATGGAACCCAGGTCTCCTGCATTGCAGGCAGATTCTTTACCAACTGAGCTATCAGGGAAGTCCATAGTTCAGTTCAGTTCAGTCGCTCAGTCATGTCAGACTCTTTGCAACCCCATGGATTGCAGCATGCCAGGCTTCCCTGTCCATCACCAACTCCTGGAGCTTGCTCAAACTCATGTCCATCGATTCAGTGATGCCATCCAATCATCTCATCCTCTGTCGTCCCCTTCTCCTCCTACCTTCAATCTTTCCTAGCATCAGGGTCTTTTCCAAGGAGTCAGTTCTTCGCATCAGGTGGCCAAAGTTTTGGAGTTTCAGCTTCAGCATCAATCTTCCAATGAATATTCAGGACTGACTATATTAGGATTTACTGGTTTGATCTCCTTGCAGTCCAAGGGACTCTCAAGAGTCTTCTCCAACACCACAGTTCAAAAGCATCAATTCTTCCACATTCAGCTTTCTTTATAGTCCAGCTCTCACATCCATACATGACTACTGGAAAAACCATAGCTTTGACTAGATGGACTTTTGTTGGAAAAGTAATGTCTTTGCTTTGTAATATGCTGTCTAAGTTGATCAAGCTTTTCTTCCAAGGAGCAAGCATCTTTTACTTTCATGGCTGCAGTCACCATCTGCAGTGATTTTGGAGCCCTCCAAAATAGTCTTTCACTGTTTCTATTGTTTCCCCATCTATTTGCCATGAAGTGATGGGACCAGATACATAATCTTAGTTTTCTGAATGTTGTTTTAAGCCAACTTTTTTCACCCTCCTCTTTTACTTTCATCAAGAGGCTCTTTAGTTCTTCTTCGCTTTCTGCCATAAGGGTGGTGTCATCTGCCCATCTGAGGTTATTGATATTTCTCCTGGCAGTCTTAATTCCAGTTTGCACTTCATCCAGCCTGGCATTTCACAAAATGTACTCTGCATATAATTTAAATAAGCAGGGTGACAATATGTACTCCTTTCCCAATTTAGAACCAGTCTGTTGTTCCATGTCCAGTTGTAACTGTTGCTTCTTGACTTGCATAGAGATTTCTTGGGAGGCAGGTCAGTTCGTCTGGTTTTCCCATCTCTTTAAGAATTTTCCACAGTTTGTTGTGATCCACACAATCAAAGGCTTTGGCATCATCAATAAAGCAGAAGTAGGTGTTTTTCTGAAACTCTCTTGCTTTTTCCATGATCCAGCAGATGTTGGCAATTTGATCTCTGGTTCCTCTGCCTTTCCTAAATCCAGGTTGAACATCTGGAAGTCATGGTGCATGTACTGTTGAAGCCTGGCTTGGAGAATTTTGAGCATTACTTTACTAGCATGTGAGATGAGTGGAATTGTGTGGTAGTTTGAACATTCTATGGCATTGCCTTTCTTTGGGATTGGAACAAAAACTGACCTTTTCCAGTCCTGTGGTCACTACTGAGTTTTCCAAATTTGCTGAAATATTGAGTGCAGCACTTTCACAGCATCATCTCTTAGGATATGAAATAGCCCAGTTGGAATTCCATCACCTCCACTAGCTTTGTTCATCATGATGCTTCCTAAGGCCCACTTGACTTCACATTCTGGGATTTTCCAGGCAAGAGTACTGGAGTGGGGTGTCCTTACCTTCTCTGAATTGGGGGCATACTTGGGGATAAGACTGAAAGGATTTGCTGATAGATATTGACTGAGGGAGCAGAAGGTGCTGGAAATGACTCCTAGGTCTCTGCCTGAGTAGCAGGATGGACGGTGGTGCATTCTCTCAGGGAAGACAGGATTGGGAGAGAGAGTATGAGAGTGTGTGCCATGATCAGAAGAACATTCATCTTCATCCAAGCCATCAATCACAGTCCTTGGGTGTTTATAGGCTCTGAAGTGCTGCAGACACACTTGTTTGTGTCCCCCAAGCCTGTATGCTGAAACCCTAACCCCAGTGTGATGGCCTTAGGAGAGGGGCCTTTGGTAGGTGACAGGTCATGAGAAGAGAGCCCACATGAATGGCATTAGTGATCTTATACAAGAGAAGCTGGAAAGCTCCCTCCTCTCTTTCTGCAACGTGAGGACACAGCCTAGAAGTCAGCATCTGAACGCGGGAAGCGGGTCTCACCAGATACCAGATTGGTTGGCACCTGGATCTTGTACTTTCAGCCTCCAGAACTGTGAGAAATAAACTTCTGCTGTTTATAAGTGTATGATATTTTGTTACAGCAGCCCAAACAGACTGAGGCATGAGGAAAACCACTGGAGGCTTTTTATTTGGTGAATAAACAGCTCTCTTTTTAAAATTTCTCCCTTCAGATAGAGACTGTTAAATTTACCATGATAAACAAGTTCAACTTTTAATGTCATATTTAATAGTCCCAAATATTAAGGTTCAGCTTCATATTATCGCAGCAATTTAACTGTCAATGTTGCTTGATTTAACTATCAGTGTTGCTGTGTATACAATCATGCACATTCCTCTACAGAAATAGGGTAGAGTCTCTGCCCTCTATCTTAAATTCTACAAGGATCATCTTTTCTTCCTGCTTCTAAAGCATTAAAACTTTTTTTCTACCCAAGCACAAGGACAAGGAGCAAATGGCTTTAGTTTTCCCCTGAGATGTCATTTGAAGTACCAATAGCAATTCATGAATTTTTTTGAAGGCTTTTAAAAATGGATAACTTTGGTATACTATCAAAGTATAATAATACACTTACTTAAGAAGCTAAAAATTCTTAATATTTCTTAAACCAAGCTGTAGTAAAGTTTCTATCATTTTACCTAGAGAGGAAAGCCTGCATCAGCAACCCAAAACCCTATGCAGTGTTCCAAATCTCAACATAGCTTTTTGGGAGCATCTGAGGAGACTCCTTAATTTTTATACTGACATAAGAGCCGAAATGGAGAACTAAGTTTCTAAAATTCAAATTAAATCCAAATATTTATTTAACAACCCACCAAGGAGGTTGGTATTTACTAAGAAACAAAGCAAGAAATAAAACTTGAGTGATCCTGTTTAACTGGAAAACTTTCCATAAGCTGCTGAAGAGAAACTTTAGAACAGCCTTCAAAACAAAATCCGGTTCTAATCTATAACCACAGTATAGATATTGTGCATAACCCATGACCCCCCTCCAAAGACCATTCTCCTCATTTTAAACAAACTAATCAGGGCAGGTCTTGAGCCACAAAATACTTGCTATGATAGCAGTGTATGGGTTTTGCCTCATATTATAAACACTTGAGAACAGCTCTTTCTACTAATTAAGACTGTAAACATCACAGAAGGGGTATACTACACCTGATCCTCATCACCCATAAAAATGCTCCACACACAATATATGTGAAAAACTTGCCTAATCATCAACAGAATTCCACAAAACAAGATGACAAAGCAGAGCTCTGTTAGTACAGCGGTCAGTCCTCGCTAGGTCAACATTTGTGTTCATATTTGTATATGGGGACATCATTGGTAACATGGTTGCATTTTCAGATAACAAGAATATGGAGAGATAGCAAAAAAATTACGTGTATTAATTTTGTTGGAAGATGATATTATACTAGTTCAAGGGTCTAATTCCAAAAGGCATATTTATTTATAGCTATTGTAAGTGCCCTCTGGCCCCCAAGATCATTCTCCTTCTCCTAAGCAAATTTACCATTAAATAGGCAAGACCTGTCAGGTCAGCTCTTAGATCTTATTTCTTGTTCAGAAAGAAATCTTTCTGTTCAAGAGACAGGAAGGCCCCAGGTCGTTCCCCAAGTTCTTGTCTATTCAGTTCAGTTCAGTTCAGTCGCTCAGTCGTGTCCGACTCTTTGTGACCCCATGAATCATAGCATGCCAGGCCTCCCTGTCCATCACCAACTCCTGGAGTTCACTCAGACTCATATCCATCAAGTCAGTGATGCCATCCAGCCATCTCATCCTTGGTCATCCCCTTCTCCTCCTGCCCCCAATCCCTCCCAGCATCAAAGTCTTTTCCAATGAGTCAACTCTTCACAGTCATCATCTATTTCCTGATCCCTCATCTGTAGGATACATGGAAGAAGAGATTCAAGTTAATGAAGCCACCTCAGAGCAGTATAAGCTGTTGCTGTCACTAGATCTTTAAGAGATCAAGCATGGTAAAAAGGATCTGTTTAAGGCCAAGCTTATGCTAGTTCCAATTTGCCTTCAGCACTTGCTGGCTGGTAGCCTTGGGCAAGGCCTCTTATAGTCTGAAAGTCTGCCTTCCCTCACCTTTGTATTGAGGATCTATCCTATGGGAATATAAGGATTAGAGATAGCTAATGCAGGTTCTAAAACTATACACATTAGCAACCTCCTTTCTAACTTTCCAATGAGCTTTCCAAGGTTAGCCATGACTGACTTTGACCTCATTTCTCTAATTCTGTGAGACCTTATGCTGCAGAGCTGTTAATTGGTTTCAGAAAGGAACTGAATATGTTATTTTTCTTACTGTCTCCATTAGTTTACATAGTGAGTTAAGAAATCAGCACAATGCTCGTTGCTATTTCAGGTCATCCCAAATGGTTGTCAGCTGGGGAGGGGACCATCCACTCAGCCCAAGACAGAGGATCCTATTAAATTACAACTGTCCTCTGAATGTATTTTGTAGCATTTAAAAAATAAACTTAAAGAAAAAAAAAAAATACAAGCAATATAGCCACATCTCTGAAAATTTACAAATACTGAGAAAAGGGCGTGGCAATTACCTAATCCACATTCCACAGTTCCAGCCCCATCCTTTTAGCCTCCTTTCCCTTCCCTCCCCCACTTCATGAGGCCTGAAGAAGCCTGTGGGTGTGGACTTAGCCAATGTGGCCAACCCAGAAACAGCGCTTGTGTCTCTGGCTTTCCACTTAAAAAGAAAGCATATACTGAGACTTGGAAACCAAGAAATCGCCTTGTAATGCCAACACCTTGCCTAAATAAGAGATAATCTAGACCAGCCTAACCCCCTTAGTTAGCACAGTCTGAATTTCCAGCACTTGTAAAGTCATTAAAGGAACTGCATAAGAGCAGATTCCTCTCAAACAGTAATAATAATTCTTATTTTTCTGAATTATGCATTGACTTTTGGGGAAACCTGTCATTAGAGGATTTTCTGTCTGCTGACCTTCGCTTTCTTGTCTTGGAAGTGTTTTATTATGTAGGGCACCTTGTTTAAATACAGGACACTGCTCCTATCTCCCATGAGGTTTTGTAGTTCTAGTTACTAGCATGAAACATACACAATTTATGACTTTTTTGGGTCTTGGATGTGGCTACACATTTGTCCTTTACCACTACCATCCTTTTTCCTAAACTAGATTTAAGTGGATCAAACACAGCTATTTCTTCTTACAATTTGGTATGATTCAGAAAAATAGTTTTAGGAAATGCCTTTTCATAGATTATAAGGGATAGAATAATATAAATCTCAAAACAGTAAAATGAATGCATGGTTTTTAAAAAGAAATGATCAAACATTTTAGCAGTTTTTTTTTTTTTTTAATGTTTAAACTCCCACATGCACTGCTAGAAGTACTTTCGATTGACTTCCACCAAAAAAGTGACTAATTACTCTGAAAGATCCTCACAATTAGTGATCTGTTTAAGGCTATCATACTTACAGTCTACGAAATGTTTCTTTGTTTGGCAAATCCTGGTGATACTCACCTAGATATAAATATATACAAAAAGCCAGGTACATTTCTGGGGCCTGATATTATTGTCTGTCAAAATATTAACAGTTTTAAAATTTGTATCTGAGGCCCTAGAAAATTATCAAGGAATCCACACAATTTAACTCAGAGTAGTTTAGTCTAGCTATTCTGAAAAAAAGAAAGCACAAGGTTTTATTACAGAACTTGAGCTTAATCTCGGGATCCAAATGTTCCAAGTTCAAATAAATCCCCCACATGCCTGTTTGCTCCTCTGCCAAGTCTGAACAGCTGAAAGCAAATGCCGACTTGTGCCCACAAACAGGTAAATTAACAGAAACTAAATCACCAAGTGACATAAAACCAACACCCAGAAGCAAACCCCCATTAACCTTAAAGGTAAAATAAACAAAATGGTACCTGTTCTTCCTCTCTTTGGTTTCTCAGCATCGATAAATATTTTCTAATTGCATGGAGAGGATATTTTTTGAAGTAAGAGAATCTTGACTGAGGCAAAAGATTATCCATGATGAGGAGATCACGAAGATCCTTATTTGCCCCTCCCTGTCAGCAACCACATGAAATCTAGAAGCTTCACAATTCCTCAGATGCCTAGAGATTTGCTTGTAGCTTGACCACTTTCCTGCAAACAAAGCAGATGTTCTTCTCCTTGCTGCTTCCTCTTTCAGGTGGAATTCATGGTGAAAGCAGACAGCCGCGTCCCAGGGCCGCCTGAAAGCTTCCAGAAATGCAATACCCAGAGGGCAGCAGGAGCCAGGAGGAATCCAGGGGCTGGTCTGCCGGATGCAAATTGCTTAGTGGTAGTGATGTGACTGTCCTATTTCTAGCAACAGCATTCTGTTGCAAGCTATGTTAATATTAGGTAGCTGGTGACTTTCCACACCCACAGACTCTCATGAGGTTTAATCTTAATTCTTCTGACAGCTTTTCTAGCTCTTAAAGAGGACATGACATGGTTTTTTCCTGTTTCCTTACAGAATTCTTATCAGCATGAGCACACACACACACCCTCAGCGGCATCTCAGTTCTAAAGTGTTGAATCATTCAGCCTTGAGAAGCATTGTTTCAGAGGATTTCTAAAAAAAAAAAAATTAACAAATTACTTCAGTCTTCATCCTTATCAAGGAGTTCAATGTCAGCACTTAAAACGGTTGGTTTACACTATCATGCATTATGCAATATGCCCAGTAACCAGATACTTTATGTCAGCTGAACAATAGCTGCAAACAGATTTTGTTTTGAGTTAAAAGGCTTCTCTCCATGAATCCTTATCACATACTCACAGGCTGAATCCTGAAACATTAAATTTCTCCAGACTTTATCCTGAGCTTAAGGAAGAAAAATGTTATACATTTACTTTCTAACTCTTATGAAAAGGATTCATGCTTAAAAAAGAGAACATGGTAAGAGGTCTGTGGTCATAAAGGACATGAAATCATAAAATTTGAGTTCAATATTTTCTTAGTTCTCTATAGAAGTCACAGGGTTTCTGAACAAAGTTCCCTAGTAGGCTTTGCTATTTTATTACCCTTTTAACTTTGCAGTAGCTGGTTTATTTGATGAAACATTTGGCCACTTTTCTGAGGGGCAGTCGTACATAGTCCAGAATATACATTAGCCAGTGATTTGCTTTCAGGTGAAAGAGGAGAGCTGGTCTTTTCTCCTTCAGAGAGAACACTGAAGGCCAGAGTGCAGAGGTCAAGCAGAGCGTGGGGAACTCATTTTGCAGCCTGAGCCTTTCCCCTGGATAGCCTCCCTGACATCCTGGTTGGGCTACTTGCCTTCAGGGAACACACTCGATCAGCTAACGTGGGCTGTGCTGTGAGCAGCCCAGGCCATCTGTCAGGCTGGCATCAGCCCACTTGCAAGGTGATCTGCTAGTCTCGCCAGGGCCAGGCTGGCAATTCCAAGAGGTCCCTTGCATAATACTGCTAGGGCTGGCTCCTTGGAGGACGCCCTGCCCTCATGAGCCCCCTCCAGGGGCACTGCTACACACTCACGGAGGCTCTTGCAGCCCTCTTCCTCCACAGGCTGGGGACAGCCCACTCTAATAGGAGTTGCAGAGAAGCACCATGCTTCTGAACCACCAGAAGGCTAAGGGCATGTGTGTTGTGCCCTCCCAGCCTGCTCTGGCCCTGGGAAGAGGGGTGGCCCTCAGGGCACTGGGCACAGGCACAGGTCCATTTATACACATGCTCCAGGAAGCCACAAGCTGCCCTTTGGCTTCTCTTTTTGAAACTATCAATAGCTTCACAGAGGCCTCTTATGCTGGCAGGGCCACACCTCCACAGCATGGCTGGTGATCAAAGCCTCTTCCCAATGGAGCAGCGCAAAGCAAACCTCATTTCAAATGGTTGTTTCACGGTCATCTTTTCCTGGGTTGAGGAGAGTGATGAAAAGAGATGGGGAGGGAAGAAAAAACCTCCAAACCAAAAACTATCTTGACTAGATTGAACATGAAAAGGAAAACTGGTGAAGCAAATGCAATTAAAATTCCCTTAGGTGTTTAGTTGGTAATAAATACAAATTGTGTCTAATATTTACTAGGCCTTTGGGTTAGGTACTGTGCTAGATTCCTTACATGTATCATCTCATATAATCCTATAGCCCTCTATGGGGTAACTGAAGCTCAGAGAGGATAAACAACTTGCTGAGGTCACACAGCTACAAAGTAGAGAAGAGATTCCAATCAGATAGTCTGACCCCAGAATATCGATTCCCAATTAGTACAATGCACAGCCTCTCAGCCCATTACAGAAATGGATTCTGAGGACCCCTCTAAGGATTAACTGAAAAAGGGAAGGTGTGGAGATGCCTTGTAAAGGAAAACACAAATGTCAACGATGGGAATTTACAGACCAAGATGACAAGGTTTGAGACCAGGTGCATCTTCATGAAGAATCATACACCTTCCTACCCTGGATTCTCTATAAATAAGAGAGAATTATTATTTACCTCTTCAAGATTTCTTTCTGAAATGATTCTAGTGATCTTTAAGAGTTTGTATCCATGGATACGGGTTTTCTGCTTTGCAAACATTGAAAACTGCTATAACCTGTTTCTGTTTGACATAGGTTGCAGTGGTCCATTTCTCTGAATATTTAACACAAACATGGTATGGGATTTGACACACCCAGTCAGGTAAATGTCATCATCCCTTTGTGCTCACAGTGGCCACCCCTGCATCTCAGCCTGGAGGGGTTCCATGTTGATCACCACTATGACTCAGCTGCCTTGGCAAAAGGCAGTCGGCCAGAGTGCTGATGTCTGCAGTGTGTCTGCAAGAACCAGAAGGACTCTGTGTAGCTGCTTCAAGTGATAAGAGATTTATTCCCCTCCCTGCAAAGAACACAATAAAGAGCAGAATGACAACCTGTTTGGACTCCCTCCCACCCCTTGTCCTCTATTCAACAGAAAAATAACCAGCAGAAATCACAAATCAGGAAAGGCACTGACGGAGGCTGCAATCTCACTAGGAAAGGATATTCATGTGTTCTCTTTGATTTCTAAGAACTACCTGCTTTTTCACAACCAGCTTAAAATATGAGGAATCTCAGTCTCTTCACTTGAAGAGGAATATAAAGAGGCAAAACCAAAGCCAGAAAAAATAGTGACAATGTGGGGAAGAGAGAGATTTTAGTTTATTCCTTTTCAAACGTTGGAGAAGATGAGATAAAAATGTGGGTTTGTGAAGCCACCTAGCACCACGCATTGCAAACAGTAGGTATTTCATTAATGCATGCCAATGTAATTTGTTAAAGGGGAAAGGAAAAGAGGAAAGAATGGGACCCAAGTGTTAAATTTCTGATGAGAAACAGGAAAGGAAAACAGAAAACATGTCTCCAGGATACCTTTAAGTGGGCGGAGTTTCCCAATTGCATCAGGACAAAACTAAAACCACATCAATTTCTTTCTCTTTTTCTTTTAAAACCATCAGAGTTGAGAGTTTCATTCTCTGGGAGCTACTCCAGCCCAGATACCAAGTGACCGGCAGGCATTTTGGATGATGAAGAAGCAGCTAGCCCTAGAAACAGAAATCATTTTTCATAATGAATACCACTGAGAAATCACTCTTCCAACTAGGTCTGTGGANTTCTTTTAAAACCATCAGAGTTGAGAGTTTCATTCTCTGGGAGCTACTCCAGCCCAGATACCAAGTGACCGGCAGGCATTTTGGATGATGAAGAAGCAGCTAGCCCTAGAAACAGAAATCATTTTTCATAATGAATACCACTGAGAAATCACTCTTCCAACTAGGTCTGTGGAAACTGGCCCAGACTCCTGGTCCCCCAAAGACAGTTTTAAATGAAATCAGGAGAGAGGAAAGGGAAGCATTTACCATTGGTCATCAGGACAAGTTCACACAGCACCAAAGTCTGCTTTTCTGTGCAATTAAAGCACTTGTGCCACTTCCTATGACATTTTCTCGGTGCCCCCACCATGCAGGGGTGATTATGCCTGTTAATGATTCATCTGGTGCGAAGAACTGACTCACCTGAAAAGATCCTCATGCTGGGAAAGATTGAAGGCGGAAGGAGAACGGAATGACAGAGGATGAGATGGTTGGATGGCATCACCGACTCAATGGACGTGAGCTTGAGTAAACTCCAGGAGTTGGTGATGGACAGGGAGGCCTGAGGTGCTGCAGGCCTCCTAAACTGAATGGTGCATTTGAGGATTTCCCTGGTGGCTCAGAAGGTAAAGCGTCTGCCTACAATGCAGGAGACCCAGGTTCAATCCCTGTGTAGGGAAGATCCTCTAGAGAAGGAAATGGCAACCCACTCCAGTACTGTTGCCTGGAAAATCCCATGGATGGAGAAGCCTGGTGGGCTACAGTCCACGGGGTCGCAAAGAGTCGGACATGACTGAGCAACTTCATTCACTTCACCAGTGGCTCGGCAGTAAAGAATCTGCCTGCAATGCAAGAGCTGCAGGACACACAGGTTTGATCTCTGGGTCAGGAAGATCCCCTGGAAGAGGGCATGGCAACTCCAGTATTCTTGCCTGGAGAATCCCATGGTTAGAGGATCCTGAAAGGCTACAGTCCATAACAACTTAGCACACACGCCTGATGGTGCATTGTTACTTTCCCAGAATGCATGTTCAACTCCCACCCAAGTTCCTATTATAACCACAGTTCACCCAGTGCAGAAGACCTGGGTTCAATACCTGGGTCCAGACGATCCCCTGGAGAAGGGAATGGCTACCCACTCCAGTATCCTTGCCTGGGGAATTCCATGGACAGAGGAGCCTGGCCGGCTACAGTCCACAGGGTTGCAAAGAGTCAAACATGACTAAGCAAATAACACTTACACATATGTACTTTTTTATAGGTGCTAATCTTTTATCAGTATATCTATCCTTTGTCAATTATTGCAAATATATTCTCACTTTACTTCAAGAGTGTAGCTCACTTCACTCTTGGTTTGACGTTTGTTTTTCAGAGGGAGATGGAGTTTTTTATTTGTTTGTTTTGATGAAGAGTTCTTAACTTTAATTTTGTTACATACCAGTCTTTTCCTTTATGAATTACCTCAGGGTTCTGCGAACGAGGGTGCATGGTTCAAAGCAGACTTACTGCCTATTTTTGTAAATAAAGTTTTATCAAGATATAGATATGCCCATTCTTTCATGTGTTGTCTGTGATCACTTTCCTGCTACAACAGCAGGGCTCAGAACTCCTAAGATATTTACTCTCTGGTCCTTTACCCCAAGGTCATAAAGATCATCTACTTTTTCCATGAGAGCTGTTCTTTAATTTCTACCAAATGGAAATGGAGTGCTTTTACTTTTTTTAGTATTTTTTTTAATTTATTTAATTTTGGCTGTGCTGGGTCTAAGTTGTAGAACTTAGAGGCGTTTGATCTTCATTGCACCATGCAGGATCTTTAGCTGCAGCACGTGGGATCTAGTTCTCTGACCTGGGATTGAACCCAGGTCCCCTGCATTGGGAGTTAGCTACTGGACCACCAGGGAAGTCCCAGGAGCCTCTTCTTTGCAACTTTAATATTTCTCTCTCTGTTGGTAAACTTTCTCATTTTCCAGATTAGAAAAGAGTTGCAAACTAGCCATCACAGGCTAACTTTGTTTATAAAACAGTTTGGTTGGTAACATTTTGAAAAAGTAAGGGCAAGCATTTAAAGTCAGATTTGACATAAATATTTGAGTTTCTGATTTCTTTTGAGAAATTAAAAGTTCGAAAAGTCTTGGCCTGCCTTCCACAGTGGTGACACTCTCTTAGGATAGAGTAGTAGGTCTGCTGCCTCCTGCAGTTGGGCTGGCCTCCCTGATGGCACTGATGCTGTTGGCCTGGGGACCTCATCTTGGCCAAACCTGGGTCAGCTCCTTTGAGTTTTCTTTTTAACTATGTCCCAAGATTGACTGCTTAGTTTTGGCAAAAGTCCTGCTGGGTCAGTTTAGATTAAATCTTTCACCTTCATATCTGATCACCATGACTTGTCTTCAGGAAGAATCCTATTGAGTTGGTCTAGTAAGAATCCCCTAGCCTTGATATTTCCTCTTAGTAATTTTCCATCCATTGACCCCCAACCCTGCTCTTTGGCTGCTGTTGGGCTGCACCCTGAGGGCCTGCAAGCCTTCTCATTGCTCAGCCTTCAAACCAAAGAAAAAGCCCAGGGTCAGTGACAAAGATATCAATAGTTTATTGGATAGGGGATCTTATGAAACTGAAACAAAAGGTCCTGGGGCAACACCCCATCATGTATGGCAGACAGGAGGCAAGACATGACAGCATCTTCACGACTGGGGTAGGAGGCTACCGTTCTTAGGGGCAGTTGATGTCAGGGTGACCCATCAGTCACCAGGGAAATCAGCAGCGAGGGCAGGGGACAAGCACAGAGGCAGATACCCTATAATTAGAGGATTTGGAGAGTCATTTGAGTGGAGAAGGGCTTGGTCAAGCAGGGAATTACAGAGAGCAAGAGAAATGCCGTCTTGTATGACCTGACCATCCTGCAGTCTCCACCTGTCCTTGGTACTTTCAGAGTTGAGTGCAATCTCTCTGCCCCACTGTCAGGCCTCCCTTGTGGTAGTGCCTCTTGAGTAAAGTCTCCTTTATCATCTTTAACAAGTCATGAATAATTTTTTTTCTTTATCACAGTGTAGGTAAGAGGCTCAAGAGAGTTGTAACACATGTTTGGGTTAATGTCTTCCAAACTTTTTACATGATTCTAGTACAGTGCTTCTCAGTCTTTCATATGCATATAAACCACCTGGTAGGCCTGGCATGTGTACAAGATTCTACACTTCTAACAAGTTCCAGGGTGATGCCAATGTTCCACATCCCCCCCCCTCCAACACCGCCCCCATCCCTGCCATTCTGACTGGCAAGAGTCCAGCACCTGTCCTGGAATACACAACCAACACTATCTCAGAGCCTCCATTGGAAACTTCCATTCTGATGTCCTGTCAGGTGAGTTTCCCCCATTATGTTCATCACAGTCCGCTATTTTTCTATTCATTTGTTTCTTTTATTATCTCCTCCCTTGCAATGTAAGTTCCATGAGGATAAGAAACACACCCACATATCAGTCATTCCTAACACCCAGAACAAACAGCAACAAATTGGAAGCCAGAGCCCAGAACAGGTGGCCTCTGACTTAAGAGAATAGAGGAGCTGAAGCCTGAGACAACAACACAGAAAACTGAGAAGAAATCCAACATGGTCTGCAGAATTCCCTAGAGGCTCAGGAACTGGCAGAGTGGGTAACTTTGGAAGTGGAAATGGACATAGGAAGGTCAGTTGGAAAGCTTTAAGAAGCATTTGGGGGCTTCCCTGGTGGTCTAGTGGTTAAGAATCTGCCTGCCAATGCAGGGGACGCAGGTTCGATCCCTGGTCCGGGAAGAACCAAGCCTGTGCACCATAACTCCTGAGCCTGAGCTCTGGAGCCCGTGTTCAACCACAAGAAGTCTCTGCAACGAGAAACCCGAGCGCAGCCGCCAAGAGGAGCCCCCACTCGCCACGACTAGAGAAAGCCCTGCTTGCAGCGACAAAAGCCCAGCACAGCCATAAGTAAATAAATAACAGCCCTTTTAAAAGAAGCAGCAGCAGCAGCATTTGGACCAGACCCCTCCTCGCTCCCTTAAGGAGGGGACTGAAACTTCCTTTCAGAAGACTGGTGTTTATCTTCTCTCCTGTTCATTTGGTTCTTTGGGTTTGTGCCCCTCCTCTTCTTTTTTTTTTTTTTTTCTTAAAGACATTGACTGTTATTTGGGAAGACACAAAGGTGAAGACCAGTTCTCCCTGTGTGCAGCTGCCACCTTTTTCATTCTTTACATCTCAGCTTAAATAACACCTCCTTGGAGAGGATTTTCATAGAGAATCTATATTCTGTGGAATACCTAGACTAAGTTTCCCCTGACTTTTCTCACTGAGTCCTTTCCAGTGTAACTGGTTCACTGAACACAGTGAACTCATAGGGTGACATAAAAATAAACATTATTTTAGATGCCTACTGTCCCTTTAAATGTGTTCTATGAGGAGTGTGTGTGTGTGTGTGTGTGTGTGCGTGCGCGCGCACGCCTCACCTTCCTCTATACAGGAGTAAACTTTTGGGCCCTCCCCAGGATGTTTTTAGGAACTGGAAATTCCTACAGTAACTTTAAGTCACAAGCACAGTTTCAATTTGATACTGCCTCATCTCAGGAAAAAATTTTCAACCTGATTTACCTGTGAGTCTTCTCCCCTCCCTCCAGCTGAGACCTGCTAAGCGCTGACTGTTTGCAGTAGAAGAGAGAAGTGGTCCTCCTGCTCTTGTTCCCAGTCTAGCATTTCTCCTCATCCCTCAGATTGCTGAGATTTCTGGATCTGCCAGTGCAAAGGCAGGGGATAGAAAGAGAAGTAATATGGATGGAAAGTTCTTTCTTGGCTGATGCTGCTGTAAGATTTCCTCATCTCTCTGGGCCTGGGAGTTGTTTAGAACTTTATCTTCCCCTGATGGTTTTTCATTCATTAAACCCTTTAGCATCAGCTCAAGTTCTCTCTACCCCAGGCCTGCCACCATCTTGTAACAGATGTCAAGACTTACTAAATTGCTTAATAAGACTTCTCTGGCCCTTTTCAGATACATAAAAGTATTTCTATATATTTTCTAGTGTGCTTTAATTTTTAAATTTAGATACTTAATACCATTAAAATTTCACTTTGTACAGTCATCCCTTGGCATCTGTGAGGGATTGGTTCCAGAAGTCCCCTCAAATACCAAACTTTGTGAAGGTCCAAGACTCTTATGTATTTACAATGGTATAGTACCATCAGCCCTCCACATCCATGCACTGTGTTTCTGCATTTTCAACCAACCGTGGCTATGTTATTTTGTATACTACAATTTTATAAAGTCTGCAGATCTTGGTGTCTTCAGGGACCCAGAAACAAACTCCTGTGGATCCTGAGGGACAGCTGTATTCAGTTCTAATTTATGCTGTTTACTAGTTTACTAGGCCTGCCACAATGAAGTACCACAGACCAGGTGCCTTAAACAACAGAAAAGTATTTTCTCACAGCTCTGGAGGCTAGAAGTTTGGGATCAAAGTGTCAGCAGCTGGTTATTTGAAGCCTTTCTCTTTGGTTTATAGATGGCCATCATCACTCTGTCCACATGGGGTTCCTTCTACACATGACCTGTGTCTAAACTTCCTCTTTTGTAAAGACCCTGGTCATATTGTATTAGTACCCACCCTAATGATCTCATTGTAAACTAACACTTAATGTACTTATCTCCAAATACAAGCACATTCTGCAGGACAAGGGATTAGGACTCGAACAAATGAACTTGGGAAGGTCTGGGTGAGGGTGGGGAGACATAATTCAGTCAGTAACAACTTGGATCTATTTTCAGATGGTCTACTTATCTATTTCTATGTTATCACAGGTATAAACAACATACTATTAGAAATTAACTTTTCTCTTTTTAAAATTTATTTATTTTTTAATCAAAGGATAATTGTTTTACATAATTTTGTTATTTTCTGTCAAACCTCAACATGAATCAGCCATAGGTATACGTATATCCCCTCCCTTTTGAACCTCCCTCCCATCTTCCTCCCCATCCCACCCCTTTAGGTTGATACAGACCCCCTGTGTGAGTTTCCTGAGCCATACAGCAAATTCCTGTTGGCTATCTGTTTTACACAGAAAGTAACTTGCCTTAATGGTTTACAGCATTCCTAAAACTTTCTCCAATCCCTTCCTTCTCCTACTAGAAACAAATATCTCCCATTGAATTTTATTTGAATACATGTGATAACAATATTCCCTTCATAAAGAGATGTGTCCACTTCTTGCTTCAAACTTGTAGGAAGGGAACAAATTAGCCAAGTTGGCCTGTTCAGGCTGTCTTGTCCCATGCTTTGTAAATAATGACTATTAACAACTGAGATCATTTTACAGCACTGCGCATGTGTGTCATAAAGTACTCATGACAGCCACCTGTGACGGCTACGATCATGGGCTACTTTGTGCTGTATGGGTATATGAGCTCCACCTAGAAAGCAGTGGCGTTACTGCTGCATCAAGTCTATGGCCTCTGTGCCAGCCAGAAGAGAGGCTGTGCTGGGTTAGGTTATGCTATGGAAGCTGCTATGGCTGCTGCATCAGCCAGGAGAGAATAAACCTGTCTGCAGTTCCTATGGCTCCTCAACTCTTCTTCCAGACTCTTAACTTGTGCCTTGCTTACCCTGGGTTCAGCCGACAGTGTGAATGGCAAGACAATTGGCATCACGAACAGGGTCAACGATACAAAACTCAACTGCAAACTCCTAGGGCTCAAATAATTAATGTCCAAAAATTATCATTTGAAAATTCATCTCTGGCATTGTTAACAGGTTTTTAATGACTTACAATACTTCAAAGAATGTGTTGTGAGTTTTGCTTGCAACGTCTCCTAAGTACCCTGTAGTGTAGGACACAATATGGCAGTAATCCAAGTCTACATCCAACCACTAATGCTGACAAAGCTGAAGTTGAACGGTTCTATGAAGACCTACAAGACCTTCTAGAACTATCACCAAAAAAAGATGTCCTTTTCATCATAGGGGATTGGAATAAAGAAGTAGAAAGTCAAGAGACACCTGGAGTAACAGGCAAGTTTGGCCCTGGAGTACAAAATAAAGCACAGCAAAGGCTAACGGAGTTTTTCCAAGAGAATGCACCAGGTCATGGTAAACACCCTCTTCCAACAACACAAGAGACGACTCTATACATAGACATCACCAGATGGTCAACACCAAAATCAGATTGATTATTTTCTTTGCAGCTGAAGATGAAGAAGCTCTATACAGTTTGCAAAAGCAAGACAGGGAGCTGACTGTGGCCCAGATCATGAACTCTTTATTGCAAATTCAGATTTAAATTGAAGAAAGTAAGGAAAGCCACTAGACCATTCAGGTATGACCTAAATCAAATCCCTTATGATTATACAGTGGAAGTGACATGCAGATTCAAGGGATTAGATCTGACAGACAGAGTGCCTGAAGAGCTATAGACAGAGGTTCATAACATTGTAGCGGAGGCAGTGATCAAGACCATCCCCAAGAAAAAGAAGTGCAAAAAGGCAAAATGGTTGTCTGAGGAGGACTTACAAATAGCTGAGAAAAAAAAGAGAATCTAAGAAGGCAGAGGAGAAGAAAGTTATACCCATTTGAATGTAGAGTTACAAAGAATAGCAAGGAGAGATAAGAAAGCCTTCCTCAATAATCAATGCAAAGAAAAAGAGGAAAGCAATAGAATGGGAAAGACTAGAGATCTCTTCAAGAAAATTAGAGACACCAAGGGAACATTTCATGCAAAGATGGGCTCAATGAAGGACAGAAACAGTATGGACTTAACAGAAACAGAAGATATTAAGAAGAGGTGGCAAGAATACACAGAAGTACTATACAAAAAAATTCTCATGACCCAGATAACCATGATGGTATGCTCACTCACCTAGAGCCAGACATCCTGGAGTGCAAAGTCAATTGGGCTTTAGGAAGCATAACTATGAACAAAGCTAGTGGAGATGATGGAATTCCAGTTAAACTATTTCAAACTCTAAAAGATGATGCTGTGAAAGTGCTGCACTCAATATGCCAGCAAATTTGGAAAACTCAGCAGTGGCCACAGGACTGGAAAAGGTCAGTTTTCATTCCAATCCCAAAGAAAGGCAATGCCAAAGAATGTTCAAATAACCTAAACAGCATATTAAAAAGCAGAGACATTATTGTGCTCACAAAGGTCCATCTAATCAAAGCTATGTTTTTTGCAGTAGTTATGTATGTATGTGAGAGTTCAACTATAAGAAAGCTGAGCACCGAAGAACTGATGCTTTTGAACTTTGGTGTTGGAGAACACTCTTAAGAGTCCCTGGACTACAAGGAGATCCAACCAGTTCATCCTGAAGGAGATCAGTCCTGAATATTCATTAGAAGCACTGATGCTGAAGCTGAAACTCCAATACTTTGGCCATCTGAGGAGTTCGTGTAAAAAAATAAATAAATACCAAAAATAAAAAAAATAAAAATAAATGAAAAGACCCTGATGTTGGGAAAGACTGAAGGCAAGAGAAGGGGAAGACAGAGGATGAGATGGTTGGATGGCATCACCAACTAGATAGACATGGGTTTGAACAAGCTCTGGGAGTTGGTAATGGACAGGGAAGTGTGACGTGCTGCAGTCCATGGGGTTGCAAAGAGTCAGACACAACTGAGTGATTGAACTGAACTGATCTGAGAGTAGGAATAAGGCTCAAAGAAGTAAAGTTACTTGCCTGAGGGAATATAGCATTTAAGTGACCAATTGACAATTCCAGCCCAGTTCTATTTAACTCCAAATTCCAAACTCTTAACTATTACACAGTATTGTCTTCATAGCTATTTAATATCCTCCTCCATCTCCAAGCAGAATGCTTGGTGCACAGAATGTGCTTATAGAATGAACTAAGCTGAAGAGCACACCAATCGACATTTATGTCATCCATTCCATGTAAAGCCCTGTGACTTGTGAGCTGTTTTAGGTCTGGATTATGGTGGTTGAAGTAACAGATATGTGGTCAGAGATCTCTCCATTCCCATTACACATGGAGCCTGTACTTCCAAATAAAGACAATCGCCTTTTCCAGCCTGTGTACTCCAGGTCTTTAACATAACTCTTTGCTGAAACCAAGTTCCATTATAGCTGTTCACTTAATGCTACCATTTCTTAGAACATCAAGCTAATGCCATAAAAAGTTCTTACTGAAAGATCAAAAATAAAACAACTATTGTGAAGATTATCACACAGGCAGTCAACAAATGATAATTCTCCATTATGACTAGAGATAAATATCTATGAGCTTACCTGGAGGCTAAGGTGGTAAAGAATCCGCCTGCAATGCAGGAGGCCCGGTTTGGGTTCAGTCCCTGGATTGGGAAGATCCCCTAGAGGAGAGCATGGCAACCCACTCCAGTATTCTTCCCTAGAGAATTCCATGGACAGAGGAGCCTGGCGGGCTACAGTCCATGGGGTCACAAAGAGTCAGACACGACTGAGCGACTAATACTTTCACTTTACCTATGAGCAGTGTACTGCATAATGATGTATATGATTTGATGGGTATCTTAGTCAGCTTGGGCTGCTGTCACAAAATAACCACAGACTGGGTGGTTTAAACAACAGATCTTTGTATTCTCACAGATCTGCAGGCTGGGAAATCCAAGATCAAAGGGATAACAAATCTGGTGTCTGGTCCAAGCTCTCTTCCTGGCTTGCAAACAGCCACCTTCTCACTATGGTCGGCACCTGGTCATTCCCTGGGTGGTGCACACAGAGACAGAAAGATGCTGAGGGCATCTGGGGTCTCTTCTTAGAAGAACACTAATCCTATTGGATTTGGGCCCCACACTTTTGACCTCAACAAAACTTTAAGACTCCATCTTAAGGTTAGGCTTTCAACATTTTAATTTAGCGGGGGACAGAAGAAATATTCAGCTCATAATGATGGGTCAAGTTTCCTCAGGATAGAAACAAGCCATTGAGCATCTCAGCACATTGTTGGGCGCAGGAAGTATGATCAGAACAATGCCTGTTTCTACTTAAACTGTTTCCTCTTTCCTACATATGAGGACCTACATCTTTACAAAGTTTGGAACAATATTGCCTACTCAGAATTTATTTGCAATGCTTGAGTTTTCTGGATGAAAGATCTCTGTATTATTTAATGCAGTAAAAATTTCAAAATGAATAAAGTCTCCATTACTATCTTCAGCATTAAAATAAAATTCTCATTCTCATTCACAGTTGCTTTATTTAAAATTGTTATTTTGAGTTTTTTCCTTGAACTATCCTAAAAAATTGAGACAGACTGGGACCTTTGCTGAAGTGCTTGCACCTGGATAAACGTCTCCTGCTTCCCTGGTGGTGCAGAGGTTGAAGCGTCTGCCTGCAATGTGGGAGACCTGGGTTCGATCCCTGGGTCAGGAAGATCCCCTGGAGAAGGAAACGGCAACCCACTCCAGCATTCTTGCCTGGAGAATCCCATGGACGGAGGAGCTTGGTGGGCTACAGTCCACGGGTCGCAAAGAGTCAGACACGACTGAGCGACTTCATTTTCACTTTTCACTTTCAAGCAATAGAAAAAAAAAACTATAAGGGATTAAAAATAGCCAAATGCATGCATAACTGGGGCAAATTATGAACATCATGATACAAAAGGACTCTCAAAAACAGCATTTCAGGAGCAAAAGCAGAGTACTGCACATGCCCCCTGCAAACAGCACCACCAAGGGGGTGGGTAGACCACCTAAGCCAGCCTTCCAGCCTGACCCCTGGACATACCCCTACCCTCACTCTACATAAGGAACTAGCTCACACCCCCTCAGGGGCAAGCAAGGGAAGCTGTTACTTGTTTTCACACTCCCTGCTGCAGCAGTGGCCCCAATAAGGCCTTGCCTACATTTCTTGTCTCGCCTCTTATCAATTTCTATTGATTAAAGAGGCCAAGAACCCTGGATGGTAACACAATCTCATTCCTTTCTTAATATCAGTTTTCAGACAATTACATATAACTCTATCTTCCCAGAAGCCTTTGTTTACAGTTATAAAATCTTTATTGCTGCAGAATTCCTTTTGGCTCTTTATGATTTCTCTTGCTGAGGTCCTGTCTGGGTCTGCCATCCTACAATTCGGAGATGCTCCATGATGAAAGCAATGTTTTAAACTCTAGACTTGTCAAGTGCAAAAAGCATATGATGATGAAGCAGTAAAGAGGGCAACAGAAACGTTATTGTTGCTGTTCTGTAAAATTGTAGAAGTAGTTCCAAATGACAGCGCAGCTGAGTCACCTTCCTTCATTTACAGTTAGCTGTAACTTCATAAACAAGTTGTTTTCCAAGAGAGTGCTAAGGTTTTCTCCTACTCAAGATTTTCCCCCCAGGTGTTTTGGATGGCTTTCTACCATGCATATCTTATCTGTACAAAGTGACTCTCCAGCCCCTTAACAGCAGGTGCTCAACTCTCCACCTCCGTCTGCACAGTTTCTTACACTTCTGTCCTTGTTAGGAGAGTCTTTTCTGTTTTCCAAAGAGCCAGACTTGTAACAGGTGCCCTCATTCTGCAGCTTTAGATCGCCAGAGCTACTGAGTCCACGGCTGGGTGTCTTGCTGTGGTGGAAGCAGACGCAATGCTGAGACTACCATTTGAAATTCAGTATGCACTGGACTGGCTATAACGTCCGAAAGAAGAATTTCGTTTTGCTACTTTTAAATGTTGAAGAGTTCAATAACACAATTAAACTTTTTACTGGACCGCATCCTTTCAGGATAGTGGAGGTCTTCTCTCCCGCTTCTCTCCCTCTCTCTCCTGAAACATAGAGAGTTCACCTTGACCCTAGAAAAGAAAGAGTCATTCTAACAGAGTTCACATTCTGCCTATTTTTCTGCAACTTTTGCCAAACCAAACCTGAGTCCACCTGCTTGCGCTCAGTAAAGTCAGTCTACTGACACCAGGTTGTGGTGCAGGAAAAGCGGAGTGTTTATCGCAGGTGCCAAGCAGGAGTCCAGGTGGCTAATGCTTAAAAGGCCCGAACTCCCCAAAGACTTTCAGGGAAAGGTTTTTAAAGACAGAGTGAGAAAGAGGGGTGTTGTGGGACATGTGGTGAGCTCATGGACATTTTTCTGGTTGTTTGATGGTGAGATAATCAACATCATCAACCTTCTGGTTTCAATTTGTCTGGGGTCTATGTGCTTGTGGGCAGCAGACACTTAAC
The DNA here is from genome assembly GCA_006410675.1 of Oreotragus oreotragus. Lineage (NCBI taxonomy): Eukaryota > Metazoa > Chordata > Mammalia > Artiodactyla > Bovidae > Oreotragus > Oreotragus oreotragus. The sequence goes on from SJYX01016946.1 coordinate 45,797, forward strand.
CTTTTCTTCTTGGTGGGGGTTTCAGTATCTGCAAAATAGCTCAAAGGACATGGCTCACAACATAATCTAGGAGGAACTAGGGTCCTTGACTTTGTCTAATGGCTAAATTGTTAATATTATTTTAGCTTGCCTGTTTCCCCATCTTCCTGCATTTTCTCATTTCTATGATTAAATGTACTGTTTGGAATTCAGGAAAAGCCTAGGAGGCTAAAGTTTTTCTATAGGCAAGAGGTAGGCAGAAGACATGGGGGTGGGGGTCTATTCCAGGAAGGTCCCATAGGGTCTTGCTCAGTCGCAAAAGCACAACCAGCTCCATAATATCACTAGGCAAAAATTAACACACCATTCCTTGGGACCACAGTTTCTAACAGTCACAGGCAAAGAGCGATAAGACTCCCCCTCTCACCCAGGCAGAGTGTGCTAGGTATTATGTAATTGTCTCTCAACTCCAAACACATCATTCTATACTCTCTTCAGTGATGCTTGGTTTCTATAAACCATTTACCACTTTGCCAGCTACTCCTTCTTTAGGCTCTTCAAGTAGAGGATGATGGCAAGGTTGAAGGAATGAAAAGGGACTTACTCTTTTCTGTTTCAGTTTTGCTTCCTGTTCTTGAGAATCACACCAGGGATGCTCCCTCACTCTGACAGCAGCATTTATTTCTATTATTTCTATGGTGGAGGTTGAATCCAGCTTGCAGATTTCCATCACTCTCAGAGCCAGCATTATTTTCCATCTCAGTGGTACTAGCACATCCAGTCAGTGCCCTGTCCTCCGAGGTCAGAGGCCCAGCCCACAGCACCCTCCTCTGAGCCCAAAGACAAAAGAACCAGCTGGCTGGATTCCAGCCTCTTTCCTCACTTGGTACTAAGAATGCTTAGTGGGCCCAGACTACTTGCATTTGCATGCATGGAATTGAAATTCAGGTCATTTTATTTGAATGTTAAGGGTAAAGGCACCACAAGAAGACTGGAGGACTTGGGAACATTCAGATTACTTCTTAATATCTCACAAAACTGTATCTGTAGGCCAGGCATTTCCTCAGGTTTAAGTGGAGAGCCTGTATGTGCCTCAAACTCAGAATGTCTACAGTTAAATTATTGTCTTCTTCCTTAACTCAGTGAATGTTGACAGCATCTACCACTTTCCAGCAAGAACTACTTTTTACTTTCTCAGTCTCCAAATACTGTCAATTTGGGGCTTCCCAGGTGGCGCTAGTGGTAAAGAACCCACCTGTCAATGCAGGAGATTTAAGAGATGCAAATTTGATCCCTGGGTTGGGAAGATACCTTGGAGGAGGACATGGCAACCCACTTATTCTTGCCTGGAGAGTCCCATGGACAGAGGAACCTGGTGGGCTATGGTCCATAGCACTGCAAAGAGTCAGACATGACTGAAGCGAATTAACATTTTATTTCCCAAAATGTTTCCTACTCTCCATACGTATTTCACGACCCTATTTCAGGTCCACTGATCTCATTGAGTTACTATAAAACCCCCCTATTGTCTCTTTGCTTCCAAGTCTTTCCCTCTCAATATAATCTTTCTTGAGTGTATTTGGCTCTTCAGTTAAGTTCAGTTCAGTCGCTCAGTCATGTCCGACTCTTTGCAACCCCATGAATCGCAGCACGCCAAGACTCCCTGTTCATCACCATCTCCCGGAGTTCACTCAGACTCACTTCCATCGAGTCCGTGATGCCATCCAGCCATCACATCCTCAGTCGTCCCCTTCTCCTCCTGCCCTCAATCCTTCCCATCATCACAGTCTTTTCCAATGAGTCAGCTCTTCGCATGAAGTGGCCAAAATACTGGAGTTTCAGCTTTAGCATCATTCCTTCCAAAGAAATCCCAGGGTTGATCTCCTTCAGAATGGACTGGTTGGATCTCCTTGCAGTCCAAGGGACTCTCAAGAGTCTTCTCCAATACTACAGTTCAAAAGCATCAATTCTTCGGCACTCAGCCTTCTTCACAGTCCAACTCTCACATCCATACATGACTACTGGAAAAACCATAGACTTGACTAGACAGACCTTAGTCGGCAAAATAATGTCTCTGCTTTTGAATATACTATCTAGGTTGCTCATAACTTTTCTTCCAAGGAGTAAGTGCCTTTTAATTTCATGGCTGCAATCACCATCTGCAATGATTTTGGGAAAAAAAAAACTAAAAAGATAATTAAAACATGTCATTTTCAGGACATAATCCCAGATCTATCCAGCAACTCTGAAAGACTCTCCTGCAACTCTGAATCATTTAAGATTTTTCTTTTTATCACTGGTTATAATCAAGGCAAATTGGAAGTAGTCAAACAGGAAATGTCAAGATGGAATGTCGATATTTTAGGAATCAGTGAACTAAAATGGACTGGAATGGGTGAATTTAATTGAGATGACCATTATATCTACTACTGTGGGCAAGAATCCCTTAGAAGAAATGGAATAGCCATCATAGTCAACAAAAGAGTCTGAAATGCAGTACTTGGATGCAATCTCAAAAATTACAGAATGATCTCTGTTCATTTCCAAGGTAAATTATTCAATATCACAGTAATCCAAGTCTATGCCCCAATCAGTAATGCTGAAGAAGCTGAAATTGAATGGTTTTATGAAGACCTACAAGACCTTTTAGAACTAACACTCAAAAAGGATGTCCTTTTCATTACAGGGGACTGGAATGCAAAAGTAGGAAGTTAGAAACATCTGGAGTAACAGGCAAATTTGGCCTTGGAGTACAGAATGAAGCAAGGCAAGGGCTAACAGAATTTTGCCAGGAGAACACTGTGGTCATAGCAAACACCCTCTTCCAACAACACAAGAGAAGACTCTATACAAAGACATCACCAGATGGTCAATACTGAAATCAGATTGATTATCTTCTTTGCAACCAAAGATGGAGAAGCTCTATACAGTCAGCCAAAACAAGACCGGGAGCTGACTGTGGCTCAGATCATGAACACCTTACTGCCAAATTCAGACTTAGATTGAAGAAAATAGGAAAAACCACCAGACCATTCAGGTATGAACAAGATCAAATCCTTATGATTATACAGTGGAAGCGAGAAATAGATTTAAGGGACTGGATCTGATAGAGTGCCTGAAGAACTATGGACAGAGATTCATGACATTGTACAGGAGACAGGGATCAAGACCATCCCCAAGAAAAAGAAATGCAAAAAAGGCAAAATGGCTGTCTGAAAAGACCTTACAAATAGTTGTGAAAGGAAGAGAAGCGAAAAGTAAAAGAGAAAAGAAAAGATATACCCATTTGAATGCAGAGTTCCAAAGAATATCAAGGAGAGACAAGAAAGCCTTCCTCAGTGATCAGTGCAAAGAAATAGAGGAAAACAATAGAATGGGAAAGACTAGAGATCTATTCAAGAAAATCAGAGATACCAAGGGAACACTTCATGCAAATGTGAGTTCAATAAAGGACAGAAATGGTATGGACCTAACGGAAGCAGAAGATATTAAGAACAGGTGGCAAAAATACACAGAACAACTATGAAGATCTTCATGACCCCGATAATCACAATGGTGTGATCACTCACCTAGGGCCAGACATCCTGGGATGTGAAGTCAAGTGAGCTTTAGGAACCATCACTATGAACAAAGCTAGTGGAGGTGATGAAATTCCAGTTGAACTATTTCAAACCCTAAAAGATGATGCTGTGAAAGTGCTGCACTCAATATGCCAGCAAATTTGGAAAACTCAACAGTGGCCACAGGACTGGAAAAGGTCAGTTTTCATTCCAATTCCAAGGAAAGGCAATGCCAAAGAATGCTCAAACTACTGCACAATTGCACTCATCTCACACACTAGTAAAGTAATGCTCGAAATTCTCCAAGCCAGGCTTCAGCAATAAGTGAACCGTGAACTTTCAGATGTTCAAGCTGATTTTAGAAAAGGCAGATAAACCAGAGATCAAATTGCCAACATCCGCTGGATCATGGAAAAGACAAGAGAGTTCCAGAAAAACATCTCATTCTACTTTATTGACTATGCTAAAGCCTTTGACTGTGTGGATCACAACAAACCATGGAAAATTCTTAAAGAGATGAGAATACCAGACCACCTGACCTGCCTCTTGAGAAATCTGTATGCAGGTCAGTAAGCAACAGTTAGAACTGTACATGTAACAACAGACGGGTTCCAAATAGGAAAAGGAGTA
>SJYX01016946.1:51253-61894 GCA_006410675.1 Oreotragus oreotragus
TGTATGGATGTGAGAGTTGGACTATAAAGAAAGTTGAAATGATTTGGGAGAATAGCATTGAAATTTGTATACTATCATGTAAGAAATGAATTGCCAGTCTATGTTCAATGCAGGATGCAGGATGCTTGGGGCTGGTGTATGGGGATGATCTGGAGGGATGATGTCGGGTGGGAGGTGGGAGGGGGGTTCATGTTTGGGAGTTCGTGTAAAAAAATAAATAAATACAAAAAATAAAAATAAATTAAAAAAAGAAAGAAAGAAAGTTGAACGCCGAAAAATTGATGCTTTTGAACTGTGGTGTTGGAGAAGACTCTTGAGAGTTCCTTGGACTGCAAAGAGATCCAACCAGTCCATCCTAAAGGAGATCAGTCCTGAGTATTCATTGGAAGGACTGATGCTGAAGCTGAAACTCCAATCCTATGGCCACTTGATGGGAAGAACTGATTCATTTGAAAAGACCGTGATGCTGGGAAAGATTGAAGGTGGGAGGACAAGGGAACGACAGAAGATGAGATGGCTGGATGGCATCACCGACTCAGTGGACATGAGTTTGAATAAGTTCCGGCAGTTAGTTTTGGACAGGGAGGCCTGGTGTGCTGCAGTCTACGGGGTCACAAATAGTCAGACACGACAGTACTGAACTGAACTGAACTGATGAGCAACTTGACGGTGTGTTTTGTGCTGTTTACCTCATGTTTCTTATGCCTATTTTTCACTGAGCTTGGGTCTATGGATTTATAGTTTTCATAGTTTGGAAATTTGGGGGCCATCATTTCTTCCAATATTTCTTCTGCATCTACTTTCAGGGACCCCAAGATATATTGGGCCACTTGTCTCACAGCACACTGATTCAACATTTTTACATTCTCTTTCTCCCAAAGTTTCACTTTGTACACCTTCTAATGCTATTTTTAAAATATTTCTTTATTTATTTGGCTCTGAGGGGTCTTTAGTTGCAGCATGTGGGATTAAACCAGGGATCCCTGACCAGGGATCAAAGTGGGCCTCCTGCATTGGGAGCACAGAGTCTGAGTCCCAAGTGCTATGTTTTAAATTCAGTAGTCTTTCCTTTTGTCATATTTAATCATTCATTCATACTAAAATGTATTTTTATCTCAGTACTTATAGTTTTCCTCTCTAGAAGTTCTACTTTTATTATATTTTTAGATTATCTATGTATTTTAGATTTTGAGCATGTGGAATATAGGTAAAACAATTGTTTAAATGTCCTCATCTCTTAATTCTTGGGTCTATGTTGGTTCTGAGTCAGTTTCATTTAATTGATTATTTTCCTTATTATGGATCATGCTTTCCTATTTCTTTGCCTGGTAATCTTTGTTTGGATACCAGACACTGTGAAGTTTACCTCGTTGGATGCTGAATACTTTTGTATTCACAGTTATTCTTTTGACTACCCAGCATCTGCCTTCTAATGAGGCAGAGTTTGTATCCCATCATAGAAACTGAAAATGCCAGACTCATTTTTTCTAGCATCCTTTCAGTGTGGAGGAAAGGTCATGACCTAGCCGTGATGATGACCCATACCCATACCTGTTCTATACTTTAAAGAAGAAGCAGGTTCAGCGAAGAAACACACTTCTCATACCTACTAGGAACAGAAAGCAGTAGCAGAAGTAGATGCTTCTCTGGAATTCTCTCACTTTTTTGATAATCCAACAGATGTTGGCAATTTGATCTCTGGTTCCTCTGCATTGTTTTGAATTTTTGGAAGTTTTCAGCTTGAATATCTGGAAGTTCATGGTTTACATACTGTTGAAGCCTGGCTTGGAGGATTTTGAGCATTACTTTACTAACATGTGAGATGAGTGAAATTGTGCAGTGCTTTGAACATTCTTTGGCATTGCCTTTCTTTGGGATGGACTTCGCTGGTGGCTCAGATGGTAAAGTGTCTGTCTACAATGTGAGAGACCTGAGTTCGATCCCTGGGTTGGGAAGATTCCCTGGAGAAGNTTTGAACATTCTTTGGCATTGCCTTTCTTTGGGATGGACTTCGCTGGTGGCTCAGATGGTAAAGTGTCTGTCTACAATGTGAGAGACCTGAGTTCGATCCCTGGGTTGGGAAGATTCCCTGGAGAAGGAAATGGCAATCCACTCCAATATTCTTGCCTTGAAAATCCCATGGACGGAGGAGCTTGGTGCAGGCTACTATCCATGGGGTCGCAGAGAGTAGGGCACGACTGAGTGACTTCACTTCACTTCTTTGGGATTGGAATGAAAACACCTTTTCCAGTCCTGTGTCCACTGCTGAGTTTTCCAAATTTTCTGGCATATTGAACACAGCGCTTTCACAGCATCATCTTTTAGGATTTGAAACAGCTGAACTGGAATTCCATCACCTCCATTAGCTTTGTTCATAGTGATGGTTCCTAAAGCTCACTTGACTTCACATTCCAGGAGGTCTGGCCCTAGGTGAGTGATCACACCATTGTGATTATCTGAATGGTGAAGATCTTTTCTTCATATCCTTGCCACCTCTTCTTAATATCTTCTGCTTCTGTTAGGTCCATACCATTTCTGTCCTTTATTGAGCCCATGTTTGCATGAAATGTTCCCTTGGTATCTCTAATTTTCTTGAAGAGATCTATTGTTTTCCTCTATTGCTTTGCACTGATCACTGAAGAAGGCTTTCTTGTCTCTCCTTGATATTCTTTGGAACTCTGCATTCAAATGGGTGTATCTTTCCTTTCCACATCCACCATTAAACTTATGAAATTCATTCTTATTGTTTTGTGTAGTTGTAGCTTGTTTGTTCTTATTGGAATACCAAAGCATTCCATTTTATAAGTATACTATAATACATTTATCTACTTGTGTTGAGGGAACTGTGAATTAAAAACGCTGCCTGCCAGATCAGTAAACAAAAGATATTATAGCCATCAACCACCACAGCAGTCCTTGATGGTGAGCCCTGAGGAATAGCTGAGGTGAATATCAAAGGAATGATTTCAGTGAGCTGAGACTCTTGCATTTTCTCAAACATAGCAAAGTGCCAAATTCCACATTTTGACTACCTGGTCTTTGTTGCAAAAACTCCTGTATATCCTGGCTCCCCCTTGCCTCTTCTGAACAGTCCCTCAGAGGTATCTGAGATGCTGTGTCTTGGGCTTAGGTCCTCAGTTTTGCCCACCAAATAAAACATAACTCACAACTTTTAGTTTGTGCATTTTTTTTTTTTTTCAGTCTCCAAGACCATACTCAGGCTCAACAATTTGCTGGAAAGACTCACAGAACTCATAACAGTTATATTCCAGTTAAGGTTAATTACAGTTTGCCGATTTGAAATCAGCAAAAGGAAAAGGCACATAGAGCTGAGTCTGAAAAAAACAGGCACAAGTTTCTAGGGGTCCTCTTCCTGAGGATTTGCATGGACAGTACTTCATTTTTCCAGCAAGTATGGGTGACAACAGTTAAAACGTGTCTGGTAGGGAAGCTCATTCGAGCCTCGATGTCCAGGCTTTGCGGGTTTTTTGGAAATCATCACTGTAGGCATGAGATGCCCATGTGATGGACCTCAGCTATCAGCCTCACTCTCACTCATGGATCAAACTGATACCTCATCATGTGAAGACACAAGCATACAGAAGCAGGCATTCATGTGACTCACATTGACTTAAGCTAACTGGCATAGCCCATGGCTTTAGGCATACAAAGATACTCTTTTCAGGCAGAATATTCCATAGACTCAGAGATCTTCTCCTAGAAAACAAGGCAAAGGCTAGTTCTGAGGACTTTGGGGCTGTCCAGGGTTTTAGTAGTCCAGGTTTATAGAATTAGTCCTTTCTGCATACTATTATACTGTTGTTGATGGGCAATTAGGCAGTTTACTTTTTTAAAAAACATGAATAATGCTGCTATGAACATTCTTGTACACATTTTTGGTGAAGATTTGGGTGCATTTATGTTGGATGGTTCCTCAGTACTGAAAATAAAGGTTATAGAGTATATTTTCAGTTTTCATGTGAAGTGTGAAGTGAAAGTCAATCAGTCATGTCCCACTCCTGTGACACCATGGAATTCTCCAGGCCAGAATACTGGAGTGGATAGCCTTTCCCTTCTCCAGGGGATCTTCCCAACCCAGGGATCGAACCCAGGTTTCCTACATTGCAGGAAGAGTCTTTACCAGCTGAGCCACAAGGATTAGTTTTCATAGACATTGCCAAATCATTTTCCAAAGTGACTATGTCAGTTTAAACTCCCACCATAAGTGTATGAAAGTTTTCAATATCCCTTTTTCTGGGGGTAGGGTGGTGCTGCTGCATGGCTTGTGGGATGTTAGTTTCCCGACCAGGGATTGAACCAGGGTCATGACAGTGAAACCAGAGTCATAACCACTGGACCATCAGCAACTTCCACAATATCCTTTTTTAGAAGCAGTTTTATTGAGGTACAACTGACATACAAGAAAGTGAATACTAAAGTGAACAATTTGATAACTTTTGACATAACGTATTCTTCTGTAAAACCATCACCAAAAACAAGATAGTGAACCTATTATTCACCCTCAAATGCTTCCTTGCAATTCTAATTTTCTCTGTTTCAGAAATCGCTTAAAATTTTTTTTATTGAAATACAGTTGATTTACAATGTTATTTTATTAATAGATTCAGGTATACAGCAAAGAAACTCACCACCATTATATATATGGTGGTGGTTGGTGGTCTAGTTGCTAAGTTGTATCTGATTCTTGTGACCCCATGGACTGTAGCCCTCCAGGCTCCTCTGTCCGTGGTATTTCCCAAGCAAGAATACAGGAGTGAGTAGAAATTTCCTTCTTCAGGGGATCTTGATCTTCCCAACCCACAGATCGAATTGTGGTCTCCTGCATTGCAGACAGATTCTTTACTCGCTGAGCCATTAGGGAAGCCCCAGTTATATTCGTATTCTTTTTTAAGATTCTTTCCCATTTTGGGTTATTACAAGATATTAAATATACTTCCCTGTGTTATATAGTAGATCTTTGTTGGTTATTGATTTTATGTTTAGTAATATGTATACTTTCATCTCAAACTCCTAGTTTATCCCTCCCCAACCCTTTCCCCTCTGGTAACAAATTTGTTTTCTGTCTGTGAGTCTATTTCTGTTTTGTAAATAAGTTCATTTATATCAGTTTTTTAGTTTCCTCATGTAAGTGATATCACATGATATTTGTCTTTCTCTGTCTGACTTACTTCACTTAGTATAATAATCTCTAGGTCCCAAATTCTCTTAATGAATCTGTTTTCTATTTAAATTAGCCAGAGTTAGTTGGGGGAGCCTGGTGGGCTGCCGTCCATGGGGTCACACAGAGTCGGACACGACTGAAGTGACTTAGCAGCTTAGCAGCAGCAGCATGGAGGTAATCAAGTTAAAATGTCATCATTAAGAGCTGGCCCTAATCCAATAAAATTATGGGCTTATAAAGGGGAGGAGTTCCTTGGTGGTCCAGTGGTTGGGACTCTGGGCTCTCAGTGCAGGGGGAGCCGGTACAATCCCTGGTCAGGGAATCAGGATCCCATGTGCTGTGCAGTGCAACCATAAAGTGAAAAATAAAAGAGCAGATATTTTTAAAAAGAGGCGGGGGAAATTTGGACACAAGGACACTAATGTAGAGAGGACAACACAGAGACATAGGAAGAAGATGGCTACATATAAGTCAGAGAGAGGGGCCTGGAACAGACCCTTCTCTTACAGCCCTCTGGAGGAATCAACTCTGCTGATGCCTTGACTTTGAACTTCCAGTCTCCAGGACTCTGAAACGATCAATTTCTGCTGAAGCCATTCAGTTTGTGCTACTTGGTTAGAGCAGCCCTCGCAAACTAACAACCAGGTGGGGTGCATCAGCTTTTCCTAATGGTTTTCAGATCACATGGAGTATGACAGCAGATCAGAGCATAGTGGCTGCCCTTTAAGAAACACTGCTGCAAAAACCGAGGTTGCGGAGAGAAGAACTGGAGAACAACAAACTAACTCCAGATTATCTGGCCATTCATGAGACCTTGAACAAGACCTGGCTACATAGTGGAGTTCTACACTCCTAGGTCTTTCTGTTTTCACAAACTGATAAGCCTGATTCACTTCTTAACAGCCATCTGTGAGAACGCATGAACTGCTTCACTTAGTGGCTCTTAAGGGCTCTTCCACAGTCTTGGCGAGGGGGGTGCATTTGGGGATGTTTTTCTCTCAGGCCCATTTCTTGGGAACTTTTCCAAAACCAGAAGATTAATACAATTTTGATAGAGGCAGTACAGCATGTCTTGAAACCTCCCTGAAGTATACTCATCACCATTAATCGGATAACCCGGCAGATAACCTTCAAAGAACCAACTTCAAGCTGAGTCCTTGTGAGGACTGCATTTTGCTTTATTTGCAAAATGCTGTGAAGTTTCAGAACTCCTACTTGTCTTGATGGTCAAACTTTTGATTAAAGAGGGAAAAACAGGAAGAAAGAGAATGACATAAACAGAAAGTACATTGGGAGTCTTAAATGGATTCAGAGCCCATGATTTATTGCTCTTCCAGCTGAACCTGGCAATAAAGAATATAGTAAATGTGTCCCACGAGGAACTTCTTTTCTATTTCAAGTCCCTCCTTTGGCTATTTTCCTGCTTCAATTCTTCCCCCCAATTTTTTGGACCTTTAAGTCTGGATTTGAATATATTTCAACAAATCTGCATTAATGATTAAGTGCTCGACCCACTTGGTTGAGCCTCAGGGGTCAGATTCTGCCTGGAGGTGAGCATGGTGACACTCCCTCAGGGACTTGCTCTGGTGATGTTAAAGAACATTTTGGTTTGCTGGTGGTCGAGAGACCCTTTTGCCTCTTTGGTTCACTTCCTTTTGCTCCCAGGGACTAGTGACACTGCTCTGACCACCTTTAAAAGAGGTTGCTCTTTTAAAACTGAGATGAAACTCACATAACGGAAAATTCGCCATTTGAATGCTTTTACAGCATACACTTCAGTGGGTTTTAACATGCTCACCGTGTTGTGCAGCTATTAGAACTAATTCCTGAACATTCCATCACTGTGAATGAAAACTTGTAACCATCATCTGTCGCCTCCCAGCTCCCCCATCTTCTCCAGGCCACTGATGTGCTTTTTGTCTGTGTGCACTTGCCTACTTCGGATTTGCCTATTCCTGTAAATGGAATCATATAATAAACGAACAATGTGACTGGCTTCTTAGCATGTTTTCAAAGTTCATTCGTGTTGTAGCATGTATCGGGCTTCCATTCCTTTCTCTAACTGAATATTACTGCATCGTATGGATAGACCACATTTTGTGTATCCATTCATCAGTTAATGGACATTTGGATTATTTCCATTTTTTACTTTTATAAATAATACTGCTATGAATATTCATGCACAAGTTTTTGTTTGGATATGTTTTCAGTTCTCTTGGCTATATACCCAAGAGTAGAATTGCAGGATCATATGGTATCTCTATGTTTAATATTTTAAGGAACTGCCAAAGGTTTCCCAGAGTTTTTTCCAAGAGTAGGATGGTAAGATTGCTCTCAGACATACTGTTGTTGAGGGGCAGCTGAATTGTCAGAGAGAAATGCCCACCATAAAGCTGAAGGTGCAGAAGTAGTGCCCAGACAAGATGCCAAAGTTAGATATTTCCACTTGGCCATCATCCAAATGCAGTGACTGTTAACGTTGCTGGGAGATGAGTTTCTGAGGGTGATAACAGATGGAAAGAAGGGAATACACAAGGCATATCATAAGCCAAACACTGTCTAGGATTGTGAGTTAGCTGTGCTGCCAATTTAATCACCACCTCACAGTTGAGTGGTTGCTATTAGCCCCATTTTGTAGATGGGGCTACTGAGGCCCACCGAGGTTAAGCATGTGAACTGGTGTATAACAGGGCCAGGACTTAATGTTGGCTTGAAGTGAATTCGCTCAGTCGTGTCCGACTCTTTGTGACCCCATGGACACCAGGTTCCTCTGTCCATGGGATTTTCTAGGCAAGAGTACTGGAGTGAGTTGGCTTTTCCTTCTCCAGGGAACTTCCCGACCCAGGGATCAAACCCCGGCCTCCCGCATTGTAGACAGACTCTTTATCGTCTGAGCCACCAGGGAGGTCAGACAACCTTAACGCAGCCTTAATACAAACTAAGAAAAATGTAAGGGATTAGAGGTAGGTTTTTTAAAAGAGAATACTATTAATTGTGTCAGGATGGGATAGATAACACATAGTGTTCCAGAATAAGAGAGAGTTGTTTGTTTGTTCTTTGTTTAGGAGGTTGTCAAATATGCCAACTGTCACAAAGGGGTCAATTAAATGCAAAACATATGCACATAAGAATATCCAATTATCTCATTTCTGATCCAGTACATTCCTCGGGATGTTTCCTATTCAGACTTTAATGCGGCCTGGGCTACATGCCACTGGCCTACATGCATTTCCCTCTGCAGAGCAACAAGGACACAACTGAATCTCTATTATAGGCAATAAGTGCATTTCGGAAGGAGTAAGAAAACCCATTATTTATAGAGAAAACAGTTTCACAAAAGCTGGAATTTCAAAGCAAAGTGAGACTTTCTCACATTAACCCGTGAATCAAAGTTCGAGTGCATAAGACCAAGTAACTCAGTACTAGAAGGGAAAAAAAAAAATTACATTGCAGTGTTGAAATAAGACCATATTTTATTGCAAAGAGGCAGCACCTTAAACTTTCCTGAGTATTTTATATCTTTAGCATTTTTTTTCCTCTTCAGATGGTGATGAGTGAACCTGAAATTAAAGTACCATTATTTCAGAGCACTGAAGCACAACCATGTAATGACTCCAGAAATCTATGGCAGTTTCAGTCAGCAATCTCTTTTTTATTAACAATCTTGACATTGTTGGGACTAGAATCTTTCCTGACTTTAGACTGTTGGTTTACTTGACACTTGAGAATATTTTCAAGGATAGAACAAGTTTGGAGCCAGACTCATGTAAAGCCAGTCATGAAGCACTTCTATGAAAAATTTCCACGGAAAAAATCAGAAACAAGAGTTTATTTGAAGAAAAGGTAAAATAAGGTGAAGTTGATGCCATAGTAAGTCTATATTACTCACAAATCAATGGATGAATTGATTCCAGTAGTTGTTTGTTTAGCTTTCTTCTCAGGTAAAAACAGCTTCTTTTTTTAAAGCATGGTTTTTTCTTTCGAAGTATGTTGACTTATAATGTCAATTTCTGCTGCACAGCAGAGCGATTCAGTTATACATATACATTCATTCTTTTTTCAAATAGTCTTTTCCATTATGGTTTATCACAGCATATTGAATATCATTCCCTGTACTACACAGTTGGATCTTGGTATTTATCCGCTCTATGTGTAATAGTTTACATTTGCTAACCCTAAATTCCCGATCCTTCCCTCCTCCACCCACCCTTTCCCTTGCCAACCAGAAGTCTATCCTCCATGTCTGTGGGTCTAAAACAGCTTAGTTTTTATGGATTTTGCTACTTATACACTTTCAAATACAGGGATAAAGGAAGCCTCTTTGGTTCTTCTCTGTGGTAACCTAGTATCTGCTAAAATGCCATCCAGAGCTTGCTTTGTTTGCTACAGATACTGTAACTGCAGGTACTGATGTCTAAGAAAGTGAATCCTTTCCAGGTTGAACTACGGAAATACAGATCACAGAGGTATGAGAGAGCATTGGAGGAGAGCAGTCATTGCTGCTTGGGGTTCATGCCATCAGATGACCCTGCTTAACTCCTGAGAAGAATACACATTCTTTCAGAAGATCTCAGTATTTAGCAGTTGAGTGTTTACTGTGCAGACAGAGTCTAAGATGGCCCTCCATGATTTAGATCTCCTGACATTCACAACTTTGTATAATCCTCTCCTCTTGAGTGAAAACAAGGCCTGGAATATGCTTTAATCGATATGGTAAAAGTGATGAGATGTCACTCTCATGATTATGTTATGTTGGATAAGCCTCTGTCTTGCAAGCAGATTTGTTCTGGAGATGCTCCTTGCTGGCTTGATGAAGTAAATGGCCATATTGGAAAATCCACATGATAGAGATCTGCAAGTAACAGCCTCTAGGATTGAGAATGTCCTCCAGTCAATAGCCAGCAAGAAACCAGGATCATCTTTCCTAACAATCACAAGTAGATGAATTCTGTCAATTCTGATTGGAAATGGAAACTTTCCCAGTTGAACCTCCAAATGAGATCACATAGCCTTACACCTTGAATGAAGCTTTGTAACATCCCAAACAGAGGACCTAGTTAAGCTATGCTGGGAATCCTGACCCAAGAAACTATAAGAAACGTGTGCCACAAGTCACTGAGCTTGTGGCAATTTGTCATGCAACAACAGAAAATTAATGCATTCACATATTCTACCCACTGATCCATAAGCTTAATTGTAAGTTTAACAGACAGTTCTATTCTCAAATAACAGCACTGAATGAGACCCATTGTTGACTGTTTTGAGTAAGCACCATAGCATTTCAGAATAAGCAGATTCTGTCAAAGTGGGTTTCTTCTTCCTATAATTTGTTCATGACAATGAAAAGGCTAAGGTAATGGGACATTGAAATGAAGTGAAAGTTACTCAGTCGTGTCTAACTCTGCGACCCCATGGACTATAGCCTGCCAGGCTCCTCTGTCCATGGAATTCTCCAGGCA
>SJYX01016946.1:69684-80156 GCA_006410675.1 Oreotragus oreotragus
GGAATTCCATCACCTCCACTAGCTTTGTTCTTAGTGATGCTTTCTAAGGCCCACTTGACTTCACATTCCAAGATGTCTGGCTCTAGATTAGTGATCACATCCTCATGATTATCTGGGTCGTGAAGATCTTTTCTGTACAGTTCTTCTGTGTATTCTTGCCACCTCTTCTTAATATCTTCTGCTTCTGTTAGGTCCATACCATTTCTATCCTTTATCGA
Source organism: Oreotragus oreotragus (assembly GCA_006410675.1). NCBI lineage: Eukaryota > Metazoa > Chordata > Mammalia > Artiodactyla > Bovidae > Oreotragus > Oreotragus oreotragus. The sequence continues at coordinate 69,903 of SJYX01016946.1, forward strand.
GCCCATCTTTGCATGAAATGTTCCCTTGGTATCTCCAATTCTCTTGAAGAGATCTCTAGTCTTTCCCATTCTGTTGTTTTCCTCTATCTCTTTGCATTGATTGCTGAAGAAGGCTTTCTTATCTCTTCTTGCTATTCTTTGGAACTCTGCATTCAGATGCTTATATCTTTTCTTTTCTCCTTTGCTTTTCGCCTCTCTTCTTTTCACAGCTATTTGTAAGGCTTCTCCAGATGGCCTTATTCCATTGCTTTCTATGGCAGAGTACTATTCCATTGTATGTATACACCACATCTTCCTTTTCCATTCTTCTGTCAATGGGCCTTTAGGCTGTTTCCATGTCCCAGCTATTGTGAATAATGTTGCTGTGAACATGCATCTATTTGAATTATAATTTTGCCTGGGGATATGACCAGGAGTGGGATTTCCTCAGCCATAGTTTAGATTATTACACACAGAGATGTTCCACATTTTATATCTTCAGCCCGTATCTCACTTCTGAGATCCAGACTCATGGTTACACCTGTCAACTATGCATTATTTAGATTCTTCAAAAGCATATAAAACTCAACATGTTCAGAATTTATTCAAGCTCTCTGACTATCCCTCCCACTACATCTTCGAACCACAACAATGAATGGTTAAAAACTTGCATCCCATCATCTAAACAAAAATGTCAGACTCATTTTGGGCCCCACACTTTCTCTCTTACCTCCCATATGAAGGCCATCACGAAGTCCTGCCATTCTTACTTTCTCAATGTTTCCCACATCCATTCACTTCTCTGAAAGTTCCCTAACCTCAACCTGGTCTAAGTGACCACATCCTCTTTCTGGACCATACCAGACGCCTTCCACTGGTTCTAATCATATCTATTCTTACCAGCCACCTACCCACCATCGTATCTTTAATACTGTACTGAAAGTGATATTTCAAAATGCAAATATCTTTATTCACTGCCTTGCTTGAAACACATAAGTGATTGCTTTTCATTCTTAGGATAATGAAGAAATTTCTTACAGTGGCCAACAAGATAACTCTGTCTCCAACCTCGTCTGCCCTGGATGACCCCTCACGCACTGCTCTCTAGCTGCCCTGGCCTCGGTGCCTCCAACACACAGGGCTCCTTCCTACCTCAGGGCTCAGAAATGCTTTTTCTTAGCCTATTACACTCTCCCACTTCCTTAACTAGTCAACTGTCAACCACTAATCTATCATAAGATCTCAGGACAATGACTACTTCCTCGGGCAACCTTCCTTCATGCCCCTTTATTGTGTAACTGAACACTTTTGAATGTGATTCTGTGCTTAGTATCTGTCATATCCACATCTGGAAGCTCCTTGGGGGCATCTGATTTGCTCCACGTTTGCTCCATGTTTGCACCTAGTAGAGTGTCTGGCATATAACAAGCACTCACAGGTCTTGAAAACATGAATGAGTGCAGAAAGGTAGGAGCCAAGTGAGCAATTGATGAATGCCTACTCTACGTTTCATATACATTTTCCATTCAGTTTCCAAAAGCACATGGTGCAGATGAAGAAGCTAGACCTCAGAGAAGTTAAAGGCTCTTGCTCAAGGTCATGAAGCTAATATCAGCTTTGTTAGGGCTTTACACCATATCCAGAATCCTTAAGTGATGAACATTTGTTGTTTCTAGTTTTCTAGCATCCATCCATGTTGCTCTGCTAAAATATCTCTAATTTTCTTTGGAAAAGAAGTCTTCCCTACTCTCTCTCCACGTGGTTTTGGAAAAGCTAACCTAACTCCTGCTTCCAGAGAAAGTAATCTAAAGAAATAAATACATATTGATACATATATGCAAAAAATAAGAATACATATGAAAGAGAAAGGAATTTTTAAAGAAAAAAATGACATAAATAATTTTAAAGTATGTATGACTCTTTTTTTTTTAAGAAGGCAGTGGCACCCCACTCCAGTACTCTTGCCTGGAAAATCCCATGGACAGAGGAGCCTGGTGGGCTGCAGTCCATAGGGTCGCTAAGAGTTGGGCTCAACTGAGCAACTTCACTTTCACTTTTCACTTTCATGCATTGGAGAAGGAAATGGCAACCCACTCCAGTGTTCTTGTCTGGAGAATCCCAGGGATGGTGCTATCTATGGGGTCGCACAGAGTCAGACATGACTGAAGCGACTTAGCAGCAGCAGCATAATTCTTTTTAATGAAATTATGCTGCTATTTATATAACAAGAAATATAACATGATAGTCATCAAAAATTAATGATGATTGCTTCAGAATATGTATATCTTCAGTTGCTCAGTTTTATCTAACTTTTTGTGACCCTATGGATTAGAGCCCGCCAGGCTCCCCTGTCCCTGGCATTCTCCAGGCAAGTACACTGGAGTGGGTTGCCATTACCTCCTCCAGGGGATCTTCCCTACCCAGGGCTCAAACCAGAATTGCCTGCATCTCTTTGCATTGGCAAGTGGATTCTTTACCACTGAGCTACCTGAGAAGCCCCTTCAGAGTATGAGATTGAAGATAATTTTTAAAATATATATATACTCTTTTTCTTTGACTTTTTAAAAATGAAGATATGCTATGTATCAATATGTAACCAAGAAAAAAGTAGAGTCCTCTTTTGGGGGTAAGAGGAGGTATAGTAATTGAGAGATGCTGAATATTTAGAGGTCTTTGTTTAGACAGAAAACCCATTCAATAGCTAGAATTCCACCATAGCTGTCCAAGCTTCACTGAAGAGGCACCATTCCTTCTTCCCTTCAAATGTCTCTCCGCCAAGAAACACACACACTGAGCCAAGAGTCAGTGTGGTTTTTGAGCAAGTCTTTTTGAGATTAATTTTTAAAGTTTTATTCTCATCACCCTCAGTCTCTTAATCTTTATTTGGTTTTTCTATGAATTTGCTAAGTATTTTCTGACTCCTTTATTTTCAACCAAATATATTTAAAAATTTACAGAGGTTAAAATTTTCATTAGCGTGGACAAGGCCAATGGTAACTGAAAAAAAGCCAAACAACTTTGGAAAGGAGCGAAATTTATTCTGAAACATGGTGTCATGTAGATTAATAAATACTAATGACAATGAAATGTCTAATACATAAAAATAAACTAGAACCGTACTTCAGAGAAGTAACAAGTGCAATTCCAGAAATTTCTTAAGTCTGTGAACATGGCAAGAATTGTTTTTTATCTCAATATCCAGTTCCTGGCATAACACTAGACATGTAGTCAGCATTTAACAAATATTTGTCAACCAAACAAACTANCCAAACAACTTTGGAAAGGAGTGAAATTTATTCTGAAACATGGTGTCATGTAGATTAATAAATACTAATGACAATGAAATGTCTAATACATAAAAATAAACTAGAACCGTACTTCAGAGAAGTAACAACTGCAATCCCAGAAATTTCTTAAGTCTGTGAACATGGCAAGAATTGTTTTTTATCTCAATATCCAGTTCCTGGCATAACACTAGACATGTAGTCAGCATTTAACAAATATTTGTCAACCAAACAAACTAATGGCTAGTTCTCCCTCACCCAAGGAGAGAGAACTCCAGAGACCTACAGAGAGGCTTCCTCTGCCTGGTGCTGGGGATAGAACCAGTGAAAGGAAGCAGGCAGAACAACTCTCAGAACAGTCACAAAGCCTAGGCATAGTTTGTTGCCAGCTGCCGCAGTGGGGAAAACCACATAATTCACAGATAATAGGATAGAAAAGAAAGATATTGCCTCAGAAAGCCGGGGGGGGGGGGAATCAGCCCCAGATTCAAGACTTCTCTTGACTTGCCAGGCAGAGCTTAAAAACAATCCTTAAAAGTCTCAAACTCTTTCCAAGGAACTTAACTGTATCGCAGAGCCAAGCTCAAGAATTGGTATTATATATACATGCGGGCATACACACATGAATATCCAATGCCCACCTAGGTGAAATCTAGAACATTTGGAATCAAATAAAAAAGATTATGAGCAGGTAAACGAGCAGGAATATACATGTCCCAAAATGAGGAGAAAAGTCCATCAATTGAAACAGATCCAGAAATAACACAGCTCATTGAACTTGTAGACAAGAGAATCTTGAGAGCTATTGTAAGTCATTAGAACTACATTTAGTATGTTCAGGAGAGCAAAAGAAAGCAAGCATTTTGAGGAGAAACATGGAAGATGTAAAAAGACAAAAGCTGAATTTTTAAGGATAAAAAATACAGTGTCTAAAGGAGAAAACATATAGGAATTACTTTAGGAATTTCTTAGCTACGAATACGGAGGTTTTATCAGTTTAAATAACTGAGTCAAAGTATTAATATTTGGTAAAGACATACTTTCTTTTTTGTTTCCTATGTTCTATCCTACCACTCTAATCCCCCCTTCATTCTCCCCAAAACTAAAAAAAAAGTTGTCTTGTTAAGCCCCTCAAAACCTCCTGGGGCAGAGGGTACCAGAAGAGTCTTTGTGGATCAGCAGTGGGGACCTGAGTTGCTCAGAGAAACTCTCAGGTGATGGTGTCATGGTCTTCTTGGTCACTGCTCATGGATTTGGCATCTCTTTCCTTTAGAAGTATCTACCTTCACTGCTTCTCTAGCAAAATGTCATCATGGTTTCCAAGGCAAATAATTTTCTGGGAGAGAAGAATGCAAAACATCAAATTAAGATTTGCAAAATATTATCCCAGTCATGTAATAATTAGATTACAAAAAGCCTTCATAATCAACTTTTCAACACAAGGGTATAACAGAACAAAGCTTTGTAAACTGTTTACATTGGCGTCTACCGCCTCCTAGGAGTGCTATAGAGAATCCTCTAAGTTTTCTATGGACTGTGTACAAAATGTATCAGCAGGGAAAATCCTGTTCAAGATTATCAAATAGCTACAATTCAAATCCTCCCCTAGTTGTAAAGAAGGGGATTCAGTCAAATTTTGTTTGTTTACTTACCAAAATGCCTTTTCCTTGCCAAATCAATTTAATTATGTTTTAATTGGTTTGAATTCAAGTTCATGCTCTCAGCTCTGAAATTTCCTTTGCTAAAAGATTTGTCACCTCATCCCAAGTTCACATGTTTCTCTAACAAATAACAGAAGACAACTCTGGAATATTCTGCCCTAAAATGTGAGATCCTTTGGGACACTGAACTATATTTTACTTTTAAGTTGTTTTTTCTTTAAAGCATTTCATATCCAATCCAAGACTTTCCTATTGAAATATGTTTAAGAGAAAAATAAATATTTATACAAATGTTATTATTGGTGCTTTATGATAGATATATCTATGAGTTTTGAAGAAAGTACTATTTTGACACACTTGAGCATCAAAAATTGAGTTTTGAGAATAACAGATGAGTTTATCAGTCTTAGAAATGTTTTACATGGACAAAACAAAGGTTTTCTTGTATTTTAGAGCTACATATAAATAACACAGAGTCTTTATTTCTTATAAGGCAATGAAACAAATTAAAATGGAATTTGGCCTAAGTTTAATATTTCAAAATGGTTAATATGAGCAACAAAACAGTTTTGGCTTCTTAAAATGTTTTGCAAATTAATGCTTTTATGGTGAAATCCCATAACTAATGACCACAAGATTAATTGTGACTAATAACTGACCTCTGTTCCACTCAGGCAAATTGCGTTCTTCAGACTCAACCATTCATCTGGATCACAAAAATGACTATAAACTACACCTAAATAACCATAAAAATAAAGTTTAAACAAATCACCAATCAAAGTATGTCCCACAATACTACATTCCAGATAAGATAAACGCAACTAAACTTGACAGTGTTTAACAAGTGCAAAGCATCATGCAAAATCTGAAGGGGACACAGCGGTAACAAAACTATATTTCCTGCCACTGTGATCTTAGACTCTATTAAGACAGACAGATGTACAAATTATTAATTGTATTAATACAATGTAAAAATAATGAAACTATACAATAGTTTGTATCAAGATTATATGTGTGAACTACTTTGATAAGTGTTTTCTTATGAACTAATATATTTGATTTCTGAACAACTGTAAGAAATAAGCACTTTTAAAAGTCTCATTTTACAGGTCCCTTGTTTTACAGGGACACTGAGGCTTGGAGTTAAATGACCTGAGGTCAAGGAAGAGAAAGGTTTTGAAACAAGGCAGAAAGTTGGTAGAGATATGAATAAACTGCCACAGGTAGCTAGTAGTGTTAGAGGAGAAAAGAGTAGGATGTAGGATGTATAAGATTTAAATTTAAATTGTTTCTCTGTTTTTTCCCTAGCTGTATGTGCATATTAGCCCCTCAGTTGTGTCTGGCTCTTTGTGACCCCAGGGACTGCACCCCACCAGGGTCCTCTGCCCGTGGGATATAAGCTGAGCAAATATTCAAACAAGCCTTTCAGAGAGTTATTGTCTGTAATTATGAACTGGAGCCATGGGGCTTCCCTAGTGGCTGAGATGGTAAAGAATTTGTCTGCAATTCAGGAGACCCGGGTTTGATCTCTGGGTTGTGAAGATCCCTGGAGAAGGGAATGCAACCCACTCCAGTATTCTGGGCCGGAGAATTCCACGGACAGAGGAGGCTGGCAGGCCACAGTCCATGAATGAGAGATAACACATGCTAGTTGAAGTAAAGATTATGTTAGCTCTTTCCTAAGGTTATTGTGGGGCTTCCCTTGTGGCTCAGTGACAAAGAATCTGCCTGCAATGCAAGAGACGGAAGCCATGGATTCAATCCCTGGGTTGGGAGGATCCCCTGGAGGATGAAATGGTAACCCACTCCAGTATTGTTGCCAGGAAAATCCCATGGATAAAGGAGCCTGGCAGTCTACAGTCAATGGGGTCACAAAGAATCAGACAAAACTGAGCAACTGAGCGCACACACACAAGGTTATTGTGGGGATTATACAATTTAATTTTTATAACAAATCCAATATAGTATACTATTCTTGGATTCTCCATCACAAAATTATAATTATTTTCACTTTACAAAGGGTCTTATATAGGTTAGGAGTATCAGTAACACCAAAATAACAGTGACCCAGACTCTCAAGTGTATATTTGCTCACATAGAAGAAGACTAGGGAAGGAAAGTCCAGGATTGGCGTGGCAGCACCAGATACCCAGATTCTTACCACTTCTGGTGTGTTGCTTCCAGACTTAAGGTGACCTCATGATTCAGAATGGATGCTGGAGCTCCAACCGTCTCATCCATACTCCAGACAGCAGAAAGAATAGAGAAAGTTATTAATAAACAAGCCTGATTCCAAGGTGCTTTTAAAGAGTCTTCTTGGAAGTCTCTCACAACACGTATACTCTAACACATCTTAACTGGATAGGTACAACAGCCTCAAGGTACCTGGGAATTATTTTCTGAAGTGGTCCTATGGAGATTTAAAGATTGACATTCTGTTAGTAAGAAAGCAGAGAAGGGGTGTTGGATTGACAACTGGCACTCTTTCTCATGACCCTGATGGCAACACATAAAGTAAAAGTAATTTAAAAGATTGGGGAAAGAAAACTAGATCTAATGCTCACTTCCTGAAAGCAAAGGAAGAGAATTCACCACCCCATAAGCCTCACCTTTGCATAAATAAATTACACACCCCCCAAAGATGGCACCGGAGAAGAATTTCTAATGGAATATGATAGCTGGCATTCCCACAACATAGGCTAAATAAATTAGGTGACAACAGTCTTCAAATACAATTTGTGAGCACTCAACAGAAAAGCAAGCAGAATGAGAGTGAATCAGTAGGTTTTCAGTGGCCGACTCAGAGTTAAACACAAACGGAGTAAATTATACCTTCTATTTTCTGTACTTAATCCTCTTGTCAGTCACCCCTGCTTGTTCTTCAACGTTTGGGGAAAGAAATGATAATTCCAGGAAATCATCATTCACAGCTTCCAGCTTAGGCCGCTTCCCAGAGCAGCATCAGAGGTAATTCCAGGAAGGTGCAGTAGGGGGAGTCCGCCGCACAGTAAGGCCTGCTTGGAAGACTCACTTGGCCTGCAATCTACCACCCCTTAAGCAAACTCCCATTTCAATCTTGGCAGCTATCTTGAACATTGGAAGGAAATAGAATAGTTCCTACACAGGGCTTCTAAAAGCCCTGAAGTTCTATCTGACAGCCCTGGGTTAGGGTCCCATGTCCCCCACAGGCTAGCTGTCAGCCTTAGGCCATTAAGTCTGGATCTATTCATTGTAAAGCCGGCAGGAGTAGCATCCACCACATGGAATTTTTTTAAGGATGAAGAGCTTGACAGAGTACTTCATGTTAGCAAACACTCACATTAGAGTCATATTGGTATATGGTGGAACCCACCTACAAGTTAAGCAATTTAAATTTCTAAGTCTCGATTTCTGGAGTGTCTGACACCTAGAAGGTTTGAAAAAAAATGTAATGATTTGTGTGATAATTACAATACATATTTAATTTTGAAGAACAGCAATTGTATTTTCTCTATATGAGTTCTGGAAATTTTCCCTTACAGATTATTTAACTGCAAGTGAATTTTATTATAATATGCCAAGAACTCATTTGATATATTTCCTTCTGTCTTCATATCTCTCACGTGATGATATAATGAGATATTTAAAGAGGAGATATGCATCTGACTTAGTCATAAACTAGTGTAATATAAGGTCTGCCTCTTAGATCTGACACAAACTGCCCTCTTTAAGTGGTAATACAGAATGTTGAAATAAGTCTGGACGTGTAATCTTACTTTTTGATTCCATTAGCATGTGCAAAACTCAATGTATTTAAGCTACAGTCTCAAAAGGGATCATCTTTTATCTGCCAAATCTTAAAGACTCCAGACTCCTGAATTCCAGAAATGAGTTCACCGACCTAAGTATTTGGAAAGAGGGTAAATGCATTTTCCCAAAAAGGTAATAAATCTAACACAGGAAAATCAACCAGGGAGGGAGAGAGATTACCCTTGGAAGAAGCACGGTTGGATTTATACACAGTGCATTAGTCAATGATGTATTTAGTATCTTGTGATAGCCAGAAAAGTTATGGCTAAGCCAGGACTCGGCACGCCAAGAGTGTTAAGCAAATGTTTTTGGGAACCAAATTACTTAGGTTTAGACTGATGGCATGTTTTCATGGTAGAAATCCAGATTTTAGGAAATTGTTTAAATTGTTTTTCAGATAAATTATAAATCCAGCAGTTGGCAACTGTTTCCAATGCCAGTGAGAGGCCCCTACATTTAGGGTAAGACACCTTCCCAGCCACTAACTCTGAAAAGCAGTAGCTACCAGCTGACAGGTGGCATCTTCTAGAAGTGCCACTTTCTTATTGCAGTTCTAGGTTATCTCAGCATCGGAAGCTATTATTCCCATTGCCTCAGTTCTAAAATGACACATGCTAGGATCATGGGAATGCAAATACTCAGGTGCCAGGGATCTCTTCTACCTTTACTCCATGGACATTCAAGGTCCAAGCACTGCAAATGGAACACAGTAATCTGGAAACTTACCAGCTGTGGATTTTGAATCTTGATACTCACTCCCGTAGACTATGGGTTTCTCCCATGCCCCAGGCAACCATCCCCTTCCTTTCCTTAAAAGCTTTCATTAGGGATAGGTGGCTGTCAGAAGCAGGAATTCAGTAAGGAGTCTATTCATATAACATTTTCCAAGAAATAACTGCTCATATTATAATCCTTTATTAAGTAGCCAAATAACAACAACAAAAAAATCATTTAAACAAATAATGGTGACATTTTTGGTATAACAGGAAGAACACCAGATTGGCGTTAAGAAAAAACTGGAATTATAGAATTCAAATTCTCCTAATTCTCAGGATTGTGACCGTGGGTTAGTCTCTTAGCTCCAGTTGTTTGTTTACTAATCCATTCATTCACTAAAGGCCCAATTTACAATGCCCATCGCTATTATTGTATAGACTTAGTTGTGTGCAAGAGACACAAAGAGGCAATTTTTCTGCTCCTTTGGTGCTTACAATCACAAAGACAAGAAAGACATTTCAGAAATATAATAACACGATGAAAGTATAGCAATGTAAGAAATCCAGTGTAACATTTATAGAAGGAAGGTAAACAGATCTGAATGAAGTAAAGATGGAGATATCTAGGGGGAGAATAATTTAGAATTTCCAGGAATAGAGAAGAGTAGAAATACATCAAGACTTCTCAGGTGGTCCTAGTGATAAAGAACCTGCCTGCCAATGCAGGAGACATAAGATGCGGCTTCCATCCCTGGCTGGGAAAGATCCCCTGGAGGAGGACATGGCGACCCATTCCAGTATTCTTGCCTGGAGAATCCCATGGAC
>SJYX01016946.1:81270-104410 GCA_006410675.1 Oreotragus oreotragus
AGAAAAGTTATGACCAACCTAGATAGTATATTCAAAAGCAGAGACATTACTTTGCCGACTAAGGTCCATCTAGTCAAGGCTATGGTTTTTCCTGTGGTCATGTATGGATGCGGGGAAGGCAATGGCACCCCATCCCAGTACTCTTGCCTGGAAAATCCAATGGACGGAGTAGCCTGGTGGGCTGCAGTCCATGGGGTCGCTAACAGTCGGACAGACTGAGCGACTTCACTTTCACTTTTCTCTTTCATACATTGGAGAAGGAAATGGCAACCCACTCCAGTATTCTTGCCTGGAGAATCCAGGGATGGGGGAGCCTGGTGGGCTGCCATCTATGGGGTCGCACAGAGTCGGACATGACTGAAGCGACTTAGCAGCAGCAGCAGCATCCCAATTAACATGTACATATTTCCATGTTTGTTTATGGGATATATCTGTCAGCTTAGTCATTTACTAATAATAATACTAATTCATTTATTAATCTATCTTGTGTTTATATTCAGATATTAAGGAATTTTCAATGCATTTTTACTAACAATGAGTAAAAATCTAAAAATAATTTTCTAAATGGAAAACTGTCTCAAATTGCTTTTATAGAATTGTTCACCCTTTCTACTCAGATTTTAAAACTGTAACCTTGCCTATATACTAGATTTCTACTTTCATATTTAATCTATTAAATCTATTTTCATATTTAATTTGTCCTTTGATGTAATTACCATATAGTCTTCCTTTCCCAGCTTTCTTGAGATTCACATGTACCACCCTGTTAATATGCTTTAGCTTGCGAGTAGTGGAAAACTCAATTGAAACAGATAAATCAGAGGAACTATTGGGAAGTCCATTAAATTGAAAAGTCACTGAAAAAGTCCAGAAGTAGACTCTAGAGTCATTCCACATCTAGTGCCTCATGTGATGTGATGAGGAAGCAGTTTCCTAGCTGCAAAACACCTTCTCTCCTCTACAGTTTGCAGCTTCACTTTGCTAGGGCTGACTCCAACCTTAGCAGCACCCTTGCCATGGTACAGAAAAGTGAGAATGAAAAATCTATATCCAGAACTTTCAGAAGAATTCTCTGAAGTATACTATTACTGAATCCTTGAATTAAACTCCACCATCAGGAAGGCAGAGTAAGTCTGAAGGAAGGCTACAAATGGGACAAGACTAGGTATTCATCTCAACTCAGAGATTTTTCGCTGGTGCAGCTGGGTGGAATGATTGCACCATTTTCTGATATGACGAAGACTGCAGGAAGAAAGTGTTGGAGTTGGGGGCAGTGAAAGATGGAGTTTATCTTTCAAATTAGATGGAGTTTATCTTATTTATAAAGGAGTTTATCTTAGATGAGTTCTTGTGAAATGCTTGTGAGATATCTAAATGGGTATTATCAAGTAGGCAACTCGACATGTGAGTCAAGCTTGGGGAAAGTTTTGGGCTTGAGATATAGATATGGGATTCACCCTGGATTTATATTTTACAGATGAAATATAAGGTATGAAAATAGATAAAATCTAGGAAGATAGTTTAGATAGAAATCAGAAGGTAGCCTAGGACTTACCTTTGGGGAACTAAAGAGTTCAGAAATTAGAGAAAGAAAGGCATGCTGTAAAAGAGCCTGAGAAGGACTTCCTGGTGGTCCAGTGGGTCAGACTCCACGCTCCAAATGCAGGGGGCCCAGGTCTGATCCCTAATCATGGAACTGTATTCCACATGCTGCAACTAAGATCCAGTGTGGTCATTTTGTTTTTTAAAGTCCTATTGGTATAACTTAAAGAAATAATTTTTTTTTTTTAAAGAGCCTGTGTTTTCAGTGAATCAAAAGTTAAACTAAGAATGTGAGGCCAGAGTCTAGGAGTATCTCAATACATAAGGCAACTAATCTAAAACACGGGCACAGATTCATGAGCCTCCAAACAAGAGAGGCAAATAATAGTTAACTAATTTCTATGTGGATATTGATATACATTCCTTTAAAGCTTATGATAAGAGTATGTTAGAGGGAACACAGATGCATTTAATGAAGGAACATTGTTTTGGAAGCAGAGAGACCAGTGACTCTCTACCTTGGCCAAGTTTCTCAATACCTTGTAGCCCTCACTCTATAATGTGCCAAATGCAACCCATCTACTTCATAGGGTTCCTATGAGAATGGAATGTAAGAAATATGTGAATCCCTCATAGATGTTTTATTTTCTCCTCATTAGGAAAAGGAACACGGAGAAGGCACTAGCACCCCACTCCAGTACTCTTGCTTGGAAAACCCCATGGATGGAGGAGCCTGGTGGGCTGCAGTCCATGGGATCACGAAGTCAGACACGACTGAGCAACTTCACTTTCACTTTTCACTCTCATGCATTGGAGACGGAAATGGCACCCCACTCTGGTGTTCTTGCCTGGAGAATCCCAGGGACAGAAGAGCCTGGTAGGCTGCCATCTCTGGGGTCGCACAGAGTCGGACACGACTGAAGCGACTTAGCAGCAGCAGGAAAAGGAATAAAGGGGTGGGATGCACTGGGGAAAACAGCTCTACACATCAATGTCTAGATGTGGTTTGAGGGAGAGAGTGTGTGCGTGCATGCGTGCTAAGTCACTTCAGTCATGTCCAACTCTTTGTGACCCTATGGACCATAGCCCTCCAGGCTCCTCTGTCCATGGGATTCTTTAGGCAAGAACACTGGAATGAGTTGCTGTGTCCTCCGTTCTCCTCCACTAATCTGGGACTTCCCTGGAGGTCCAGTAGTTAAGACTCAGTGCTTCCACTGCACGGGGTGTGGGTTTGATCCCTGGTCAGAGAACTTAGATCCTACATGTCTCATAGCACAGCCAAATAAATAAGTTCTCTAATCCCCACCATAGGGCTTCATTGAGGATGGGACTTGTCAGATGGTGTTTACATGGCAGAAGGACATGGTTTGGGCTGGTTATCCCCTCTTAGCCTTTAGAAGTCTTTGTTCCTTCTTTGTTCCTATGGAGGAACACAAATAGCTATGGAAGTCACTTCACATTTCAGAGTAATTTCCCATCATTTTCATCACCTCTGAATGACTTAGCAGCAGCAGCTGAAGGAACTACAATGTCTATCCTTAGGGAGTATCTTCTACATATTGAGTACGTATCTAAGTTGCTATTGACTCTGGGTCATTCATTTAGACATTCATTGCCTTCTCCAACTTCATACTCTGCTGCAGCAGTGTTTTATATTTCTGTTTCTAATAATGACTTTTCTCAGTGACTTACTCATGCATTAGTAGACTTTGAGGGCATAGATGGTGCTTTGAGAAATAACCTAATCTCCCATCACTTTGATTTACTTTCCAACTCCAGGGTAACAAGATATTTTTGCTTGGACTTAGTCTTTTAGAATATCTTGACATTGCACAAGACTGAAGAGTATATTGTACCAAACAATGCTGTCCTCAGTGCAGAGATCAACCAAATGACCTAATGTGTCCTGCCAGTTTCTAACTTCTATGATATCTTACAGTATGGAATCTATTCATAGCATAATAGTCTTTTATATGAAGAAATGAATATATCATCTAATTCTTCATTTGCATTTTGAACCACAATGTAGCTTCTGATTAAACCACACATTTAAGTTAGAAAACAGATGGATATTCTCCAGTATCTGCTACAGTACTTTGATTAAAAAGTAGAATCAAAATTGAGGAGGTTTATACATTTTATACTTATCTGAGTTTTTTTTGTAGGGGGAAGTAAAAAGAGAACAGGACATAGCCTCCTCCCCTTCTAAGTCATATTTATCTTTCATCAAAACCTTTTGGCTGGTTTAAAATCAGATCTAGAATCGATGAATCATCTAATCTTGTTTCAGTACGTCAGTCCAGTTGTTGCACCAGATCTAGTATATGAATAATACTGCTTTATCATTATTAAGATTGAATTATACCAAGCACTTTAGATCCTCAAAGATATTTATCACTGTCAATTACAATGATATAATTAGAAACAACAGAATTTGACTAATTTGGAGGAACTTTCTCACCAACAGTTTAACTTTGTAGTGTTTTCTAAGCAGTTTAAGAAATTCTTCTTTCATATTTTGACGGAAAAATACATAGACTTACTTGGTTTGCTGTTCTACATTAACAGCAAGAGAAAAAAAGCTAAATTCCATTCGTTGCTAAATGGTATATTCGATCTACGAAGAGCGCCCATTTGTCTTTTATGTACCACATAAGACAAATGCTCATCTTAAAATCTGGACAGGACAGCTCCTGACAGTTGGTGATATGGTTATATATACATCCTTAAACAGGAGTTATTTACTGGCTGGTTTCCATCAAAGTCATAAAAAGAAAATTATTGTGGATGATTAAAATGCTATCATTGTATTTTAATGATTTTAGTAGACTTTACTTTTTAAAGCAGTCTTAGGGTCACAGCAAAATTGAGTGGCAGGCACAGAGATTTCCCATTAATGACTTCTTACACCATCTGAGACTAGACTGTCAAAAGTGTGAAAGCAAGGCCACCTTTCTAAGTGAACTACAATTAGTAAATTTATTCAAGGGCAAGGAAAGAAGTTGAAGCAGATGTAATTCTTCTGCACCAGCTGGAGACCCCCTTATCTTCTTGCACGGCTGAGATGGGTTAACCCTGTCTAGCAGGTGGAATATATCCAGCGATCAGCCTAGTCCTTTGGCAGTGGCTGATTTACTGGGAGGAAGGGTGAGAAGGCGGGGAAGGCAATGGCACCCCACCCCAGTACTCTTGCCTGGAAATCCAATGGACGGAGTAGCCTGGTGGGCTGCAGTCCATGGGGTCGCTAACAGTCGGACAGACTGAGCGACTTCACTTTCACTTTTCTCTTTCATGCATTGGAGAAGGGAATGGCAACCCACTCCAGTATTCTTGCCTGGAGAATCCCAGGGATGGGGGAGCCTGGTGGGCTGCCGTCTATGGGGTCACACAGAGTCGGACACGACTGAAGTGACTTAGCAGCAGCAGCAGCAGCAGCAGCAGGGTAAGAAGGAAGGGTAGCCCAACAAAGTGAAGAGGAACAAAGGGAGGTCTTCAGAGGTTATGAGAACCCAATACCGAATCATAAGATCTCCAGACCATTCCAGCCAAGGCTATTTTACATAAAGGTTTTATGAGTCATTCTGAAGTTTTGGTCTATGCAGATGCTCCAGCCACCTTGCAGATAGAGGGCTTCCTAGCCACCTGAATAAAGTACCTCAAGTCTTTATGTTCTAACCTGAACATTGAACTTGAGAGCAGATTCACTTAGTATTGCTCAGTAAGACTTACGTGACCCACGGATCCCTTCTCACTTCAACAGTATCAGATTTGCCCCAAGAGGAAACTCAGTGGAAGTGCCCATGAGATCATCATAACCTGCCCTGGGAAATCAGAGGAATTCAGTGTTTCAGTGACTAGCACAGTACGGGTTGGACTTCCCAGGTGGTGCTAGTAGTAAAGAACCTGCCTGCCAATGCAGGAGACATGAGAGACACATGTTTGATCCCTGGGTTGGGAAGATGCCTTGGAGGAGGGCATGGCAAGCCACCCCAGTATCCTTGCCCAGAGAATCCCAAGGACGGAGGAGCCTGGCAGACTACAGTCTGTACGGTTGCAAAGCATCATACATGACTGAAGCAACTTAGCATGCGTGCACAGTAGGTGTTTACATGAGTAAGATGTTTACATTTTATTACTTTTTTCTTTCATATTACCACAATTCAATGTCTAGTATTTTCTTTTCTTTGACTTAAATTTTACTGAGAGTTGATTAGTAGTCTAATTTTTCTCATTATTTTACCTATATAAGAGAAACCCTCTCCCCATTTCTCATTCAATTTCCAGGGCATGTGAAAATGCTCGAGAAAAAGGCAAATCTGAATGCCAAAAGCCCATCTTCACATGGTCTTGATTCCTACATGCTTCAGAAAAATGAACAACTTATCAAAGCAAGGAACTGCTCTTTAAGTTGTTCTCTCTTAAAACCACTTATGCAGTAATCCAGAGATTAATTTCAAAGCCCTTAATTTTTTAAAAAGCACAAGCTATGGATCACTATAAATAATTGTGTGATACATCCTAGTAAATAAATTAAATTAGTGTACCTCCAAGGCCTGAATGTTCTTTGCCTTTATACTGATTTAGCACACTTTCTCATGACTGCATCATATTACTACTCATAAATCATGGTGTATCTATCAAAATCTATCATGCATATCTATCATGAGTTAGTCTGAATGTACCATCATCTTCCTAAAACACAAAAAGGTATTTCTAAGATGCAAGTTTGATTATGTTAATCTTCTGCATAAAAATCTTCTGTGACTTTTCTCAATGCCTAGAGTATGATACTAAATTTTAACATGATTTTTTCCAGCTATAATTGAAACCCAGTCCACCTTTCTGGCTTTCTAGTCATCTTCCTACAGTCCACATGTCCTAGACAGCTGACAACTGTTTCTTTTTCAGACTTGTGCAGGCCTGTTCAAACTCTCTGGTTTGGCTCAAACTCTTCCTTCTGACTTATAATAATTTCTTTCCCATTGCTGTGCCGCCCATTATCAATATCCTTATTTACCATCAGTGTCTTTCAAAATCTACCAATGCTTTCAGGTTCAATTCAAGTATCACATTTTTCAAAAACTCCCTTCCAGTGACTGTCCCATCAGAAGTAATGTTACTAAGTCCAAGTTCATGCTACTCACTGCATGACAGGCCAATAAATTGAAGAACGTGTTATTGGGGCAAGGGAGAGCAACTTTATTCAGAAAGCCATTTGACTGAGCAGATGATGGAGTAGTGTCCCAAAGGAACGTCTTGCCCAGGTTTGGATGCTAGTGTCTTTTATAGAACAAAGGTGGGGATGTGAGGAGATTAAGTTGAAAAAAGCAGTAAGTTATTGCAAACGTTTCCTAGTTCCAGCCAGACTCTGCAGAGGTTGTGTTAATTCCTTCTTTCCTATAGCCATTCACAGGTGGGCCTGGTCAGGAATTTTCCTGTGAGTTAAAAGCATTTTAGCTTAACATTCAGACATGGGTGGCATGTCTGGAAAGAGGTCATTATGTGTACTTTTTGCCGTAGGCAGCATCCCTTTAGTGATTAACTTGTAGCAAAGGCAATATAATACAAAGGCTAAAGTAAAAGAAACAGATCCAATATGGAATCAGACTTCTTCCCAATTACAGTAATGCTGCTATCCTTTGGGTTGCTATTGCAGTTGTTTCTCTATTTCTGATATCAGTCATTACTATGTGAGTGCATGCTAAGTCACTTCAGTTGTGTCCAGCTCCTGTCGCCACAAGGACTGTAAACCCCAGACTCCTCTGTCCATGGAATTCTACTGGCAAGAATACTGGAGTGGGTTGCCATGCCCTCCTCCAGGAGATCTTCCCAACCCAAGGATTGAACCCAGGTCTCCTATGTCTCCTGCATTGCAGCAAGATTCTTTATTGCTGAACCACCAGGGAAGTCCCTTATCACTCTGCAGAATTTTTAATTATTTGTGTACATACTGGTTCATCTTCACAGTATGTAACCCTCCATCTCATTGAGCATTGCATCCATGGTAGGCCTTAGCTGAACTTGTCTTGAATTTAACTGACAGTATAATTGAGAGTTAAAGTTCTGTCTGTACATTAACATTCTAAAAGACCTTGGCCCAATGTTAAACTATTATTTTTCATAAACATATTTGAGTTTTGTCATACTTGGTAGTGACAAAGAAAATCTATCATTAGGGCTAAATTTGAAGACAAAGAAGCCGAAAAACAGCAAAAACCAGACTAACTACAGAGTTTAATAGGAAACACTCCCTGAAAATTAAAAGCATTACAAAGTTTACAATCAGTGAGTAAAGGGAAAATAAAATGTGTACAAGGACCCCTCAAGTGCCACCAGCCTGCTAGGCTGGCTCTTCCCACTGTATCTGCCCTGGTTTCCTGAGGAAACGTTTCCAACAGGAACCACCCTAATACTATCTGGCCGTATCAGAGGTTGGGAGGCATTGTGAAAATTTCAAATGTTCCTAATCAATATCTGGGTTGCAATTACACTGAAGCACACTGTTAGAACCTTTACATCTGGAATGTCTTTAATAATTATACAATACCTTCCACTTAGAAGTTGATTCCTCCCTTTCATTTAGCTACACCAAAAGCAGTATGCCAGTTCTGGATACATGAATTGAACCAACTGCAGATATAAAAAAATTCAAAAACTCCAGAAAGCTCCAAAAGGCAAAAATCAAATCTTCCACATACTGACAACTATTTACATAGCATTTACATTGTATTGGGCTTCCCTGGTGGCTCAGAGGCTAAAGCATCTGCCTGGAATGCGGGAGACCCAGGTTCGATCCTTGGGTCGGGAAGATCCCCTGGAGAAGGAAAATGGCAACCCATTCCAGTACTCTTGCCTGGAGAATCCCATGGAGGGAGGAGCCTGGTAGGCTACAGTCGATGGGGCCGCAAAGAGTCGGACACGACTGAGCGACTTTAAGTAAGTAAGTACATTGTATTAGTTATTATAAGTAATCTAGAGGTGACTTAAAGGGCATGGGAGAAATTTAATAACACCTGCCACCTAGAAAGCTATATAAAACAGTTGTTTGGGGATTAATTTTTAGGTTTCATTGTTACTCTTTTCTGAATGAAAAGGAACATTCCTTTTCTGTTTTCTGCCCTTATAAAAAAAAATTTTTTTTTAATAGAGTGTATGAGAGGATGTTTGTAGGTTATATATAAATACTACACCATTTTACATAAGGGACTTCAGCATCCATGGATTTTGGTTCTGGCGGAGGAGACTGGAAAGAATCTCCCCTCAGTTCAGTTCAATTCAGTCGCTCAGTTGTGTCTAACTCTTTGTGACCCCATAGACAGCAGCCCCCCCCGCCACCCCTCACCCCATTCCAAAAGACAACTCTATTAAGTAGTACTAAGTAAGGCTGGAAGTATGGGGAAATTCCCACTGTCATTCAAAGCATTCTGACCTATACTTAAACCTGGAGACTTTCTAACCTCCCAATAGTATTCTTGCCTGGAGAATCCCATGGACAGAGGAGCCTGGCCTGCTGCAGTCCATAGAGTAGCAAAGAGCCGGACAGGATTGAGCGACTCAGCACACACACCATGCTTGCCCTGCCCCTTCATTTTCCTCCTCTCCCTTTTTGGAGGTACAATGACTAGTGTTTATTTTTCCCAGCCTTGAAGCCCAGGATCCACCTCGGAAATATTAAGGAGATAAGAGTACCTATAAAAGCTCAAGAGATACTCTTAAATTTACAGCAAACAATAGACTATTTACTTGCCTTATCTGAGAATGGGTGTTCCCTTTAGTTCATTAATAAGAAGCCTGGGGCAGAGGAAATTTACAAAAGAGGTTCTGGGCCTCCCAGATCTCCTAGGAAGTGGCCAGACATCCAGGGCATCACACCCTCTGACCTCTGCCAATCCAGCCAGATTCTAAACATGACATATTGTTTCAAATAAAACCCTCCTTTCTTTCTACTGAAATCACAAATAGTGTTATAACTGAAACAAGACAGGGCTTCTTTCATGGCTCAGATGGTAAAGAACCTGAAACAGGTAGATCCAGTGACCCTATGTGGAAATAAAAAGTACTCAGAACAAACAAGCAGAGGCTGTTTATTTGGAGGTTGTTATAGGGAGGGAGTCAGTCACCATCTCTCGCATCAGGCAGACTCAGAGATAGGCAGGCAGGGGAGAGAGAAAGTTTTCTCATAAAACAAGGAAGGCTTCAGGTATACTCTTTAAGTTTTTGAAATGGGGATGCTGGAAATGGTCTCACTAGAAGCGGGGCACCCGATGTGGTGAGCATGGAGAACATATTTGGCTTTTTCTGATTGACCTTGAGATGGGAGCAGAGATAAAAATTAAGTAAGCTGGCCTTTATTGAGCACATCCTGGCTGTTGGGGACCAACTGCTACAGAAGTTGTAATTTGGTTTCCCTAGATGGCTCTTTTAGAGACTGTGGGTCAGAGCTCTGTTCCATTCGTGGGGCCTGGCCGTTGTCTGCTTTTATATTCAGTCTCTCACAGGACTTTTGCTATTGTTCACTTTTAAATCATTTAAAAATAAAATAGTATCTAAGAAATCATCAAAAATTGAAGGGTAGAAACAAACCATAAACTTATCTCTGGATATTAACTCTAGAACAGAGCATGGCCTCAGCTCTCAGGATGCTGTTCTCATTTATTCTCAATAAGATATTTGTCTTGCTGGCCCAGTGGTTAGGACCCTGCACTTCCACTGCAGGAGCATGGGTTCCATCCCTGGTCAGGGAACTAAGGTCCTGCATGGTGTGCGGCATGCCATAATAATCATCATAATAATCCTAATAATTGGCTTTAAAGATGAAGTAAAATGCTTGCCCTAAAAAGAAATTTAAAAATCACTAGCAAGCCATCATTAAAAACTAGACGTTGCCAATAGTCTTAAAGTTAAAAGTAATCAATAGTAGTCATTATTATAGGCGGTAAGGAGATACCCCTCGTCCAAGGTAAGGAGCAGCCGTGAAGAGACAACCCACGCCCAAGGTAAGAGAAACCCAAGTAAGATGGTAGGTGTTGCAAGAGAGCATCAGAGGGCAGACACACTGAAACCATACTCACAGAAAACTAGTCAATCTAATCACACTAGGACCAGGGCCTTGTCTAACTCAATGAAACCAAGCCATGCCTGCAGGGCAACCCAAGGCGGGCGGGTCATGGTGCAGAGGTCTGACAGAACGTGGTCCACTGGAGAAGGGAATGGCAAGCCACTTCAGTATTCTTGCCTTGAGAACCCCATGAACAGTATGAAAAGGCAAAATGATAGGATATCAAAAGAGAATCTCCCCAGGTCGTTAGGTGCCCAATATGCTACTGGAGATCAGTGGAGAAATAACTCCAGAAAGAATGAAGGGATGGAGCCAAAGCAAAAACAATACCCAGTTGTGCATGTGACTGGTGATAGAAGCAAGATCCNTCCAGGCCAGAATACTGGAGTGGGTAGCCTTTCCCTTCTCCAGGGGGTCTTCCCAACCCAGGGAATGAACCAAGGTCTCCTACGTTACAGGTGGATTCTTTACCAGCTGAGCCAAAATGGAAGCCCAAGAATACTGGAGTGGGTACCCTATCCCTTCTCTAGCAGATCTTCCAGTCCCAGGAATTGAACCAGGGTCTGCTGCATTACAGGCAGATTCTTGACCAACTGAGCTATGAGGGAAGCATACTGTAATAAATTTAAATGGAGTATAATAAATAAAAATACTGAATCACTATATTGGACACCCTAAAGTAAGATGATATCCTATCAGGTCGTTAGGTGCCCAATATGCTACTGGAGATCAGTGGAGAAATAACTCCAGAAAGAATGAAGGGATGAAGCCAAAGCAAAAACAATACCCAGTTGTGCATGTGACTGGTGATAGAAGCAAGATCCGATGCTGTAAAGAACAATATTGCATAGGAACCTGGAATGTCAGGTCCATGAATCAAGGCAAATTGGAAGTGGTCAAACAAGAGATGGCAAGGGTGAACGTCGACATTCTAGGAATCAGCGAACTAAAATGGACTGGAATGGGTGAATTTAACTCAGATGACCATTATATCTACTACTGCNCAATATTGCATAGGAACCTGGAATGTCAGGTCCATGAATCAAGGCAAATTGGAAGTGGTCAGACAAGAGATGGCAAGGGTGAACGTCGACATTCTAGGAATCAGCGAACTAAAATGGACTGGAATGGGTGAATTTAACTCAGATGACCATTATATCTACTACTGCGGGCAGGATTCCCTCAGAAGAAATGGAGTAGCCATCATGGTCAACAAAAGAGTCCGAAATGCAGTACTTGGATGCAATCTCAAAAATGACAGAATGATCTCTGTTCATTTCCAAGGCAAACCATTCAATATCACAGTTATCCAAGTCTATGCCCCAACCAGTAATGCTGAAGAAGCTGAAGTTGAACGGTTTTATGAAGACCTACAAGACCTTGTAGAACTAACACCCAAAAAAGATATCCTTTTCATTATAGGGGACTGGAATGCTAAAGTAGGAAGTCAAGAAACACCAAGAGTAACAGGCAAATTTGGCCTTGGAATGCGGAATGAAGCAGGGCAAAGACTAATAGAGTTTTGCCAAGAAAATGCACTGGTCATAGCAAACACCCTCTTCCAGCAACACAAGAGAAGACTCTACACATGGTCTTGATCACTGCCTCCTATACAATGTCATGAACCTCTGTCCATAATTCTTCAGGCACTCTGTCTATCAGATCTCATGTGCTCATCTTCTCCTCCAAGAATACCAAAATTGCAACTCACTGCTGAACAGCCATTGACAAGAGAATGTTGGATCCCAACAAAAAAAGATTCGCCACATCCAAGGGCAAAGAAAAAGCCCCAGCAAGCCAGTAGGAGGGACGATATCATGTTTAGAACCAAATCTCATACCTGCCAGAGATGCTTGGAGGGCTCAAGCAAAACCTGGTGTGCATCTGGACGTAGACACCCCACAGAGACTGAGCCAGACCTGCCTTTGAGTGTTTGAGTATCTCCTGTGGAGGCACAGGTCAGCAGTGGCCTGTCTCCGGGGCAGGGGCTCTTGGTGCAGCAGACCTGGGTCACATTGCATGTGGCATAAGCCCGCTTGGAGGAGGTCACCATTAACCCCACCATAGAGCCACTGAACAGGCAGCCCACAAACCGCAGAACAATTATACCAAATAAATTCTCTCACTGTTAAGAAAGTTTTAGGACCCACAACAGATTTCCCAACCTAGAGATCTGGCAAAGGGCCTGAGAACCCTCAGGGGGGATTTAATTACAGAACTTACCCGGGGCTGGGGAAACTCCTGGGGGGCACAAACAAAACCTTGTGCACAGCAGGGCCCAGGGGAAAGGGGCAGTGACCCCACAAGAGAGTGACCCAGACTTGCCTGTGAGTGTCCAGGAGTCTCTAGTGGAGGAGTGGGTCAACAGTGGCAGGATCAGGAGCATTGAATACAATAGTGCAGGCACAAGACCTTTTGACAGAGGTCGCCATTATATTCATTACCCCCACCATAGTTTAGTCTCAGGTCAAACAACAGGGAAGAACACAGCCCCGCCCATCAACAAAAAATTGGATTAAAGATTTACTGAGCATGGCCCTGCCCATCAGAACAAGACCCAGTTTCCCCCTCAGTCAGTCTCTCCCATCAGGAAGCTTCCATAAGCCTCTTATCCTTCCCCATCAGAGGGCAGACAGAAGGAAAACCACAATCACAGAAAACTAATCAAAAAGATCACATGGATCACAGCCTTGTCTAATTCAATGAAACTATGAGCATGCCATGTAGGGCCGCCCAAGATGGACGGGTCATGGTAGAGAGTTCTGACAAAACGTGGTCCACTAGAGAAGGGGATGGTAAACCACTTCAGTATTCTTGCCTTAAGAATCCCATAAACAGTATGAAAGGCAAAAAAACAGGACACTGAAAGATAAACTCCCCAGATAAGTAGGTGCCCAATATGCTACAGAAGATCAGTGGATAAATAACTCAAGAAAGAATGAAGAGATGGAGCCAAAGCAAAAACAACACCCAGTTGTGGACGTGATGGTGATGGAAGTAAAGTCTGATGCTGTAAAGAACAATATTGCATAGGAACCTGGAATGTTAGGTCCATGAATCAAGGTAAATTGGAAGTGGTCAAACAGGAGATGGCAAGGGTGAACATCAACATTTTAGGAATCAGTGAACTAAAATGGATTGGAATGGGCAAATTTAATTAACATGACCATTATATCTACGACTTTGGGCAAGAATCCCTTAGAAGAAATGGAGTAGCCCTCATAGTCAACAAAAGAGTCTGAAATGCAGTACTTGGATGCAATCTCAAAAACGACAAAATGATCTCTGTTCATTTGCAAGGCAAACCATTCAATATCACAGTAATCCAAGTCTATGCCCCAACCGGTAATGCTGAAGAAGCTGAAATTGAACAGTTCTATGAAGACTTACAAGACCTTCTAGAGCTAACAACCAAAAATGATGTCCATTTCATCATAGGGCACTGGAATGCAAAAGTAGGAAGTCAAGAGATACCTGTAACAGGCAAATTTGGCCTTGGAGTACAAAATGAAGCAGGGCAAAGGCTACCAGAGTTTTGCTAAGAGAACACACTGGTCATAGCAAACACCCTCTTCCAGCAACACAAGAGATAACTCTACATATGGACATTACTAGATGGTCAATACCAAAATCTGATTGATTATATTATTTGCAGATGAAGATGGAGAAGCTCTACACAGTCAGCAAAAAACAAGACTGGTAGCTGACTATGGCTCAAATCCTGAACTCCTTATTGCCAAATTTAAGCTTAAATTGAAGAAAGTAGGGAAAACCACTAGATCATTCAGGTATGACCTAAATCAAATTCCTTATAACTATACAGTGGAAGAAAAAATATCTTAATGACCCAGATAACCACGATGATGTGGTCACTACTCACCAAGAACCAGATATCCTGAAATGTGAAATCAAGTGGGACTTAGGGAGCATTGCTATAAACATAGCTAGTGGAGGTGATGAATTTCCAGCTGAGTAATTTCAAATCCTAAAAGATGATGCCCTTAAAGTGTTGAACTTAAGATGTCAGCAAATTTGGAAAACTCATCAGTGGCCACAAGACTGGAAAAGGTCAGTTTTCATTCCAATCCCAGAGAAGGGTAATGCCAGGGAATGTTCAAACTGCTGTACAATTGTGCTCATTTCACATGTTAGTAAATTTATGTTCAAAATTCTTCAAGCTAGACTTCAGCAGTATGTGAACTGAGAAGTTCCAAATGAGCAAGCTGAGTTTAGAAAAGGCAGAGGAATCAGAGATCAAATTGCCAACATTGGTTGGATCAATAGAGAAAACAAGAGAATTCTAGAGGAACATCTACTTCTGTTTCACTAACTATGCTGCAGCCTTGACTGTGTGGATCACAACAAACTGTGAAAAATTGTTTAAGAGATGGGAATACCAGACCACCTTACCAGTCTCCTTAGAAACCTGTATGTGGATCAAGAAACAAGTTAGAACCAGACAGGGAAAAACTGACTGGTTCAAAATTGGGAAAGAAGTACAACAAGGCTGTATATTGTCCCCCTGTTTATTTAACTTCTATGCAGAGTACATATGCAAAATGCCAGCTGGATGAATCACAAGCTGGAATCAAGATTGTGGGGAGAAATACCAACAACCTCATATATGCAGATGATACCACTCAAATGACAGAAAGTGAAGAGGATCTGAAGAGCTTCTTGAAAAGGTGAAAGAGGAAGGTAAAATAGCTCGCTTAAAACTTAACATTCAAAAAATTAAGATCATGGCATCCAGTCCCATCACATCATGGCAAATAGAAGGGGAAAAGGTAGAAGCAATGACAGATTTTCTTTCAGCCATGAAATTTAAAGATCCTTGCACCTCGAAGGAAAACTATGACAAAACTAGACAATGTATTAAAAAACAGAGATATCACTTTCCCAGCAAATGTTCATATAGTCAAAACTATAGTTTTTCCAGTAGTCATATAAGGATGTGAGAGTTGGACCATAAAGAATGCTGAGGGCTGAAGAATCAATACTTTTCAATTGTGGTACTGAGGAAGACTCCTGAGAGTCCCTCAGACTGCAAGGATTTCAAACCAATCGATCCAAAATGAAATCAATCCTGAATATTCATTGGGAGGATTGATGCTGAAGCTGAAGCTCCACTACTTTGGCCACCTGATGCAAAGAGCTGGATTATTGGAAAAGACCTTGATTCTGGGAAAGATTGAAGGCAAAAAGAGAAGTGGGGTGCAAAGGATGAGATGTTAGATAGCATCACTAACTCAATGGCATAAATTTGAGGAAACTCTGGGGATAGTGAAGAAGAAGATGGCCAGGTGTGCTTCGGTCCATGGGGTCACAAAGAGTAGAACATAACTTAGAGCTAAACAACCAACTCAAGCTCCTTCATGAATATGCATGTACTCTTAGTTTAAAACTTCCCCAATTTCACTGTTCACAAAGACACTGCTTTGGGAAAGATCTTAAATGTAATCTCCTTATTTGCTGAAAGTAATTAATCCCTCTTTCTTCTGTTCTTTGTCTTGGTTGTATCTTTGGCTCAGTACCCAACAATAGGCAAACCCAGTTTTTGGGTAACATAATGAGTCTGTTTTGATTACTGCTTTTTGTCATTCTCAAAACTGACCCACCAGGTATTTCCCTTGTGGTCCAGTGGCTCAGATTCTGTGCTCAACGCAGGGGGCCCAGGTTCCATCCCCGATCAGGGAACTAGATCCCACATGCTGCAACTAAGAGTTTGCATGCCACAACTAAAGATCACACACGCCACAGTGAAGACTGAAGATCCCAAATGCTACAACTCAGACCTAGTACAGCCAAAAAAAAAAAAAAAAGACCCACCAGCCTTACTTCTGACCCTTCTCCTTGCTGAGTCTTTATCTCTCGCCACAAAATTTTCCTCTCTCCACCTTTCAATCTTCCTTTTGAACCACATCATTTTCTGTCTTCATTTTGCTTATTTTCCCAACTCTTCATGACTTCCACTAGTTTGGTTTCCCCTTTAAAAGTCTTATTTTCTCTTTGCATATACGCTTCTAACTTTCTCTGTTTATCTCAATTTTTACACACTTTTCTCCTGTTAGTATCTGGTTTGGAATCACCAGTTTTCTAAAATAAAAGATCTTTCACCAACTCTCTATATGCTAGAAAAACATCCACATTTTAGAGTTACATTTGTCTGATTTGGAACTTTCAGAACTTCAGTTTCCTCATCTGTGAAATAAGGACAGTAGGAGTCATATAAGATCATGCATTGCTAAGCACTTTGAAGACTATGTGACACTAAACAAATGTTAGGCATTATTAGTACAGAGAACACTAGGGCATCTTTAAAATATGGAAAGAATAAGTGAGTTCCACTGTGCATCGTAAACCAGCTCAAGAATTAGCCACTTTGTTCCTGTTCTTTAATCTTTATAGCCAGTGTTGATATATAGAGCAGAAAGAAGCAAGTACATTAGGAAAACAGAGCATATAATAGCTGCAGGCATTATTCACATAGGTCTCTGCACTTTTTCAGCATTTTTGTTAAAATCTTTTGCATTCTTTTCAAGTCCTGCTTTTTTCACTAGACTGGGAATAAAAGATTAAACCATAGATTGCAAACTGGTGGTTTACTGGCTAGCTCTGGCATTCTAATATATTTTGTTTGACAGAAAAATGACCTGTTTAAAAATTACATGTGAATACATTTAGATCATATTGTAGGTTGGATTTTTCCAGAAGCTGTATCTTAGCCAAGGATTTGGGTTGTTGTCATTGTTTAGTTGGTTTCATGTTCGACTCTTTTGTGACCCCATGGAATGTGGCCCACCAGGCTCTTCTTTCCATGGGATCTTCCAGACAGGAATACTGGAGAGGGTTGCCATTTCCTTTTCCAGGGGATCTTCCTGACCCAGGGATCCAACCTGCATCTCCTACATTGGCAAGTGGATTCTTTACCACTGAGCAACCTGGGAAGTCCCAAGGGTTTGGGTAAAGGTGAATTATTAAGAACATGATTCCAACAGAAACCAATGGGGTCAGGAAGCAGAAGAAGGCAACAGAAGAAGCCCAGTTAGGTGTGATTTCAGGTGGCACCCCATGTTCAGCCTGACCCCACAGGGCACAGTAGAGCAGAACTGATGTTTTTCTCATCTAGGGTTTACACCTCCTGGAGGTAAAGGAGGTGGGCTTTTATACACTCATCCCATTGGCTATGGATGACCAGAAAGAGGGGAGGCCATCACCTCCAGGCACTTCTATCCTTACCAGGGATTAACCCTAAGGCCCAAGAACAAATCTCTCAAGGTCACAGAGGTGAAACTCTAGTAACAAATCAAGTAGGAGCTGGGAGATGGGCACGCAGAGCTGGTAAAAGTGATCTGGGGGTTCCTGTTACAGCATCAGCAAGAGTCCATTACAAATAGGATACATGCTTTCCAGTTTGCCAAAGTCCAGTACTTGTCCTTGGCTAGCTGCAGTACCAAGGTTTCTATAATAGAGAGGTTAGGTATGGGACTGTGTTTGGAAGTGGGGTGCTTGAGTCAGGACCCCCAGCTTGAGGCTCTGCTTGCTTAGCATGACAATACAAGTTATACAACATTACATTACAAGATGAAAAAAACATCAAATGTTCATGTAATGGAGATCATGGGAGTTGGGATTAAAGTATTCTCTTCCCAAGACTCACCCTTCTCTTCACCATTTTATTTGGCACTTCATTTATTTGGCCTGATCCCTACAGTCATTTCAGTTTGGCAACTTCATAATTGTATGATGGAAGATTAACGGCACCATGAAATGTCAGATCTAAAAAGACTTAGAGTTTTGGCCCCCTCACTTAACTTCACAGATTTTGAAAGGATGTTCCAAGCAGTTATGACTTTCTTAAGATCTCAGAGCTAGTCATGAGAGAGAGCAGGTCCAGACAGGAATACTGGAGAGGGTTGCCATTTCCTTTTCCAGGGGATCTTCCTGACCCAGGGATCCAACCTGCATCTCCTACATTGGCAAGTGGATTCTTTACCACTGAGCAACCTGGGAAGTCCCAAGGGTTTGGGTAAAGGTGAATTATTAAGAACATGATTCCAACAGAAACCAATGGGGTCAGGAAGCAGAAGAAGGCAACAGAAGAAGCCCAGTTAGGTGTGATTTCAGGTGGCACCCCATGTTCAGCCTGACCCCACAGGGCACAGTAGAGCAGAACTGATGTTTTTCTCATCTAGGGTTTACACCTCCTGGAGGTAAAGGAGGTGGGCTTTTATACACTCATCCCATTGGCTATGGATGACCAGAAAGAGGGGAGGCCATCACCTCCAGGCACTTCTATCCTTACCAG
Organism: Oreotragus oreotragus; assembly: GCA_006410675.1. Classification (NCBI taxonomy): domain Eukaryota; kingdom Metazoa; phylum Chordata; class Mammalia; order Artiodactyla; family Bovidae; genus Oreotragus; species Oreotragus oreotragus. The sequence goes on from SJYX01016946.1 coordinate 100,179, forward strand.
GGATTAACCCTAAGGCCCAAGAACAAATCTCTCAAGGTCACAGAGGTGAAACTCTAGTAACAAATCAAGTAGGAGCTGGGAGATGGGCACGCAGAGCTGGTAAAAGTGATCTGGGGGTTCCTGTTACAGCATCAGCAAGAGTCCATTACAAATAGGATACATGCTTTCCAGTTTGCCAAAGTCCAGTACTTGTCCTTGGCTAGCTGCAGTACCAAGGTTTCTATAATAGAGAGGTTAGGTATGGGACTGTGTTTGGAAGTGGGGTGCTTGAGTCAGGACCCCCAGCTTGAGGCTCTGCTTGCTTAGCATGACAATACAAGTTATACAACATTACATTACAAGATGAAAAAAACATCAAATGTTCATGTAATGGAGATCATGGGAGTTGGGATTAAAGTATTCTCTTCCCAAGACTCACCCTTCTCTTCACCATTTTATTTGGCACTTCATTTATTTGGCCTGATCCCTACAGTCATTTCAGTTTGGCAACTTCATAATTGTATGATGGAAGATTAACGGCACCATGAAATGTCAGATCTAAAAAGACTTAGAGTTTTGGCCCCCTCACTTAACTTCACAGATTTTGAAAGGATGTTCCAAGCAGTTATGACTTTCTTAAGATCTCAGAGCTAGTCATGAGAGAGAGCAGGCAGCACCCAAGTCTCTTGTCTCTATGAGTTGCTTAGTCTGGGAAGCTGCTTCATCCAGCACCTTAACTTGTGGGTCAGTAGGCTGACTCCACGGGGAGACGAGGAGGGTGAACTTATTAAATTGCAGAGCACAATGTAAATGTTTAAGGGTGATTATGATCTCGAGAATTATCTGGTCCTGCTGAAACCTGATGAGTTTTGAGGGGCAGAAGCTACAGATTATTACACAGAAAATGAAGGACATTAAACCTAATTCTCTCTATGATGCCTTCTAATCTCTCCTAAATGTGTTTTGTACCCTTCACATTTCCCACAAACTCATCGATAAAGGCCTTGCTTGATTCTAGTCCACTGGAGATGATGACTAAGGTAGCTTAGGAAATTGGCTTATTCTTCATATTTTAAAAATGTAAGTGATTCCATCATTGTAAACGTCTCAACTATGCCAAGCATTAGTTTGTGGAGAATTCATGCTATGCCTGTGTACTAAGTAGCTTCAGTCGTGTCCGATTCTTTGCGACCCTATGGACTGTAGCCTGCCAGGTTCCTCTGTCCGCAGGATTTCCCAGGTAAGAACCCTGGAGTGAGTTGCTGTGCCCTCTTCTAAGGCATCTTCCCAACTCAGAGATCAAACCCTTATCTCTTATGTCTCCTGCATTGACAGGTGGGTTCTTTACCACTAGCACCACCTGGGAAACCCTCTATGATATCTATATTAGTAACATTTACCATATAATATAACCCAACCCAACCTATGAAGATTTATTACTCATTTGACACTACTTCTCATGTAATTCAACATACCAAATGAACCTAATCTCAAAGTTAGCTAGAGATCAAAGGACTTTATTAAATTTGGTTTAGAAAGTTTTGTCAATAAATTTCAAAAGGGTTTAGAACACTCAGTCAATTAGGATCATGTTGTTCAGTTGCTCAGTCATGTCCGACTCTTTTGAGACCCTATGGACTGCAGCACTCCGGTCTCCTTTTTTCTTGGATTTCCCAGGCAAGAATACTGAAGTGAGTTGGGAATACATCCCTGATGATGATGATGAAGTCGCTCAGTCGTGTCCGACTCTTTGCGACCCCGTGGACTGTAACCTACTAGGCTTCTCCATCCATGGGATTCTCCAGGCAAGAATACTGGAGTGGATTGCCATTTCCTTCTCCAGGGGATCTTCCCGACCCAGGGATCGAACCCAGGTCTCCCGAATTGGAGGCAGACGCTTTAACCTCTGAGCCACCAGGGAAGCCCAACACAACGTGCGCCACCCGGGAACATGGAAATGCCAATTCAATGAGATAATGCCCAAACCAACATTTAGTCCTGAAGTGGTGAAGTTGCTCAGTCGTGTCCGACTCTGCGACCCCTTAGACTGTAGCCTACCAGGCTCCTCTGTCCATGAGATTTTCCAGGCAATAGTACTGGAGTGGATTGCCATTTCCTTCTCCAGGGGATCTTCCTAACCCAGGGCTCGTACCCGGGTCTTCCGCATTGTAGACGGATGCTTTACCATCTGAGCCACCAGGGAAGTCCTGAGCTTGGTGTAAAAAAAAAAGCAGCCAATAAAGTTTTTAAGCATTAGCAAAAACTATATAAAGGATCATAGACTTCTGATTTAGGTTGGAGGTGTTGTTCATTTAAAATTTTTTCCTGCTACATGGGAAGCAGGAAGCTTGATTTGGCTGCTGATTGAGATAATTCTCAAGAGGAGATCCAAGGAAGTCAAGCTGACTGGTAGACATCTTGGAATGTGAACTCATGATAAAGGAGATGGTGATGCTCAAGAAGACATCTGTGAGCTGAAACATGAGGGTCCAGTTTGACTGAAGAGCTGAAGTTGGAGATTGGATTGGCACAGCAGAAACCTGGGAAGACCCTGCTGGGGACTAGAAAAAAGAAGCAGATTCTTTACCATTTGAGACACGAACATGAATACTACTCAGCAACAAAAAGTGAATAAACGACTTCTACATACAATAACATGGGAAAGAAGGCAGATGCAGAAGAGAATATATTATATGATACGTTTAAGAACATATCAGAAGTTCAAGAATAGGCACAACTAAGCTATAGAGAAAACTAGCCCCTGTGGGAGAGGAACAGCTGATACTCATAGTCTCATCTGGGGATGTTTCTTATAGGGTGTTGGAAACATTCTATGTCTGGATGGTGATTAGATGAAGATCCATTGAGCTCCATACCTAAGATCAGTATTCAGTTCAGTTCAGTATACTTTTTCATTTAATTTATATGTTTTAACTTCAATTTTAAAACATATGAACACATTCAAAGATAAAATATGCAGTTTATACATGAAAACAGTTGTCCATGGTGCAGGTAAGAAAGGAATAGGAGTGAAGTATGTGGATAGAAGGAAATCATGGAAACAAAAAAGAGGCCTGTAAGAATCGAAGGTGACAATGCGTCTGGAACTGCAACAGCATAATGATCCACTCAACTGTCTCCTCTTGAGATCCAAAACTATATACTTTCAAAAGAAAAATTTTAAGAAAAAGTAAAATTGTGAGGAAGAGAAACAGATAAAGAAGGAAGACGAGTGAAAAGAAAGAGGCTGACATGCACCTGAATAAAGAACCAGTTCAGGATGACTCTGACCTGGATTGTAAATGCCAAGAGTCAGAGGCCCTGCTGCAAAGAATTGGGGTCCGACTGGCGTCCTCTCTAGTCCAAATCACTGTGTCTGTTTCCTTGAAATCACTGAACACTCTTAGTGAAGCTGGAAGCCAGGACTCAGGAGAACTGGGACCATCAACAAGAAGCTATTTTAAAATATATGTGTGTGGACTCTGGTTCAAGATGGTGGAGACAGAAGGATGTGTGTTCGTCTCCTCCTGTGAAAGCATCAAAATTGCAACCAGCTGTGGAACAACCGTTGACAGGAGGATGCTAGAACTCACCAAAAAAAGATACCCCAAGTCCAGAGACAAAAAAAAGAAACTGCAGCAGAATGGTAGGAGGGAAGCAATCACAATATATATCAAATCCCATACCTGCTAGGTGAGTGACCCATGAACTGGAGAACAATAATACCACAGACATTCTCCCATTGTTGTGAAGGTTCTGAACACCATGTCAGGCTTTCCAGCCTGGCAATCTGACAAACGGACTGGGAATCCCCAGGGAATCTGACCTTGTAGGCCAGAGGAATTTCTACAGGATTATAGGACTTCTACAGGACTGGGGAAAAGAGAGACTTCAGACTTGGAGGGCACAAACAAAATCTTGCCTGCACCGAGACCCAGAGGAAAGGAGCAGTGACCCCACAGGAGACTGAACCAAAAATACCTGCTAGTATTGAAGGGTCTCCTGTGGAGGTGTGGGTGGGGGCTCACCACAGGGACGGGGACACTCGTAGTAACAGTCCAGGAAGGTCCCCCTTGGGCTAATCCCTCTCGGAGGTCACTATTAACCCAACCATAGAGTCCTTAGACCCTAGGACTGGGTCACTTCAGGCCAAACAACTACCAGGAAGGGAGGTAATCCCACCCATCAGCAGATAATTGGATTAATGCTTTACTGAGCAAAGCCCTGCCCACCAGAGCAAGACTCAGTTTTCC
>SJYX01016946.1:112270-130533 GCA_006410675.1 Oreotragus oreotragus
TGGTGATGGACAGGGAGGCCTGGCGTGCTGCGATTCATGGGGTCGCAAAGAGTCAGACACGACTGAGCCACTGAACTGAAGAAGTGAAGTGAAGTGAAGTCGCTCAGTCGTGTCCGACTCTTTGCGACCCCATGGACTGTAGCCTACTAGGCTCTTCTGTCCATGGGATTTTCCAGGCAATAGTCCTGGAGTGGATTGCCATTTCCTTCTCCAGGGGATCTTCCCAACCCAGGGATCGAACCCGGGTCTCCTGCATTGTAGACAGACGCTTTACCATCTGAGCCATCAGGGAAGTTTCCAGTTTTTTAAGGAATCTCCACACTGTTCTCCATAGTGGCTGTACTCGCTTGCATACTATTCAACATAGTTCTGGAAGTTTTGGCCACAGCAATCAGAGCAGAAAAATAATTAAAAGGATCTTTTATTTTTTGTCTGGCTATTGATTGTGAAAACTATTCTTTTTTAATTTTGATTGTGAAAACTGATAAACATATTTTACTACTGTAATTATGTAACTACTCACTTAATATCATTGTATCATGATTGGTCAGCAGAAAAGTAATAGAACTCTCTATCACTAAAACTATGGTTTAACAGAAAAACCTGCAATCATTTTCTAAAATTTAGAGGCATATCAGAATTATCTTGAAATTTTTTTTGAAAAATACAGATGTCCAGGTATTGTTTTTTTTTTACCTCCAGAACTCCAGATATATTTCTAATGAGCAGCTATGTTTAAAAACAACTGGACTATATGATGATCTTTTATCTAGGTTGTTTCACTTTTTCTATTTCATATTCAGTGCTCCCATTTCATTTAGTTTATTTTCCAATTTCTCCATCTCTTCTTTATTTTTCTGATGTTCTTTCTCAAGGCTTTATCCAGTGTAGTAGAAAAGCTTTTTGTATATACATATATACAAAATGTATAATACATATATAAATAATATGTATTATATAGATATTTTAGAAAACTTATGGATTTTTTCCTAACTGACATTGATTTCACTTGTTTGACTTAGTATGAGTAGAATGCTAGATTGATCATTTAAAAAGTAAATAAGCAACAAAGGTTTACTGTAGAGCACAGGGGACTATAATCAATATCTTATGGTGGTTTAGTTGCTAAGTCATGTCCAACTCTTTGCGACCCCATGGCCTGTAGCCCGCCAGGCTTCTCTGTCCATGGGATTCTCCAGGCAAGAATCCTGGAGTGGGTTGCCATTTCTTTCTCCAGTGTATCTTCCCAACCCAGGAATCAAACCCGGGTCTCCTGCATTGCAGCCAAATTCTTTACCAACTGAGCTATGAGGGAAGCCCATAATGGAAAATAATTTCAAAATAATATATGTGTATATATGTAACTGAATCACTTTGCTGTACACCTGAAACATTGTAAGTCAACTATATGTCAACAAAATGTATATATTGAGAAGAAATAAAAAGATACTGTAAAAAAAAAAAAGCCATCAAACACTACTTCATTGAACTCATTATGATGTACCCAGTAAGAATTACAAGCAGTTTGAAAGTCAGTTTAAAGAGTAGAGACCTATAGGGAATAAAGAACTCTGCAATGGATTTCTAAGTTAATACAAAACAGTTCTATCCACAGAATGGGTCTACCTATTCATCTATGTAGTAATCAGTGCATTTCACTGGGCACAATTATTTTGCTTTTCTCTAGACAAGAATCATTTATATTATCAGTTTTCTACTAACAGAATTATTTTTAAAACTAAACAAATATAGTGAAAGGATGAGTTAACCTGGATAGGTAAGCTACAGAAGATACCACTGTTTAATCTTTTAAACTTTTTCTGAGTATATACATATATATATATATACATACACACACATGTCTATAAAAAGTACATACACGCACACACATATAAATTTAACACTAGGAAGCCTGATAAAACATAGATACAAGCCTGTTTTAGTCTATGAACCTTTAGTTTTCAAGTGCTGACTTAGAATAATTAAGGGACCTCAAAGATCATCTAGTTAAAAAATCTCTCAAGCTTTAGGAATAGCACTTTCTTGTAGATTCTTGGCTACCACTCAGCAGGAATACATTTTAAGAGACAGCCTGTTCTTCCAAATGTCCAGAAATCACCCCATCTCAGCCACCTCTCTTCCTACTGGTGTGGTTGGCCCTGATTCTGGAGTCTGGTTTCATTGCATAATTTTAAAAAATCTCAAGTGAGAGGTGCTGGTATGACTTTCTGATAGAAGACTATCAGATGCCATTTTCAGGGTCATTTGTTTTGCTAGGTTTCTGTCTCAGGTGGCGAGAGAAGACGCAGCTCAATTCTTGGTCACAGGCCAGAAGAAAACGCAGCGTGCACTCAATTTCACGAAAGGAACAAAGCCCATTTACAGCACAGCCCTGCGCACAATAGAATTTCATGAGTCAGTCGATAAGGATAATTAAACAGTGTAGATCAAGGACTAGACACAGCCATTCAACTTCCTGCAAATCCATTAGGCAAAATCTTGAGAAACATTATTTAAAAGCTGCAATACTTAATCATTGGTGCATTTTAAAATGTGCTTTATTGCTGCTAAATAATGTTGAAAAAATAATAAAAGTCAAATCCTTAGCAACATTAATTTGTCAAAAAAAAATAGCTTCAAAATATAGTGATGAGCTTTCATTTTTCCTCAATATGTGAATTCCCCACTCTTCTGCTTTGCTCCTGTGGTTTCTTCTCCCTGGTCTGCCTTTTCTCCTCTCAAAACACTTGTTTCAGGAAGCCCTCTCTGGAGATTGGAGCATGCCAACTCCATGCCAGCCACCCACTACCACCCTCCCGCCTCCCCCTGCACCCACTGGCCTCATAAATCCTAAATCCTTTTAGCATTTTTAATACGTAGTTTCTGCTGGTACATTTAACATATATTGACTTCCCTGAACTATAATTCATGTATAATAAAAATGCTCCCATACTGTATGTAAGTTTGGCGTGTTTGACAAATGTATCCATCACTACAACCACCATAGTAATAAAAGTAGAGAATATTTCCATCATCTCAGAAAGTCCCCTCATGATCAGTTTTCTGTCACTATAAATGAGTTTTCCCTGTTTCCAAGTTTCACATAAATGGAAGCATGTAGTATATACTTCCGTATCCAGTTCATGTGGCTCAGCATAATATTCCTGAGATTTATCTATGTTTTTGTGTGTGTCGGTATTTTGTTCCTTTTGATGGCTAAGTTGTATTCCATTGTACAAATATACACAATTAGTTGGTCCATTCACCTGTTGTTGGAGATTTGAGCTGGCACCATTTTTCTGCTATTGTAAATAAAGCTCACAAGAACATTTGTGTGGATATATATTTTTATTTCTCTTTGGTATATACACATGTACACAGACACAAAAATATGATTGTATGGTAACCATATGTTTAATTTTATAAGAAAACTGATGAAAGAAGCGATTGTACCATTTTCAACTCCATCAGCTGTGGACAAGACATTCCTTTCACATCCTCAACACTTGGTTTTATCACTTATTTAAATTTTTGTTGTCCTGTGCTGTGCTGTGCTTAGTCGCTCAGTTGTGTCCGACTCTTTGCAACCTCAAGGACTAGGGATATCTTATTGTGGTCTTAATTTGATTTGCCTGAATACTGAGGTGGGCGTGTTTTCATCTGCATATATCTTCTTTGTGAAGCTTTAGCACTGTTTTGTTTTGTAGCTCAGGGCCTTTTTTCTATTTTTTAAACACTCCTGATTGGTTCCTCCTCACTCTCATTACCTTGCAATGCGTTTGCTTTGAAGTTCTTCCCCCAGATTGTCACAGACTGGCTCCTTCTCATCAGTGAAACCATGAATGTCACCTCCTCTGAGAAGCCTTCAGCTACTCTTCAGCATTTTACCCTGTCTGGCTGCCTTCATAACACTTATATAATTTCTGTCTGAAATTATTTTATTTATGCATTTGCTTATCATCTTCAAAAAAATTTTATGATTCTTATTGTTATTTTATTTATTTTTATTTTCTGGCCATGTCATGCACCTTCTGGGATATTAGACTCTTGACCAAGGATTGAGCCCAGCCTCCCCGGCACTGGAACCATGGAGTCTTAACCACTGGACCACCAGGGAAGTCCCTGCTTATCTTCTTATCATCTGTTCATCTCTATTGGAATATAGACTCCGAAGAGTGGATCTTTCGTTTGTTTGGTTCATAGTCAATACAGACAATTTAGCAGTATAGATCAAGGGCTACACACAATCATTTGACCTCCTGAAAACCCATTAGTCAAAAGACTAGGAAATAATATTTAAAAGCTGTATATTAGATTATTGATACATATGTAAAAGAGCTTTGTTGCTACTACTAGTAAAGTTCATGGAACACTGTAGGTTCTTAATAGGTATTTGCTGAGCAAACAGCAGTATAGATTTTACAAAGTGCTCTCAAGGAGTTTCAGTTCCGTCATTCATTTATTCAATGCACATTTACTAAGAACTATGAAAATATTCCAAGCTTTATGAGGATATAAAGAAGAATAATTATTTCTACACTCGAGTTATTTATGATCATTTTGAAATATGGACTTTTATCACAAAATTAATACATGTTAATGATAGGACTTCCCTGGTGGCTCAGACGGTAAAGCATCTGTCTACAATGCGGGAGACCTGGGTTCGAGCTCTGGGTTGGGACGATCCCCTGGAGAAGGAAATGGCAATCCACTCCAGTACTATCGCCTGGAAAATCCCATGGACAGAGGAGCCTGTTAGGCTACAGTCTATGGGGTCGCAAAGAGTCGGACACGACTGAGCAACTTCACTTCAATGATAGAAAGTTAAACAGTACAGAAGAGAAAGTCACTGCTTCTCCAAGACCAAGACTTCTTAGGAATAACTATTATTAGTAGCTTTTTTGTATCCTTCCAGAATTTAGACAGTCATACACACATACAAACATACACACACACACACACACAAATGGCATCATAGAAAACACACACTTTTAAGTTGCTTATGATCTCATGGTAGAGAGTAAGACTGCCAGATTTAGTAAATAAAAATGCAGAGTCCAGTTAAATATGGATTTCAAATAAGCAAGTAAAAGTTCTGGTGTAAGTGTGCCCAAATACTGCATGAATATACTTCTAAATGTTTATTTGCTTCTCTAGACGTCATATTTAACTGCTACCCTGTGTGTTTTCCGCCAGCCCTGGGTGAAGGCAGACATTGAGAATGATGTGCTACAATCTTGTGCTGTGTCTGCAGTCATGGAAGCCATTGCACAGGTCAAGGGACTACAGAGCAGAAGGTGACTGAGTTTACCAGGCAGAATCAGAAAAGCTTACAAAGCAGACATCTGCCCAGGGACTCAGTGTATGAATAGGAGTTTGACAGATGGAATTAGAGAAAATGGCAGGGAAGGGAATATACAAAGGATAGAATTGTGGAAAGGTTTGGGTGGGTTTGGAAAAGAGGATGACCTTTAGTGTCATGGAGGCTTTAGCGCCTGAGAACTCTGTGGGGACACAGTATCTGGAGCAGGAAGAAATTAGACCACAGGCAGCTTCAGACAAAGAAGAATCCTGCATGCAGGCTGCCAAGAGGAGTTTTTACCCAGGACACCAGTATTTGCCAGCCTCTTATTTGCCAGCCTCTTCCTACCTCGACCTTTTAAAAAGAAACTCTGGAATCCCTTTCACAGAAGTGTATAAACTTGCTAGTCTTTTGGGGATTCATTTTTAAAATTGTTTTTATGGTATAATGTAACTGAATGAGCAAAAACAAAAGCACATAACTATTGTGTTATAAGGTTTATTTTAAATACACTCCTTAATAAGAGTAATATACAAAGATGAACCTTGACTGTCTCCCATGCTGTTTAATTTACTTTTAATTCTATAAGAAGTGTGATCGATCACCTAGTGAATCAGGATTCTGAGACAGGCTGGGATCTAGGGCCTTTTGCTGTGGTGCTGCAATGCTTGTGTCAGGACAAACATCTTCTTGAGCTGTAAAATTCAAAGAAACTACAAAGGACTAAAAGCAACTGTGTACACATGCAGCCGGGGCAAATTCTGGACAAAAGATACAAAGACCAAAAAGCCTAACTGCCATTTCTGAAGAGCCTGGAGCAAAAACAGGGTTTCTGGAGCAAAAGGGTATACAGTGCATGGACTTTATACTCAATCCCACCAAATGGGTGGGCAAAACATCTAATTCACCCCTCAGGCCAACCCCTGGACACACCCCTGCCCTAAAACCATATAAGGAAACAGCTCACACCCCCACTTAAAAGTGAGCCAGCAAAGGAATCTTGTTTTCACTCTCCCCTGCTGCAGCAGGGGCCCCAATAAAGTCTTGCCTGGATTTCTTGTCTGGTCTCTGATCAGGTTCTATTGATCGGAGAAGGCCAAGAACCCTGGCTGGTACCAATATAACCTATTACACTGTGTTTGAGGACACTAAAACGTGGAAATGAAATTAAATTTTGTTCTATGGCATCAGATAGACTTAAAATTCTTCTCATGATCTGATGTTTAGAATTCTTGCTTTTTTACAGTTTGAAATATCAATAGGTTTGTGTTTATCTTTTTACGTTTGACTTTTTAAATGACATAAGAGACAAGGTTTCAGATTTTTCTTAGTATATAACACATACACATACTGCTTATATCTAACAAATGAAAAGCCAAATGGAATATAACTGCCACTATATTCCCTCTTTTAATACTATTTTTGTAATTATTTGACATGATGTTAAAGTTTTTGATGAGAATCAGGCAGTTTACAGATCTATTGAAGTTACACTTGAGGTGAATTAGTAGCAGTTTTATTTTCCCCTCTTATCATCTTACTGTATTTCAAGCCTTGTGTTCGGTAGGCTATCCGTCTTTAACCAATGGTCACTGTAACTTGATGAATTATAATGGGGCAAGTATCCTTGAAACCACCATTTATGTCAGAAGACAGACTTCCCAACATATGTCCTGTTCAATCTCAGCTCATCCTTACCTCAAGAGTAAACACCTCCCCTGGTAGCTCAGTTAGTAAAGAATCTGCCTGCACGGCAGGAGACCCAGGTTTGATCCCTGGTTGGGAAGATCCCCTGGAGAAGGGAATGGCAACCCACTCCAGTAGTCTTGCCTAGAGAATTCCATGGACTGAGGGGCCTGGCAGGCTACAGTCCATGGGGTCACAAAGAGTTGGGCACAACTGAATGACTAATACTTATACCAAACACTGTACCAAACTTCTAACACATATACCAAACTTGTAGCAAACTTGTAACACTTACACCAAGCAAATATCTTGACCTCACGATATTTACTTAATTATTTTTTTGGACAGTTTCATAGCCCATTGGTGCTGAACTAAGCTCTTTAGTCTGGCCTACTTTTTTTTTTTTTTTTTTTAAGATTTGCCTTTGACCCTCTTAATTTACAGATTTCCTCTTCAACTCTTTTTTCCCCTTCGTAATTATTTATTGTAGAAACATGCTGATTTCTCCTGCAGTTTCCACAGCCTGAATTTTCTGGATGTATTTCCCTCCTAGCGTGTCCCTCTGCCCTCTGTGTCCCTGTACATAGGTGCTGGCTCTCAGGGCTTCAATTCCGTTAGATTGTTTTAGCAGTGCTGCACCCAGCGCAGCAGGTAGGGATGGAAAGTGGTCGACAGCACAGTTTGGGAAACAGACACTAGAGACAGAATCAAAGTTTTAAAGATGAGACCGGTGGACTCAAGACCTCTTGGATCAAGAGCCATGTTCCTCAGAGCCATATCACTTTTATTGAGTGTCTTGGCAAGCAGAAAGTATCTGCTGTGCTACAGTGAAGTCCGCCTCCTGTGTCTCCACTCACATCTCCCATTTTATTGATTATTTTTTAACTATCTTTGTTATTTTCTTGTGCAAGGGGTATCACCTAGTGGAGGCCATAGACCTGCACATGCCTTGAGAAAGCATCTTGGTGTGTGCACAAGCAGCATTCTGAACTTGCGCTGACCTGGCCTTCCAAGGTCCACACTATGTTTTCCCTTAGCTTAGCAGGGCATGACGACCCCAACTAATCAACCTGATTTACTTTTATTTGGGTTATCCTGTATTGCTATATTTTGCTTTTAGTCTTTTCCTATGGTGATTTTCTCATGGCTTAGCCAGAGCAATAGCTGGCTAACTATTATATTAACTCCTGCATATCCCCCTTTTTGTTTTTGTAGCAGAAGATATGTTGATCTCGCAACTTCTTTCTTCATTAGTTCTCAGAAGATTTTTCATGTGTATCTGAGGACTAAACAGAAGATTATAGTGAAACAGCAAAACATAGCTAGTGTTCCAATGAGACCATCTCAGATGCCTTTGATCCACTCAGGAAGACTCAATGAGTTAAGGGCCTCTGCTATTCCTTGAAGTTTATCTGTACCTGGTAATAGTCTAAGAGAAGCATGCTGCATGCCAATGATTTTTACTTGTAGCTTTTTAATATCTAGAGTGAGGTTGTTGGCTGTATGGCCCTGTAAGTCCCATCTAACTTTTTCCCAGGAGTGTTCAGTATTCCTATTCATATTCCTGGGGAGGTCACACAAAAAGTAATAATGTTCCAGTCACACTTTAAATGGATTTTAATTTAAGATTTAATACTTCTTCTCCTAAGAGTAGCACTGCAGGATGTAGGTTCCTTTCTAAATCCGCCAACCTGCTGTTAATCTCCTCATCTATATGAGTTTGGGCTCCCCAAGCAGAACTACCATTTTTATGCCACTCCCTCACAAAGGTGGTGGTTTGTATCGCCTGATGGAGAGTTAGTCCCGCCACTGCTGCTGTGGTGGTGATGGCGATTATGCCCATTATGGTGGCAATATGGAGCCCAATAAAACATTCAGATCTTTTCAAAATAGTATTTAGTACTGTGAGCAAAGTATGCATGTCAGGGGAGAGTTCCCAAGGCCTGTTTTGAGTTTAGTTCAGTTCAGTTCAGTCGCTCAGTTGTTCTGACTCTTTGCAGCCCCACGGACTGTAGCACGCTAAGCCTCCCTGTCCAGCACCAACTCCTTCAGTTTACTCAAACTCGTGTCCATAGAGTCGGTGATGCCATCCAAGCATCTCAGCCATTGTCCCCTTCTCCTCCTGCCTTCAATCTTTCCCAGCATCAGGGTCTTTTCCAAGGAGTCAGTTCTTAGCATCAGATGGCCGAGGTATTGGAGTTTCAGCTCCAGCATCAGTCCTACCAATGAATATTCAGGACTGATTTCCTTTTGGATGAACTGGTTGGATCTCAGTGCTGTCCAAGAGACTCTCGAGAGTCCTCTCCAACACCAAAGTTCAAAAACATCAATTTTTCAGCACTCAACTTTCTTTATAGTCTAACTCTCACATCCATGCATGACTACTGGAAAAACCATAGCTTTGACTAGATGGACTTTTGTTGGTAAAGTAATGTCTCTGCTTTTGAATAAGCTGTCTAGGTTAGTCATAGCTTTTCTTCCAAGGAGCAAACGTCTTTTAATTTCATGGCTGCAGTCACGATCTGCAGTGATTTTGGAGTCCAAAAAAATAAAGTCAGCCACTGTTTCCACTGTTTTCCCATCTATTTGTCATGAAGTGATGGGACCAGATGCCATGATCTTAGCTTTCTGAATGTTGAGTTTTAAGCTAACTTTTTCACTCTCCTGAAAGACGAGAAAGACTTTCATCAAGAGGCTCTTTAGTTCCTCTTCACTTTCTGCCATAAGGGTGGTGTCATCTGCATATCTGAGGTTATTGATATTTCTCCTGGCAATCTTGATTCCAGCTTATGTTTCATCCAGTCCAGCATTTCTCATGATTTACTCTGGATTTAAGTTAAATAAGCAAGGTGACAATATACAGCCTTGATGTACTCCTTTCCCAATCAGGAACCAGTCTGTTGTTCCATGTCCTGTTATAACTGTTGCTTCCTGACCTGCATACAGATTTCTCAGGAGGCAGGTAAGGTGCTCTGGTATTCCCATCTCTTTCAGAATTTTCCATAGTTTATTGTGATCCACACAGTCAAAGGCTTTGGTATAGTCAATAAAGCGGAAGTAGATGTTTTTCTGGAACTCTCTAGCTTCTTCAATGATCCACCGGATGTTGGCAATTTGATCTCTGGTTCCTCTGCCTTTTCTAAATCCAGTTTGAGTATCTGGAAGTTCACAGTTCATATACTGTTGAAGCCTGGCTTGCAGGATTTTGAGCATCACTTTGCTAGCATGAGAGATGAGTGTAATTGTGCAGTAGTTTGAACATTCTTTGGCATTGCCTTTCTTTGGGACTGGAATGATGACTGGACCTTTTCCAGTCCCATACTATAATCCAGTCATTTGTTCTATAATCCCTAGTACAGAGTTTAAACTGAGTTGTTCATTGTGTAATCATCAGTTCCAGGCTTAAAGAAAAAAAACATTTCATGTGTCTAAGACTAAGGAAAGTAGAGGAAAAAAGGCATTTGTCCTTTCCTGCTCCTTGAGAATTCCAGACCCCTACCTTCTCCTTGAGAACCTCAGACCCATTTCTCCTTCTCAGGGGCCCCGGGCTTCTTATCAACCTGCCTAGGAATTGACTCTTTCAATAGTTAGAGTTAAATAATGAACTGTTCAAGCAGGTATATAGTTTGCAATCCTGGCAGGACAGGTTCCTTTCTGTTTGATTAATGGTTATAGTGCCAATCATAATCATATATGGATCCCTAACACAAGCTTGAATATAAAATGTCCAATTTGTTGATGTATTGAATGACTAAGGATAATTCATGGAATGAGAATAATTTCCATCCCAAATTTGATATTTTTTCAGACTTATGGCCAACTTCCAAATTTATTTTTGAGCCCTACCTGATTCGACCTGTGGCTGTGGCAGAGACATGCCACTGTCATGCCAGATAATGACTGAATGTGCCATGACTGAATGTGCAGTAATATTAGCGTGATTGTATACAGACACATGCCAATGCAACTTCTTATAAGGATTGCAGGATGAGTTATGGTGTAAGCAATTAGAGACTGCATATCTCTTAGGGGACCAGTCCCAGACAATTCCATAGGAACCATTAAGTAAGATCACCCCCTCAATCTTGCGACAATTATCCCAGTGTATTTGATCTTGTCGGTTGGCCCATATGGGTGTGCTGTCACAAAAGGGTCTATCTGGCTTCGTTAGATTAATTTGATCAGTGTCTTGATATCCAGAGATCAATCCAGAAAGCAAATGCAGCTGAGCCTTAGTGTGATTTCTGTTCAAAGAATTTACAGAAAGCCACGCCTGCATTGATAGATTAAAACAGCCCTGGTCAGCACTCAGGCAAACAGGCCAAGTGTCAAAACCCAAAGTACTATTAAAGGGGGTCCCCTCTTCCTGGGTAAACACTTGTCTTCTGGACCAGGGATCCAGGAGTCATCATTAACATAAACAGGGATAGATCTTTCACCTCAATTAAAAAGCCTTAGCAACGGGGGATTAGGTACATAGTCCCAATAGGTATAATTCTTTGCTTCTGCCAAAGTCAGGGGTATACTCACTGCGATGATTATTAGGGCAGGCATAGCCATGATCAGGTTGCCTAGAGTCACTGATTGTTTCTGCTCGGTTTTACTCTACAAGCTGGAATCCACACAGGTTCTAGACCTTCTCCTTGGGAGATACAAGCAAACCCTCTTTCCCATGTAATTAACTTCCCCGGTGACCAAGCATTTATTAGCAGGTCTTGCCACCAAATCACAGGCTTAGTTGTATTTGTGGATGTAGCCTGAAAATGTCGCTCAGCTGCAGTTTCCATAGTTTGTGCTGAAATATTCAAAAATTGAGAGTAAATAAAGCTTTATTCAATATTGTTTATTGTCCTATGGCATCTCCCCCTTTTTGTTTTTGTATCATATGTTTAAGTGATTGATTAACCCTTCCAATCTGGCCTGTCCTTGTGGATTATAGGGAATGTCAGTAGAATGTTTTATAGACCAAATTTTAAGAAACTGTTAGAATGCTCTACTGGTATAAACAGGGCTGCTATCAGTTTTTATAGTTTTTGGTAACTTTACAACAGCAAAACAAGCATATAAATGTCTTTGTACATGTTTTGTAGTCTCACTGGAGTGAGCAGTGACCCATATAAATTGAGAGAATATATCAATAGTCACATGTACATAAGAGAGTTTACCAAAGGAAGATATATGAGTTACATCCATTATAACTATGGGTTTTATATGGAACTGTATACCATCATTATCTCAGTGGCTCAGTCACACATTTGATAATGTAAGAGACAACATTTCTTGAAACAGGCAATATAGGAAACAATATAGTTAGCAGTAATAGTAAAATCATAAGTAAAAACTTAAGTCAAGAACTTTTTTATTATGTATAGGCCAGTAACATCTTAAAGTCATCTGACTTAGTTTGTTAAATGACTATAGCTTGTTAATTTCCTGGTTGTAGATCCTGGAGCATCTGATCTTTATTTAAAGACTGGTTACTGAGATAAGCTTTAGAAACAAACTTAGAGAGTCTTTTTAATTTAATTTAATGAAGGCTCTTATCAATGTAACATAACCACAAGAAACTATCGTAGAATTGAGTCTTAGTAAATACAGACCTTAATTAATAAAATTAGAACTTAATATTCAGTGAAACATAATAGATACCATAGGCCTGACAACAGTTGGGTGGATATTTCTTTTAGAGCTCCCCAGTATACTCTGAGATTTTTGTATATGTCTGGAGACAGTCTTTTTTACCTTGATGAGGTTGTTCAGAACCCAAATGCCTCCAATTTCTCGAGGGATGAGGCAAAGAGAAAAGAAAGATGTTTTAATTTTACCCACAGGTATAAATCACTAAATTTAAACCATCAGTGACTTGAGGAGAAGAGCTTTTTTAAATCTGAAAACAAAGATTAAAAGCCAGTAATATGTCAGACAAAAAGTCATGAAAATTGTAGTCATATTTAGCAATCTGTTCAATCCCATGCAACTGATCTCTTTGTTTTGTGGTCCTTGCCAGTAAAAGTAAAACGTTAGTCTCCAAGATGTTTGTGAAGCTTTTTGCCCATGTCTGTATGACCAGTTGGGCAAAGTGGGTGCCCTGATCTCTGGAGATTGTAGCAAACACATTTTAACCTTTTTTTTATTATTATTGTGAGATATTAATCCTACAGCCATGAAAGGCTTTAGCCTTACAAATAAATAGTGAGGATTGTCAGGGAGCTGGGAAAAGCCAAGTGGCTGTCTTGGACTTCCCATAGCCCTGACTGTTTAGTTCATAGCCATTATTTCTCCATTTTAAATTTCCTGATGAGGGGTTAATTTTGTAGAAGCAGAATGAGTTTTGTCTATGTGTGTCATAGTCTCCATAGACCATTGTGATAAACATTCATTTTATCAAAGTAACAAAAGATTTTAAAAGCAAATATGAATTACTTAAAGACAAAGAAGTTTATATAGTCTGTTATCAAAAGCCATACTACAAGAAGAGTTTGTTTTTTTAACAGGAAGAGAAAACCAAATTCCAGATTGGTATCAGCTTATATTCATTGTGAAACAATTATTATTTACTTAGTCAAAGTAAAGTAACAATAAGACTTAAAAGGAAGTTTAATGTCTTAAGAAACTTGTATCATGTACACAACTCTTTTTTCATTTGTCATAAACCATTTTTACATTTTCTGTAGTCATCACTTCATTTATCTATTTAGAGAATAGCCACCTGTGAGTTTAGATTTGATTTCCTTTTTCTTTTCTTAATAGACTGTAATTTCATTTTTTATATATTTTTTATTAAAAACATAAATCTTATTTTCCTTAAGCAACCATGAATTGTCTTGTATATTAGCATTTTATAGATTGATGAACATAAATACCAGTTTTAAGTTTTTAAAACACATTTGCTTTTTCTTTTTTTTTATAGAGAATATCTCAGGATGGCACCAAACATATTAATAGTCCAAAAGCACTTTAGTTTTTCTGTAAAAGGAAATTAGTGTTCAATAACTAATGTTTCAAAATCTTATTTTATTTGGAAATTAGATAGCTATTTAATAAATTTTTATCACTTAGTTTAGTACAACCCTAGAGATTTAAGTTACCCCAATCCTCAGAGATTACTTTAGATAGACATTTCTAAACTATAATTATTTTTAATAGAGTTTCTCTAAAAGTTTTCATCTCATTTATATATATTCATATATATAAAGTTACTTTTTTGTTGACAAATTTAGTTTACATTAAACTTAAGCACAATAGAAGTATTACACAATGTTGATGACTTAAGACATGTCTTAATTAGATTAGCAAACAAACTTAAATGTTAGATATTTAATACTGAATATTTTTCAGTTCACGTGAACCTGAATTTAAATAGAGCTCATTTATAAATTAACCTCATATTATCCAAAAACTGAGACACAGATAAATTTAGACAGACAGACAGAGATCTCATAGTTTTCCGCTTGAAATTTAAAATGTTTCTTTGCCCCTTCCTTTTTTTTTTTCTTGGTTTGAATTCTACCAATTTGTTCATGGCTGGAGTCCCAGAGAGAGGGAGCTGTGTATCCTAAGGACATGATAAGAGTTAACTTCAGGTTTTTTTCCCAGGACTGTTTTTGTTTCTCAGGCAGAAATGGAGTTCCAAAATGTATTTTAACAAGTCAACTTTTTCCTAGCGTACATGCAAGAAGAACCAGTCTTGCAGTTTCAAAAAAAATTTTTCTTTTAACCAGTTTTCTCCAAAGTCTAAAGAATATCATGGCCATTCAGTATCAAAAATGTCATCTCTCTTTTTCAGTAGTCATAGATTCATAGTTAAAAATTAAACCAGAGAATGTTCAAATAGGATCTGATGACAGGGGTAGCCTAACGGATGAGATATTGTCCCAGCAGGTATTGTCTCTCTGGGGAGGTGAGGTCATTTCTTAAAGTAAAAAAAGCCTATCCTTTATCCTCTATTTTCTCTCAGGCTCTTGTGCAGTTCGCCTCACCTGTTTTATGGCCTGATTTTTCACAAGCACTTGATTTTGAATTTTTCCCCAATCTCCACTCTCTGTCAATTGATCTATGAGATGGGGATTTGTCTGGCTAGATTATGAGACGCCATAATCAAACAGGGACCCTCAGCTATCCCTGTACTATTCCCAAGGTAAAAGGAGAATTCACTGCATAATTTTGAACAGCTTGCTTAAGTTCCTTTAGTATTTTGAAGGGAATCTGTTTGCGTACAGCCTCATACACCGCATTAGGATTATTAGGCTCTGTCCCAGGAGCTGTATTGTCACTGGAAATGTCATAGTCACAGCCTTCAAGTCACTCTCCCATTAAGCCCGCCAAATGCCTGTCTGGAGGAGTGATAGAATTGCCATCTGTTGTAAGGAAGGAAAAGTTTGAATTGCTCCAGCGGTTAAGACAGGAGAGGGAGGAAGACAGGCAGAGGAGATATGACTTCCCTAAACAAAGGTGTAGAAGGAAGTGCAGCTTTAAGAGCCTCCAGCGTTTTATGCTCTATCCCTTCAGTTCAGTTCACTCTCTCAGTCGTCTCCGACTCTTTGCAACCCCATGGACTGCAGCATGCCAGGTTTCCCTGCCCATCACCAACTCCTGGAGCCTACTATAACTCATGTCCATCGGGTCCATGATGCCATCCAACCATATCATCCTCTGTCCTCCCCTTCTCCACCTGCCTTCAATCTTTCCCAGCATCAGAGCCTTTTCCAATGAGTCAGTTCTTTGCATCAAGTGGCCAAAGTATTGGAGTTTAGGCCTCAGCATCAGTCCTTTAAATGAATATTCAGAACTGATTTCCTTTAGGATTGACTGGCTGGATCTCCTTGCAGTCCAAGGGACTCTCGAGAGTCTTCTCCAACACCACAGTTCAAAAGCATCAATTTTTCGGTGCTCAGCTTTCTTTTCAGTCCAACTCTCACATCTATACATGACTACTGGAAAAACCATAGCTTTGACTAGACGGACTTTTGTTGGTAATGTCTCTGCTTTTTAATATGCTGTTTAGGTTGGTCATAACTTTTCTTCCAAGGAACAAACATCTCTTAATTTCATGGCGCAGTCACCATCTGCAGTGATTTTGGAGCCCCCAAAAATAAAGTCAGCCACTGTTTCCACTGTTTCCCCATCTATTTGTCATGAAGTGATGGGACTAGATGCCATGATCCTCATTTTCTGAATGTTGAGCTTTAAGCCAACTTTTCACTATCCTCTTTCACTTTCATCAAGAAGCTCTTTAGTTCTTCACTTTCTGCCATGAGGGTGGTGTCATCTGCATATTTGAGGTTATTGATATTTCTCCCACAGTCTTGATTCCAGCTTGTGCTTCATTCAGCCCAGCATTTCTCATGATTTACTCTGCATATAAGTTAAATAAGCAGGGTGACAATATACAGCCTTGACGTACTCCTTTCCCTATTTGGAACCAGTCTGTTGTTCCATGTCCAGTTCTAACTGTTGCTTTTTGACCTGCTTCTATCCCCTCTGGCTCTGCATATTCAGATTCTCCCTTCGATGGGGTTTCACATTCACCCTCACTCCCTTCTGAGCTTTCTGGGGTCTGAAGAGGCTCTAAAATGGATTTTATCAGTGCCCAAGTTGACCATATAGACACAGGCAAGGGCACTCCAAAGTTTCTCTAATTCACTACCTACCTTCTCCCATGTTCCTAAATCTAAAGTACCGAGAGACAGGAACCATGAGCAATGCTTCTCAATGGTTTGTAAAAGCTCCAATAACCGGCCCTCATTTGTTTTTGTTCCGCCTGCTTTCAAAAGCCACCTTCCGAGGCATATATATGGCCGATATTGTTCCGAGCTTTCTGAATTTCCCATGCTTCACCCCGGTTTCAGTGCCTGAGAGTATTCCTTACCGCAAAGGGGGATTTTCGGAGGCCTCGCCCCACTCTTTTCCAGGACTGTGCGCCGATATTTCAGCTTCAGTTTCGTTTGATGTTTCAATTTCAGTTTCGTTTGATATTTCAGTTTCAGTTTTGCTTGATATTTCAATTTCAGTTTGGCTCTTGGCGATCCTTCACTTTCGAGCCCCACGTTGGGCGCTACTTGCTGGGGCCAGCACAGNTTCGTTTGATGTTTCAATTTCAGTTTCGTTTGATATTTCAGTTTCAGTTTTGCTTGATATTTCAATTTCAGTTTGGCTCTTGGCGATCCTTCACTTTCGAGCCCCACGTTGGGCGCTACTTGCTGGGGCCAGCACAGCAGGTAGGGATGGAAAGTGGTCGACGTACAGTTTGGGAAAAAGAAACTAGAGACAGAATTAAAGTTTTAAAGATGAGATCGGTGGACTCAAGACCTCTTGGATCAAGAGCCATGTTCCTCAGAGCCATATCACTTTTATTGAGCGTCTTGGCAAGCAGAAAGTATCTGCTGTGCTACAGTGAAGTCGGCCTCCCGTGTCTCCACTCGCATCTCCCATTTTATTGATTTTTTTTAACTATCTTTGTTATTTTCTTGTACAAGAGGTATCACCTAGCTGGAGCCCATAGACCTGCACATGCCTTGAGAAAGCATCTTGGTGTGTGCACAAGCAACATTCTGAACTTGCACTGACCTGGCGTTCCAAGGTCCACACTATGTTTTCCCTTAGCTTAGCAGGGCATGACGACCCCAACTAATCAACCTGATGTACTTTTATTTGGGTTATGCTCTATTGCTATATTTTGCTTTTAGTTTTTTCCTGTGGTGGTTTTCTCATGGCTTAGCCAGAGCAACAGGTGGCTGACTGTTATATTAACCCCTGCATCGCAGGACTGTTTCACTTGCTTCCCTCAGGAAGCACATGTGTCTGATAGTCCCTTTCTAGTGCCCTGAGAAGTCATGGATGTTTAATGCCTGGTTAATTTAATTCTTAGGAATATTGCAAAATGACAATATTCCTCTTCTTATTTTCCTTCTTCATTTACTTGCTGGAGATCATTTATAAAGAGAAATTTTGCCATATCTGTTATTTATGTGACAACATAGTTCATAGTTCACACATAGCAAACACTCTTTTCCAACAATACAAGAGACAACTCTACACATGGACCTCACCAAATGGCCAATATTGAGATCAGACTGATTATATTCTTACTCAGTACAGTCAGCAAAAACAAGACCTGGAGCTGACTGTGGCTCAGATCATCAGCTCCTTAATGCAAAATTCAGGCTTTTGAATTTTGAAGAAGAAAATTTCCCTACTTTTGAAGATAGTAAGGAAAATCAATTGACCATTCAGGTATGGTGTGTGTGAAGTCACTCAGTCATGTCCGACTCTTTGC
>SJYX01016946.1:137581-152093 GCA_006410675.1 Oreotragus oreotragus
TCTTCACTTTCTGCCATAAGGGTGGTGTCATCTGCATATCAGAGGTTATTGATATTTCTCCCGGCAATCTTGATTCCGGCTTGTGCTTCTTCCAGCCCAGCGTTTCTCATGATGTACTTTGCATAGACGTTAAATAAGCAGGGTGACAATATACATCCTTGACGTACTCCTTTTCCTATTTGGAACCAGTCTGCTGTTCCATGTGCAGTTCTAACTGTTGCTTCCTGACCTGCATATAGGTTTCTCAAGAGGCAGGTCAGGTGGTCTGATATTCCCATCTCTTTCAGAATTTTCCACAGTTTATTGAAATAGAGTTGATTCATAATGTTGTATTAATTTCTGCTCTACAGCAGAATGTGTATACATAATATGTATTTATGTATATTATACATATATATGTGTTTATACATATATATACATTCTTTTTCATATTCTTTTCCATCATGGTTTATCGCAGGATATTGAATATAGATCCCTGTGCTATACAATACATCATTGTTGTTTATCCAGCCTATATGTAATAGTTTGCATCTGCTAATCCCAAATGCCCAATTCATCCCTCCCCTACCCTCTCTTGCTCTTGGTAAGCACAAGTCTGTTCTCTGAATGTGAGTATATTTCTGTCTCATAGATAAGTTGTTTGCATCATGTTTTAGGTTTCACGTATAAGCAATATCATATGGTATTCGTCTTTCTCTTTCTGATTTACTTTGCTTAGCCTGCATCTCTAGGTCTATACATGTTGTTGCAAATGGCATTATGTCATTTTTTTTTATGGTTGAGCAGTATTTCATTGCATATATGTAGCACATCTTCATCATTCATCTGTCAATGAACATTTAGGTCATTTCCATGGTTTCAGACCATTTTTTAAAAGAAAGGAGATATTAAGCATGTGGTACCTTTGTTTTCTCCACTAATGCTAGTTTCCTCTCTCGTTGTAGAGATGGGTACTATACCAGTGTTGATGAATATCTTTCTTACGCTTATGTTTACATGTACATATCTATGAATAATGCTGAGAACTGTGTGCATTTTCAAAGTTTATTGAAATGTTATTATACTGTATGACATCTCTTCCACTAAGTAGCTTTCCTCAGTGAGCATTTTGTTTTGAGATCTATCTATGTTGATATATCATGTTTATTTATTTCACTGCTACATGTATTCTATTTCTGATTATATGTGAATGTATTCATTCTGTTATTAATGCACACTTATGTTTCTATTTTTTTTATTACAACACAATGCTTCAAATAACATCCTTGAATATGCATGTGACAGAGTTTCTCTAGGTATTTGTGTAGAGCAGAATTTCTGGGACGCAAGATTTCTGGGACACAAAGTATCATACATCTTTAACTGCAATAACTATTGCCAAATTACTCTCTGATGTAAGTTTCCCTGGTGGCTCAGATGGTAAAGAATCTTTCTGCAATGCAGGAGACCTGGGTTCAGTTCCTGGGTCAGGAAGATCCCCTGGAGAAGGGAATGGCAACCCACTCCAGTATTCTTGCCTGGAGAATCCCATGGACAGTGGAGCTTGGCAGGCTACAGCACAAAGTGTTGCAAAGAGTCAGACACGACTGAGTGACTAATGCATACACACACTCTCTGATGTGGTTATATTAATTTACATGCCCACCAGCAGGAGCTGAAAGTTCTGATTTCCCCGTATTTAGTGTTATCAGACTTAAAAAATTTTGTCAGGCTGCTAGTTATGAAATGGAACCTCATTGATGTTTTAATTTTTATTTCCCTAAGTACTGTTGAAGTTGAATTTTTTATTTATTGGCCATTTTTTCTTCTAGAGGTTGTGGGGCAAGAGTCTTCAAATTGTTGGAGAGTGATGGCTGTGATGGAGACGTACCTAGACTTGGAGTCCTCATAGCTTCCTCTCTGATTTGCATCTTTAAATTGCTGTGACTCGAAGTGTCTCTGTACTCTTCTGTACATTTCTTGTATCAGGTATCTGAGAGAATTACAGAATAAAGAGGAAAAATAAGAAAATAAATGCAAGGTTACCAAAGGAAGAAAGATAAAAGAGACAGTGAAGTCTACTTAGATGTAAGAATTATAAGGCTTTCTAACTTTCTGTTTTGTCCATTGGATTGAGTAGCCCACCAGTACAATATTTCGCTAAAGAACTGGCAAGGGAATCATAGAATTTAGATTTAAAGCTTTGACCATACACTCCATAGCTTTGCTTTCTAGGGTCCCCACTTACCTCTTTATCTTAATTGAAGGTATGTCTTCACTGCCTGTGTTTTTGGTAGAGGAACAGATTTTTCTCTGAGGTACGCTCTGTAGTAGATAAGATGCGGGCTCTGGAATCAGGTACTAGGTCCAGTGCTGGTTCTCTTTCTTACTAGCAATATCAACCTGGAAAAGTTTCTTAACCATCCTACATTTAGTTTCTTCAAGGTAACATTACGACCTACTTCATAGGGTTGTAGTAATGGCTCGTGGATATAATATATGTAAATACTAAGCCTATGACACAGTAAGCCCTTAAGGTCATCTAAATAAATAAGACATGAATGAAAATGTACTCTAGCAATTCAATAGTCTTACCTTAATGAAGAACCTGAAAGTTAGTATGACTTTCCTAGAAGTAGATGTGGTACTTTCTGTGATTGATAGACATACCAGTAACTTCAGGGTGATTTAAGTGAAAATGATTCAATTGATAATAGAATTTCCACCTAGTGTTGTGGGAAAGATGAGTGCATTATGAAAGCAATCATTCATTCACTCATTCATCAAGCATTTATTGAAGACTTATGATGTGCCATGAACACTCTGTACAAGACAATGGGGAAATTAAAAAGCTAAATGATACTTCAGTTCAGTTCAGTCATTCAGTCGTGTCTGACTCTTTGCGACCCCAGGGACTGCATCCCTGTCCATCTCCAACTCCCAGAGCTTGCTCAAACTCATGTCCATAGAGTTGGTGATGCTGTCCAACAAAGGCATCATCTGTTGTGCTCCTCTCCTCTTGGCTTCAATCTTCCCCAGCATCAGGGTCTTTTCCAATGAGTCAGTTCTTTGCATGAGGTGGCCAAAGTATTGAAGCTTCAACTTCAGCATCAGTCCTTCCAAAGACTACTCAGGATTTATTTCCTTTATGATTGCCTGGTTTGATCTCCTTGCAGTCAAGAGTCTTCCCCATCATCACAGTTCAAACACATCATTTCTTCGGCGCTCAGCTTTCTTTATGGTCTAACTCTCACATCCATACATGACCATTGGAAAAACCATAGCTTTGACTATATGAACTTTTGTTGGTAAAGTATGTCTCTGCTTTTTATATGCTATCTAGGTTTGTCATAGCTTTTCTTCCAAAGAGCAAGCGTCTTTAAATTTCATGGCTGCAGTCATTATCTGCAGTGATTTTGAAGCCCAAGAAGATAAAGTTTGTCACTGTTTCCATTGTTTCGCCATCTATTTGCCATGAAATGAAGGGACTGGATGCCATGATCTTCATTTTTGAACGTTGTATTTTAAGCCAGCTTTTTCACTCTCCTCTTTCTCTTTCATCAAGAGGTACTTTAGTTTCTCTTTGCTTTCTGCCATAAGGGTGGTGTCATCTGCAAGTCTGAGGTTGTTGATATTTCTTCCTGCAAACTTGACTCTAGCTTGTGCTTAATCCAGCCTGACATTTCACGTGATGTACTTGGTATATGTTAAATAAGCAGGGTGACAATATACAGCCTTGATGTGCTCCTTTCCCAATTTGGAACCAGTCTGTTGTTCCATGTCCAGTTTTAACTGTTGCTTCTTGACCTACATACAGATTTCTCAGGAGGCAGGTAAGGTGGTCTGGTATTCCCATCTCTTGACAAATTTTCCACAGTTTGTGATCCACATAGTCAAAGGCTTTATAGTCAATGAAGCAGAAGTAGATGTTCTTCTAGAATTCTCTTGCTTTTTCTATGATCCAACAGATGTTGGTCATTTGATCTCTGGTTCCTCTGCCTTTTCTAAATCCAGCTTGAACATGTGGAAGTTCTTGGTTCGTGTTCTGTTGAAGCCTCACTTGGAGAATTTTGAGCACTATTTTGCTAGTGTGTGAGATGAGTTCAATTGTGTGGTAGTCTGAACATTCTTTGGCATTGCCTTTCTTTGGGATTGGAATGAAAACTGACCTTTTCCAGTCCTGTGGCCACTGCTGAGTTTTCCAAATTGGCTGGCATATTGAGGGTAGCACTTTCACAGCATCATCTTTTAAGATTTGATATAGCTCATCTGAAATTCCATCACCTCCACTATCTTTGTTCACAGTGATGCTTTCTGAGGCACACTTGACTTCACATTCCAGGATGTCTGGCTCTAGATGAGTGATAACACCATTGTGGTTATCTGAGTCATCAGATATTTTCTGTATAGTTTGTCTGTATATTCTTGCCACTTCTTCTTAATATCTTCTGCTTCTATTAAGTCCATACTGTTTCTGTTCTTTATTGTGCCCATCTATATTTTTGGGGCTCCAAAATCACTGCAGATGGTGACTGCAGCCATGAAAATAAAAGACACTTACTCCTTGGAAGAAAAGTTATGACCAACCTAGATAGCATATTGAAAAGCAGAGACATTACTTTGCCAACAAAGGTCTATCTAGTCAAGGCTATGGTTTTTCCATTAGTCATGTATGGATGTGAAAGTTGGACTGTGAAGAAAGCTGAGTGCCGAAGAATTGATGCTTTTGAACTGTGATGTTGGAGAAGACTCTTGAGAATCCCTTGGACTGCAAGGAGATCCAACCAGTCCATTCTGAAGGAGATCAGCCCTGGGATTTCTTTAGAGGGAATGATGCTAAAGCTGAAACTCCAGTACTTTGGCCACCTCACGCAAAAAGTTGACTCATTGGAAAAGACTCTGATGCTGGGAAGGATTGAGGGCAGGAGGAGAAGGGGACAACAGAGGATGAGATGGCTGGATGGCATCACTGACGTGATGGATGAGAGTCTGAGTGAACTCCGGGAGATGGTGATGGATAGGGAGGCCTGGCGTGCTGCGATTCATGGGGTCGCAGAGTCGGACATGACTGAGCGACTGAACTAAACTGAACTGATGCATGAAATGTTTCCTTGGTATCTCTAATTTTCTTGAAGAGATCTCTAGTCTTTCCCATTCTACTGTTTTCCTCTATTTCTTTGCATTTATTGTTGAGGAAGGCTTTCTTATCTCTCCTTGCTATTCTTTGGAACTCTGCATTCAGGTGGGTATATCTTTCCTTTTCTTCTTTGCCTTTCACTTCTCTTCTTTCTCAGATATTGGTAAGGCCTCCTCAGACAACCATTTTGCCATTTTGAATTTCTTCTTCTTGGAGATGGTTTTGTTTACCGCCTCCTCTACAGTGTTATAAACCTCTGTCCATAGATCTTCAGGCACTTTGTCTATCAGATCTAATCCCCTGAATCTATTTGCCACTTCCACTGTATAATCGTAAGGGATTTGATTTAGGTCATACCTGAATGACCTAGTGATCTTCCCTACTTTCTTCAGTTTAAGTCTGAATTTTGCAATAAGGAGTTCATGATCTGAGCCACAGTCAGCTCCTGGTCTTTTTTTGCTGACTGTATAGAGCTTCTCCATCTTCAGCTATAAAGAATATAAGCAATTTGATTTTGGTATTGACGATCTGGTGATACCCGTTGGAAGAAGGCATTTGCTATGACCAGTGCATTCCCTTGGCAAAACTCTGTTAGCCATTGCCTTACCTCTTTTTGTGCTCCAAAGCCAAACTTGCCTGTTACTTCAGGTATCCCTTGACTTCCTACTTTAGCATTCCAGTCCCGTATGATGAAAAGGACATTTTTTGTGGTGTTATTTCTAGGAGGTCTTGTAGGTCTTCATAAAACCATTCAATTTCAGCTTCTTTAGCATTACTGGTTGGGGCATAAACTTGGATTATGTTACATTGATTGGTTTGCCTTGGAAATGAACAGAGATCATTTTATCATTTTTGAGATTGTATCCAAGTACTGCATTTTCGACTCTTTTGTTGACTATGATGACTACTCCATTTCTTCTAAGGGATTCTTGTCTACAGTTCAGTTCAGTCGCCCAGTCATGTCCAACTCTTTGCGACCTCATGAGTTGCAGCACTCCAGGCCTCCCTGTCCCAGAGTTTAACCAAATTCATGTCCATTGAGTCAGTGATGCCATCCAACCATCTCATCCTCTGTCGTCCCCTTCTCCTCCTGCCTTCAATCTTTCCCATCAGGGTCCTTTCAAATGAGTTGGCTCTCCACATCAGGTGGCCAAAATATTGGAGTTTCACCTTCAACATCAGTCCTTCCAATGAACACCCAGGGCTGATTTCCTTTAGGATGAACTGGTTGGACCTCCTTGCAGTCCAAGGGACTCTCAAGAGTTTTCTCCAACACCACAGTTCAAAAGCATCAATTCTTCGGTGCTCAGCTTTCTCTTTTCAGTCCAACTCTCACATCCATACATGACCACAGGAAAAACCATAGCTTTGACTAGATGGACCTTTGTTGACAAAGTAATGTCTCTGTTTTTAATATGCTATCTAGGTTGGTCATAACTTTCCTTCCAAGGAATAAATGTCTTTTAATTTCATGGCTGCAGTCACCATCTGCAGTGATTTTGGAGCCCCCCAAAATAAAGTCTGNCTGTCTCTTATACACATCTAGATGTGTATAAGAGACAGCATCCATACATGACTACTGGAAAAACCATAGCCTTGACTAGGCAGACCTTTGTTGGAAAACTAATGTCTCTGCTTTTTAATATGCTGTCTAGGTTGGTCACAACTTTCCTTCCAAGGAATAAATGTCTTTTAATTTCATGGCTGCAGTCACCATCTGCAGTGATTTTGGAGCCCCCCAAAATAAAGTCTGACACTGTTTCCCCATTTATTTGCCATGAAGTGGTGTGAACAGATGCCGTGATCTTAGTTTACTGGATGTTGACCTTTAAGCCAAATTTTTCACTCTCTTCTTTCAGTTTCATCAAGAGCTTCTTTAGTTCTTCTTCACTTTCTGCCATAAGGGTGGTGTCATCTGCATATCTGAGGTTATTGATATTTCTCCCGGCAATCCTGATTCCAGCTTGTGCTTCATCCAGCCCAGCATTTCTCATGATGTACTCTGCATAGAAGTTAAATAAACAGGGTGACAATATACAGCCTTGACGTACTCCTTTTCCTATTTGGAGCCAGTCTATTGTTCCATGTCCAGTTCTAACTGTTACTTCCTGACCTGCATACAGGTTTCTTGCCCACAGTAGTAGATATAATGGTCATGTGAATTAAATTCATCCATTCCAATCCATTTTACTTCACTGATTCTTAAAATGTTGATGTTCACTCTTTTCATCTCCTGTTAGACTACTTCCAGTTTACCTGGATTCATAGACCTTCCAGGTTCCTATGCAATATTGTTCTTTACAGCATCAGATTTTACTTCCATCACCAGTCATATCCACAACTGGGCATTGTTTTCACTTTGGCTCAGCCTCTTCATTCTTTCTGGAACTATTTATCTATTCTTTTCCAGTAGCATATTGGGGGCCTACTTATCTGGAGAGTTCACCTTTCAGTGTCCTATCTTTTTGCCTTTTCATACTGTTCATGGGGTTCTCAAGGCAAGAATACTGATATTCCATATTTGCCATTAAGAAATTGAATAGGGGAAATAGCCACAAAAGTAAACTAATGAATTCAACGAATTTTACAACAAAGATGCAGTGAGACCACAAAGAGGGAGTTTCAATTCTATATTAATGTGTTAGGAAAATGTCCATAGAGAAGCATGTCATAAGGAAGGAAATCTCCCCACCACCTTTCAAATTCCAAGAGGTGGTTGCTGCTGGACAGAGTCAGGGGAGAACATCATGGTGAAGAGTAGCATTGGGAGGACAAGTCAAGCTATGAAGGTGCCTGAACCACATAATTTATGGGCTCATCGCCAGGCCAAAGATGCAAGGTAATGATTAAGAGGAACCAAAGTCACAGCCAGGAATGCAGAAGTATGGTCAGGTTAAAGACAGGGCTGTGCCCTCTCTGGAAATGATCAGCGAAGTTGGAGGTCCAATCTACAGAAACAAGAGGAAGTTTGTGGTCCAGATGTAGATGCAGAGTCAGGCTTGTTAATCAATGAGCCCCTTTGGCTGTGCCAAGCGCCAGCCTTGGAATGGTGTGAAGTTATTTCAAGAAACCATGCCAAGTTGAACAGATGCTGCCTAAATTGCCATCTCAGAAGTCTGATTTTCTGGCCATTTTTCCTCTTCATTTTAGTTCAGGTAGGTGCTATCATCTTAAGCATAATTTTTGCTAACAGGTCCTGAAATGTTAAAAATTCTCCTTTAAAAAGTCTCATTTCTATGGGGCCATATTCAAGTAGTAAAACACATGATTTATCTATATTCTGTGAAAGGTGTCCAATGGAAATTGTGTTTAATGTGTTAGATATGAAATTACAGCATCCTATTTAAGGCTACATGAGAGATTCCAGGAGAAGAGGACCAAAATGTGATGATTCAGTGTGGAGAGTGGCCCCAAAGAAAAGGTTGCTTGATGTTCCAGCCACTTAATTCAGAGGCCAGCTTTAAATGGTACAAACATGCCCAGTGCTGATACTTACTACCAAATGCATACCAGGCAGTGGCCCACTTGGCAAATAACAGACATAGTGTAACTTTCCTTCCTTTTGTGTTGTTGTTTAGTCACTCGGTCATGTCCAACTCTTCACAGCTCCATGGCCCACAGCACGCCAGGCTTCCCTGTCTTTCACTATCTCCCAGAGTTTTCTCAAACTTGCGTCCATTCAGCCAATGATGCCATCCAACCATCTCACCCTCTGTTGCCGCCTTCTCCTCCAGCCCTCAATATTTCCCAGCATCAGGGTTTTTCCAATGAGTTGGCTCTTAGCATCAAGTGGGCAAATTATTGGAGCTTCAGCTTCAGTATCAGTCCTTCCGATGAATACTCAGGGTTGATTTCCTTGCTATCCAAGGGATGCTCAAGAGTTCTCCAGCACCACAGTTCAAAAGCATCAATTCTTCGACTTGCCTTCCTCCTTGAGCTATTAACTTGCTTTCCGTGGATGGTACTCAGGTCCATCTTGTTTAAATCTGTCCAACTTGTTTAAATCTGTATGATGGTAAAGTGTGATGGGAATTCTGGTCAGATCAAAAATGATTTATCAGTCTCTACAGAAATGGGCAGCTTGCTGGAAGGCCAGTAGCATTTCTGTCAGTTTGCCAAAGTTCACAGCTGGGGAGAAATAATTAAACCTAGGCAAGAAGCTCAGAAGTCTTTGAAAATTTCCTGTAATGTTACCTTCTGCTTCAGAATTTGAGGCTGAATTCAAAGGTCAGTCTCTGAAAATCCAGGAACCATCCAAATCAGCATATTATTTTAAAATAATGTTACTAATAAAAGCCCCCCACAGCTTTCTTATCATTAATTCAAAGAACACCTGTCTTTCTTCATATCTTAATAAGTTACTTTGCCCCTGGACAAATATATCCTCTGTCACTTTGCCAAGTCCTCGCTTGCTTGCTGAATACACATTAGTAGAAGAACACAGATGATGTTAGTTGCCACCATAAGAGAGCTCAGCCTTCCTGAATATGAGAAAATTAGCTTTTTTTATGGTTTGGGCCTTCCCAGAATCCAATCAGACAAAGTACAGAGCTACACTGAATCTAAGGTATTAAACTGAACAGCAAGTACCTTGCTCAAATACTAAGCATAGTCTTAAAATTCTATGTTCTCAACTTCCTTCTCATAGTGGAAAAGTTTAGGAGAGTGAGGCCAGCCCAACTTGTTTAAATCTGTATGACCTGACAGACGAAAGTCAATGGGGTTGGTGTTGGGGGATCGATGGAAGGACACAGTGTGGTATTCAATATAATTGAATGAGAATCCAAAACCAAAGAGGAGGATCTAATGAAATACAAGCAGGTGTGAGGAGACCTTATAGGGAAATCTTAGGATAGGCTGTGGGCACTCGTGTGTTTCCCTTTACTCTCTGTATACCAATACATAGGTGAGTCAGATCCACTTAAAAGGCTGTGTGGGATGTGTTTCCTTCACTTTTTTTTTTTTTTAAAGTGTTGTGGAGCTGGTTGGTTTTACTTCCCCAACCAAGGATTGAACTCCTGGCCCTTAGCAGTAAAAGCACAGAGTCCTAACCTCGGGACCACCAGGGAATTCCTGGATATATTTCCTTTGATTCCCTCTGTTCATGTGGCTTTAGATGATCTGTTATATTTATTCCATTTCAAAGGTGAAAGGCAGAATTCTGTGATATCTGGCACCTACTTCTTTCCTAGTTAACCAAGCACTGGATCAGTCTTTGATATTCTTGGGAGCCCCCTGCATCTTCTCAGTCTTGATTCTGTGAGGCTTGGTACTGGGGTATGAAGTAGAAGAGTAGAATTTCTGTGGAGGCAAGTGGGAGGGGGATGCTGGAATGCAGATGATGGGCAGACTATTTCTGTTACCGAGCATTCCTAGCAGAGGTCCTCTGGTCTTTGGCAGAGGTGGGGGAATAATTAGGAATGGGAGGAGAGTCAGATGGAATCTTTGAGTTTCTGTATGCCTCTCAGGCATGCAGGCCTTCTTGAACTGTAAGTATCACAGCTTGGTAGAGACTGGCTCCTAATTACTGTGGAAAGTCACATTCTGGGTGGAAAATTCTATCCAAATGTCATGGTAACTCAATCAGCCTTTAATTCCAGGAGTACTATCTCAGCAGCTGTAGAAATGGAGGAACTCTGAGCCCAGATGTGCCCTATTAGGTAAAGAAGCTGGGAAGTAGGGAAGATGGATGAAAGTTTTGAGATTTTTGAGTAGCATCCTACAAAATAAAAAGTTTGCTAGAGTCAGAGATGGTGTGGTTGGCTCTTCCATGGAGAAGGACAATTTCCTTGCTGATCAAAGATGCAGTAGCTGGAATATATGAAGAAGGAAGACAGTGTGGGGGAGGGGACAGAGTCATTCTTTTTTAAGATACAAGGAGGAATGTCTTTGTATGGGGATGGGAGCAGTCTTAAATGAAGTTTGTTGCCAATGCATCCTCATTTAGGTTTAGAACTGGGAAAGGAGATCCCAGATTCTAATACCACCTTGGCCTTTTCCTTTTATGATTTTTACAAATTGAAGTGTAGTTGATTTACAATGTTATGTTAGTTTCTGGTATACAACAAAGTCATTCAGTTATATATGTGTGTGTATGTATGATTTACACTTGTTCCAGGATATTGAACATAGTTCTCTGTACTATACAGTAGGACCTTGTTGTTTACCCATTCTCTGCATAGTAATTTGCATCTGCTAACCCCAAACTCCCAGTGTATCTCTTCAACTCCCCTCCCCCTGGCAACCACAAGTCTGTTCTCTATGCTTGTGAGTCTGTTTCTCTTCCACAGATACGTTCATTTGTATCACATTTTAGATTCCACATATAAATGAAAATGATATCCCATGGTATTTGTCTCTCTGACTTACTTCACTTAGTTCGATAACCTCTAGGTCCATCCATGTTGCTGCAAATGACATTATTTCTTTCTTTTTTAAGGCTGAGGAGGATTCCATTGTATCCATGTACCACATCTTTATCCATTCATCTGTCCATGGACATTTAGGTTGTTTCCATGAATTGATTATTGTGAATTGTGCTACTATGAACATAGAGGTACATGTATCTTTTTGAATTACAGTTTTGTTTGGATATACGACTTGGCCTACTCCTAACTCCCCAAATCTTTGGCCATTATGTTAAGGCTTTAAATGGAGTCATCCAGGGTGATTTCTGGGTGAGAGACTTTCAGGCTGTGAAACAGAACTGATCATCCTACTAGATTAGAAGCCTTTGAAGTCCTTGACCCCTGGGGCTCCTCTGCATAGTTTTGGAGTGCCAATAATAGCTACAGCATCTTCTTGGTCAGCTAAAACCTAGGGCTGGATGGTCAAAGATTTCTCACACCAACAATTTCCCAAGGCCTGCTGGCATCCCACTATTATCTTTTGTAGATAGAATTCTCTGCCTGGTTGGGCCAGAACTGGGCAAGGAAAAGCCAGGGGTTCCACTTCAGGCTCTCAGGCACCTATTTCCTGATCTGGCTCCACACGTGTTCTATTGTCAAAGAATACTCAGATCAGGGAGTTTTGTAATGCCAGGATTGATGAAGAACTGAAACTGCCTTCTATATCCTATGGTGCTCAAGCATAGAGAATCATCAGAATCACCTGAAGGAGTCTTTAAGTGATAGAATCCTAAGTTTCTAGAACTCGTTTAATAGAAACAAGAACTAGCCTTCATCAAGTGGTTCTTATTATTAGCCAGGTTTAAGAAACTGTATGCAATATCTTTTAGATTGAGAATATCGAACTATCTTGTAATTCAGCAAAGTGTTGTTCTTGCTTTTGTGGTCAAGACCATTGTGGTCCGGGATGCCCAGCTTCAGGTCAGGACCACCGGAAGAGCAGAGATCAGAAGGTAATTAAATTGAAGCTGCTGTCATGTTTTAATTGTACTGTTTCTTTGTCTCCTTGATATAATGGAGGCTCTTGTTTTCTGGAGTGCACCCTGGTGCTGAGAACTTTCCTTGAGTCCATCACAGTACATTTGTGATGGCCAAATAGATTGGAGACCTCCTCAGATTCCTGGTCTGATGCTGTTTCCTAGTTGGCATTAGGGGCCTGATGTTCCAAGACTCCATCCTGGATATGGAGGTGACTACTGGTCATCCTTAGTTTCATAAGAATACATCAAGGCTTTTCTGACAGCTCAGTAGTAAAGAATCTTCCTGCCAATACAGGAGACACAGGTTTGATCCCTGATCCAGGAAGATCCCACATGCTGCCAAGCATCTAAGCTCATGCACCACAGCTATTTAGCCTGTACCCTAGAGCCCAGGAACCTCAACTATTAAGCCCATGTGACACAACACTGAATCCTGTCTGCCTAAAGACTGTGCCCTGCAACAGAGAAGCTACTGCAATGAGAAGCTTGCACACCACAACCAGAGAAAAGCCTATGCAGCAACAGAGAGCCAGCACAGCCATAAATAAATAAAGTACAGAATATATTGTAATTTAAACCTGAGATTAGAATGCAACAAATGTACAGGAAATCTCTACCCAATTTCCTTCCTTTCTATTAACAAAACATACAGGGTCAATAAATAGGAAGATTTTAAAAAGTGAATAATGAATCAGTCAAGGCAGAGGAAGTGATCATGATGGTGGAGATGTTGGTGCTGGTGCTGATGTTGGTGATGGGGAGATGGTAGTCATTTTGGTGACCCTGGTGATAGACATGATGTAGGAATAGTGGTTACAATCTAATAAATGTCTGAGATGGCAACTGTTGCTTGGGGCTAGCCTTTATTTGATCTTTTTCATATGATAAGTGCTGGTGAGTCAGCTACTTTTAAAAGGCTAGGAACAGTGAACAATATATAAATCAAAGTTTAATAAATTAAATATTTCCAGTGTGACTCGTTATTAATTTCAGAAGCATTAAATCTTTATTTCTGAATGACCTTTCATTGTCAATGATGGAATAGTTTAGCTTTAAGTTACCCCACCCTATTCGCCTCTGTAACATATATTTACTTTGTAAAGAAACTGCTAAATGATTCTTGGAACTCACATTTGAAGAATCATTTTGTAATGAGTAGTTGGCATATGTATAATTTATTAAATATTTTTGTTTTCCATCAGATAAAAAATTTTACACTGAAAATTCTAAGAGAAATACATTGTACCATCCCTAAGGCTACATAGCTCATGAGAAATAATATTTAAAAGACCTAAAAGACAAATTATATTCCATTTTCTTCCTTTTGGGGAGAGATGATTCAGTTAGGAATTTTTAAAAAATAGCAAAAATGTGATAATGATATTCTTAAAAAATTTTACACTGAAAATTCTAAGAGAAATACATTGTACCATCCCTAAGGCTACATAGCTCATGAGAAATAATATTTAAAAGACCTAAAAGACAAATTATATTCCATTTTCTTCCTTTTGGGGAGAGATGATTCAGTTAGGAATTTTTAAAAAATAGCAAAAATGTGATAATGATATTCCAGACATTAAAATGACTAAAATAACACTTTGTGGCAACATGAAAATTTTTTCTCTGAAGTTTAAAAATGCTGAAGATAGGATATTAGAAAAAACAAAATGTTTAAGAGAATTTCTCTTAAAATAAAAATATATTTCACCACAAATTTTCTAATATAAATCTCAATAAGATAAAGCAATTCAACTAACCTATGAGCAACTTTAGTCCAATAACTAAAATAATTTTAATTTTCTTATGCTCCTTTTTAGTTGTTTTTGTCATTATCATCATCAATCTGCTATTTTTCTTGAGCAACATTGTATGCTTGACACCATGCTGGATATTTCACATATATGATCCCTTTGAATGCTCAAAGCAGTACTGCTGCTGCTGCCGCTGCTAAGTCACTTCAGTCGTGTCTGACTCTGTGCGACTCCATAGGCAGCAGCCCACCAGGCTCC
>SJYX01016946.1:159360-196295 GCA_006410675.1 Oreotragus oreotragus
TGATTATCTGGGTCGTGAAGCTCTTTTTTGTACAGTTCTCCTGTGTATTCTTACCACCTCTTCTTAATATCTTCTGCTTCTGTTAGGTCCATGCCTATCATATATGACCTTTACTATGTTGAGGTAGGTTCCTTCTGTTAGCCATCATGGTCAACAAAAGAGTCCGAAATGCAGTACTTGGATGCAATCTCAAAAATGACAGAACGATCTCTATTCATTTCCAAGGGAAACCATTCAATATCATGGTAATCCAAGCCTATGCCCCAACCAATAACACTAAAGAAGCTGAAGCTGAATGGTTCTATGAAGACCTAAAAGACCTTTTAGAACTAACACCCAAAAAAGATGTCCTTTTCATTATAGGGGACTGGAATGCAAAAGTAAGAAGTCAAGAAACACCTGGAGTAACAAGCAAATTTGGCTTTGGAGTATGGAATGAAGCAGGGCAAAGGCTAATAGAGTTTTGTCAAAAGAACGCACTGGTCATAGCAAACACCCTCTTCCAACAACACAAGAGAAGACCCTACACATGGACATCACCAGATGGTCAATACTGAAATCAGATTGATTATATTCTTTGCAGCCAAAGATGGAGAAGCTCTAGACAGTCAGCAAAAACAAGACCAGGAGCTGACTGTGGCTCAGGTCATGAACTCCTTATTGCCAAATTCAGACTGAAATTGAAGAAAGTAGGGAAAACCGCTAGACTGTTCAGGTATGACCTAAATCAAATCCCTTATGCTTATACAGTGGAAGTGAGAAGTAGATTTAAGGGACTAGATAGAGTGCCTGATGAACTATGGAATGAGGTTTGTGGCATTGTACAGGATTCAGGGATCAAGACCATCCCCATGGAGAAGAAATGCAAAAAAGCAAAATGGCTCTCTGAAGAGGACTTACAAATAGCTGTGAAAAGAAGAGAAGCAAAAAGCAAATGAGAAAAGGAAAGAAATAAACATCTGAATGCAGACTTCCAAAGAATAGCAAGGAGAGTTAAGAAAGCCTTCCTCAGCAATCAATGCAAAGAAATAGAGGAAAACAACAGAATGGGAAAGACTTTTTGATTGGGTTGTTTGTTTTCCTGGTATTGAGTTGTATGAGCTGCTTGTATGTTTTGGAAATTAACCCTTTGTCAGTTGTTTCATTTGCTATTATTTTCTCCCATTCCAAGGGTTGTCTTTTGCTTATAGTTTCCTTTACAGTGCAGAAGCTTTTAAGTTTAATCAGGTCCCACTTGTTTACTTTTGTTTTTATTTCCGTTACTCTAGGAGATGGGTCATAGAGGATCTTGCTTTGATTTATATCATCCAGTGTTCTGCCTATATTTTCCTCTAAGAGCTTTATACTTTCTGGTCTTACATTTAGATCTTTAACCCATTTTGAGTTTATCTTTGTGTGTGGTGTTAGAAAGTGTTCTAATTTCATTATTTTACATGCAGCTGTCCAGTCTTTCTAGCACCATTTATTGAAGAGGCTGTCTTTGCCCCATTGTAAATTCTTGCCTCTTTATCTGTGTCTTTAGGGTTTTCTATGTATAGTATCATGTCATCTGCAAACAGTGAGAGTTTTACTTCTTCTTTTCCAATCTGGATTCCTTTTCTTTCTTTTTCTTCTCTGACTGCTGTATCTAGGACTTCCAGAACGATGTTGAATAATAGTGGTAAAAGTGGACACCCTTGTCTTGTTTCTGATCTTAGGGGGAATGCTTTCAGTTTCTCACTATTGAGAATAATGTTTGCTGTAGGCTTATCATATAGTACCTTTGGACTTCCCTGGTGGCTCAGACAGTAAAGCGTCTGTCTACAATGCGGGAGACCCAGGTTCAATCCCCTTCTCCAGGAAGATCCCCTGGAGAAGGAAGTGGCAATCCACTCCAGTACTATTGCCTGGAAAAGCCAGTGGACAGAGGAGCCTGGTAGGCTACAGTCCATGGGGTTGCAAAGAGTCGGACACGACTGAGCCACTTCACTTTCACTATATATATGACCTTTACTATGTTGAGGTAGGTTCCTTCTATACCCATTTTTTGAAGAGTTTTAATCATAAATGGGTGCTGAATTTTGTCAAAGGCTTTTTCTGCATCTATTGAAATTATCATATGGTTTTTATCTTTCAACTTGTTAATATGGTATATCACATTGATTGATTTGCATATATTAAAGAATCCTTGCACTCCTGGAATAAGCCCAATTTGATCATGGTGTATGAGCTTTTTGATGTGTTGCTGAATTCTGTTTGCTAAACTTTTGTTGAGGATTTTTGCATCTTGTTCACCAGTGATATTGGCCTGTAGTTTTCTTTTTTGTGTTATCTTTGTCTGGTTTTGGTATCAGGGTGATGGTGGCCTCATAGAATCAGTTTGGAAGTGTTCCTTACACTGCAAATTTTTGAAAGAGTTTTAGAAGGATAGGCATTAGCTCTTGCCTAAATGTTTGATAGAATTCTCCTGTGAAGCCATCTGATCCTGAGCTTTTGTTTCGGGGGAAATTTTTGATCACAGCTTCAATTTCAGTGCTTGTAATTGGGTTGTTCATAATTTCTATTTCTTCCTGGTTCAGCCTTGGAAGATTGAACTTTTCTAAGAATCTGTCCGTTTCTTCCAGGTTATCCATTTTATTGCCATATAGTTGATCATAATAGTCACTTATAATCCTTTGTATTTCTGCATTGAGTATTGCAACCTCTCCTTTTTCATTTCTAATTTTTTTTATTTGATTCTTTTTTTTCTTGATGAGTCTGGCTAAAGGTTTGTCAATTTTGTTTATCTTCTCAAAGAACCAGCTTTAGTTTTATTATTCTTTACTATTGTTTCTTTCATTTCTTTTTCATTTATTTCTGCCTGGATATTCATTATTTCTTTCCTTCTACTAATTTTGGGGTTTGGGGGTTCTTCTTTTTCTAGTTGTTTCAGGTGTAAAGTTAGGTTGTCTATTCGATATTTTTCTTGTTTCTTGAGGTAGGATTGTACTACTCTAACCTTCCCTCTTAGGACTGCTTTTGCTACATCCCATAGGTTTTGAGTTGTCACATTTTCATTGTCATTTGTTTCTAGAAAGTTTTTGATTTCTCTTTTGATTTCTTCAGTAATCTGTTGGTTATTTAGAAATGTGTTATTTAATCTCCATGTGTTTGTGTTTCTTACAGTTTTTTTTCTTGTAATTGATATCTAGTCCCATACCATTGTGATCGGAGAAGATGCTTGATATGATTTCAATTTTCTTAAATTTAATGAGGTTTGATTTGTGACCCAAGATGTGGTCTATCCTGAAGAATGTTCCATGAGAAGGTGGCACTTGAGAAGAAGGTGTATTCTTCTGCATTTGGATGAAATGTCCTGAAGATATCAATGAGGTCCATCTCATCTAATGTATCATTTAAGACTTATGTTTCCTTATTAGTTTTCTGTTTTGATGATCTGTCCATTGGTGTGAGTGGGGTGTTAAAGTCTCCTACTATTATTGTGTTACTGTCCATTTCTCCTTTTATGTCTGTAAGTGTTTGTCTTATGTATTGAGGTCCTCCTATGTTGGATGCATAAATATTTACAATTGTTATGTGTTCCTCTTGGATTGATTCCTTGATAATTATGTAGTGTCCATCCTTATCTCTTGTAATCTTCTTTATTTTAAGGTTTATTTTATCTGATATGAGGATTGCTACTCCAGTTTTCTTTTGCTTCCCATTTGTATGGAATATATTTTTCCATATACTTACTTTCAGTCTATATGTGTCTTTAGGTCTAAAGTGGGTTTCTGGTAGACAGCATATATATGGATCCGGTTTTTTCATCCATTCAGCCAGTCTGTGTCTTTTGGTTGGAGCATTTAATCCATTTACATTTAAAGTAATTACTGATACATATGTTCCTATTGCCATTTTGTTAATTGTTTGGTGTTGATTTTGTAAGATCTTTTTTCTTCTCTTGTATTTCTTGATTATATAAATGCATTTAACATTTGTTGTAAAGCTGGTTTGGTGGTACTGAATTCTCTTAACTTTTACTTGTCTGGAAAGCTTTTTATTTCTCCATCAATTCTGAATGAGATCCTTGCCAGGTATAGTAATCTTGGTTGTAGATTTTTCCTTTTCAGTACTTTAAATATATCCTGCCATTCCCTGCTGGCCTGCAGAGTTTCTGCTGAAATATCAGCTGTTAAGCAATGAAGTTTCCCTTGTATGTAACTTGTTGCTTCTCCCTTGCTGCTTTTAATATTCTTTCTTTGTGTTTAGTTCTTTGTAAGCTTGATTAGTACGTGTCTTGGTATGTTTCTCCTTGAGTTTATCCTGTATGGGACTCTTTGTACCTCTTAGACTTGACTATGTTCTTTTCCATGTTGGGGAAATTTTCAACTATAATCTCTTCAAAAAGTTTCCTTACGCCCTTTCTTTTTCACTTTTTCTTCTGGACTCCTATTATTCAAATGTTGGTGCGTTTGATATTGTCCCAGAGGTCTTTGAGACTGTCCTCATTTCTTTTCATTCCTTTTACTTTATTCTGCTCTTCAGACATTATTTCCACCATTTTATCTTCCAGCTCACTGATTCATTCTTCTGCTTCAGATATTCTGCTATTGATTCCTTCTAGAGTATTTTTAATTTCAGTAATTATGTTGTTTCTCTCTGCATGTTTATTTAATTCTTCTTCTGCTGCTGCTAAGTCACATTAGTCGTGTCCGACTCTGTGCAACCCCATAGACAGCAGCCCACCAGGCTCCCATCCCTGGGATTGTCCAGGCAAGAATATTGGAGTGGGTTGCCACTTCCTTCTCTAGTGCATGAAAGTAAAAAGTGAAAGTGAAGTCGCTTAGTCATGTCTGACTCTTCACGATCCCATGGACTGCAGCCTACCAGGCTCCTCCATCGGTCTTTGTTAATTGATTCTTGCATTTGCTCCATTTTGCTTTCAAGGTTTTTGATCATCTTCACTATCATTATTCTGAATTCTTTTTCAGGTAGTTTGCCAATTTCCTCTTCATTTATTTGGAGTTCTGTGTTTCTAGCTTGTTCCTTCAATTGTGTAGTATTTCTCTGCCTTTTCATTTTTTTCTTTTAAACTTATTGTGTTTGAGGTCTCCTTTTCCCAGGCTTCAAGGTTAAATTCTTTCTTCCTTTTAGTTTCTGCCCTCTAATGTTGGTCCACTGGTTTATGTAAGCTTCTTAAAGAGTGAGATTTGTGCTGAGTTTTTGTTTGTTTGTTTTTCCTCTTATGGGCAAGGCTGAGTGAGGTGGTAATCTTGTCTGCTGATGATTGGGTTTGTATTTTTGTTTTGTTTGTTGTTTAGATGAGGCATCTTGCACAGGGCACTACTGGTGGTTGGGTGATGCCAGGTCTTGTATTCTAGTGGTTTCCTTTGTGGGAGTTCTCATTATTTGATACTCCCTAGGGTTAGTTCTCTGGTAATATAGGGTCTTGGAGTCAGTTCTACCACTCCAGGACTTTATCTCTGGTCAGGAATAAAGATTCCACAAGTGGTTTGTTATGGCATTAAGTGAGATTAAAACAAATATCCAAAAATGAGAAACCAAAGATGAATCCCAGACAAATGGCAGTTACAAAATCAGACAAATAATAATTAAAATAATGGAATATATACATATACATATACACCTCTCCCTGACAGAGAAGCCTGGCAGGCCACAGTTCACAGGGCCGTAAAGAGTAGGACACTACCAAAGCAACGCAGCATGCATAGGCACAAGAATTTTTTTGTTTATAGCAGCTCTGCCCCAGTGAGAGTTGAGTGTGAAGGTAGTGCAGCTGCTTGGCTTGAGGGTACCCTGGTGGCGCCAAGAGTGCAGTGACACGGACTGCCTCCACCACAGGAGTTATGGCTCTATCAGAGTCTTTTTTCAAGCCTCTTATAGCTGACAATCAGAAGGCCTCTTTGGCCAGTCTTTCTCCGTAGCTCCGCCTGTTCAGGCACTTAGAAGGCTTCCTTGCCTGGGGTCCTTCTCTGTTGTTCTGGCGCATCGGGCACTTAAAAGGGCACCCTGGGTGGGGTCCTACTCTGTAGTTCAGTGCATTAGGCATTTCATGGGCCAGCCTTTCTACTGCTCAGCTGTGGAGGCTGTTGTGTAGGAGGAGAGAGGCTATGGTGATGGCTCCACCCCCGCACGTGACTCAGCAGTATCGCCTTGCTTCCATGGCCGCCAGGCTTTCCTCCACAGGTATTTCCCACCACAATCTCCTCCCTCACATCTCCTTGATCTGTCTCTCTGCCATCAACAGCATCCCTTGTCCTAGGATTGCTCCACAATCCCTAAACTCCAGCTCCCAGCTGCTGCGCCATCTGGCTGCAGCAAGGACTGTCTGATTCTCATTCCATTTAGGCTGCCACAGATCAGCTGTTTCCTTCTCAGCCTTAAATGNGCATCCCTTGTCCTAGGATTGCTCCACAATCCCTAAACTCCAGCTCCCAGCTGCTGCGCCATCTGGCTGCAGCAAGGACTGTCTGATTCTCATTCCATTTAGGCTGCCACAGATCAGCTGTTTCCTTCTCAGCCTTAAATGTTTCTCCCTTGACTCAGATGCCCTAATGTGGGGATTGGACCCCTGCTTCAGTTCCCCCACCCGCCAAAGGCAGGTCCAGTCCTAGTAACCCTCTCATTGCCCCACCTAGTTCCTTCATCCTACTGAGTTTTGTGTGGGTCTACATATTCTTTTCTGCTGGTGATGTACTCCTGTCCACCCTCAGCTGCTGTTCTCCATGCACTTCTGTGCCTGAAGGTGTATTCTTGATGTATCATGGAGAGAGATGTATTCCATGTCCACCTACTCCTCCGCCATCTTGTTCCTCCTCTTTCGCAGCTTTATTGCGATGTACCTGTCACATAACATGGTATCAGTTTAAGATGCACAGCATGTTGATTTGCTGCACACATATTGCAAGATGGTTACCTCCAAAGTGCTAGTTAATTCTTCCATCACCTTATATAAATCACCATTTCTTTATTTGTGGTGGGAACATTTAAGATCTACTCTCTTAACAACTTTCAGGTATATAGTACAATATCATTAACTATAATCACCATGCTATACGTTAGGTTCCCTAAGTGTACTCATAACCAGAATTTTGTACACCTGATCATTTCCCTGTTGTCCCTACATTTGAGATCCTGGTAATCACCACTCTATTCCCTTTTTTTTTTTTCCATGAGTTTGACTTTTTTTGATTCCATGTATAAGTGATAGCATACAGTATTTGTCTTTCTCCATCTGATATTTCATACAGCGTTATGCTCTCAAGGCCCATCAGTGTTGTCACAAATGGTAGGATTTCCTTCCTTTTGTGGCTGAACAATATTCCATTGTATATTTCTACCACATCATCTTTATCCATTCATCCCTTCATGGAAACTTGGGTTGTTTTTACAGCTTGGTTATTGTGAATAATGTTGTCATGAATTTGGGACAGTAGATGTCTTTTTGAGATCCTAATTTCATTTCCTTTGT
Organism: Oreotragus oreotragus; assembly: GCA_006410675.1. Lineage (NCBI taxonomy): Eukaryota > Metazoa > Chordata > Mammalia > Artiodactyla > Bovidae > Oreotragus > Oreotragus oreotragus. The sequence goes on from SJYX01016946.1 coordinate 166,814, forward strand.
ATCAATTCAGTTCAGTTCAGTCGCTCAGTCGTGTCCGACTCTTTGCGACCCCATGAATCACAGCAAGCCAGGCCTCCCTGTTCATTACCATCTCCCGGAGTTCACTCAGACTCACGTCCATCGAGTCCGTGATGCCATCCAGCCATCTTATCCTCTGTCGTCCCCTTTTCCTCCTGCTCCCAATCCCTTCCAGCATCAGAGTCTTTTCCAGTGGGTCAACTCTTCACATGAGGTGGCCAAAGTACTGGAGTTTCGGCTTTAGCTTCATTCCTTCCAAAGAAATCCCAGGACTGATCTTCAGAATGGACTGGCTGGCTGGATCTCCTTGCAGTCCAAGGGATTCTCAAGAGTCTTCTCCAACACCACAGTTCAAAAGCATTGATTCTTCGGTGCTTAGCTTTCTCTTTTCATTCCAACTCTCACATCCATACACGACCACAGGAAAAACCATAGCCTTGACTAGACAGACCTTAGTCGGCAACGTAATGTCTCTGCTTTTGAATATACTATCCAGGTTGGTCATAACTTTTCTTCCAAGGAGTAAGCGTCTTCTAATTTCATGGCTGCAGTCACCATCTGCAGTGATTTTGGAGCCCAAAAAAATAAAGTCTGACACTGTTTCCACTGTTTCCCCATCTATTTCCCATGAAGTGATGGGACCGGATGCCATGATCTTCGTTTTCTGAATGTTGAGCTTTAAGCCAACTTTTTCACTCTCCTCTTTCACTTTCATCAAGAGGCTTTTTAGCTCCTCCTCACTTTCTGCCATAAGGGTGGTGTCATCAGCATATCTGAGGTTATTGATATTTCTCCCGGCAATCTTGATTCCAGCTTGTGTTTCTTCCAGTCCAGCGTTTCTCATGATGTACTCTGCATATAAGTTAAATAAGCAGGGAGACAATATACAGCCTTGACGTACTCCTTTTCCTATTTGGAACCAGTCTGTTGTTCCATGTCCAGTTCTAACTGTTGCTTCCTGACCTGCATACAGATTTCTCAAGAGGCAGGTTAGGTGGTCTGGTATTCCCATCTCTTTCAGAATTTTCCACAGTTTATTGTGATCCACACAGTCAAAGGCTTTGGCATAGTCAATAAAGCAGAAATAGATGTTTTTCTGGAACTCTCTTGCTTTTTCCATGATCCAGCGGATGTTGGCAATTTGATCTCTGGTTCCTCTGCCTGTTCTAAAACCAGCTTGAACATCAGGGAGTTCACGGTTCACATATTGCTGAAGCCTGGCTTGGAGAATTTTGAGCATTACTTTACTAGCGTGTGAGATGAGTGCAATTGTGCGGTAGTTTGAGCATTCTTTGGCATTGCCTTTCTTTGGAATTGGAATGAAAACTGACCTTTTCCAGTCCTGTGGCCACTGCTGAGTTTTCCAAATTTGCTGGCATATTGAGTGCAGCACTTTCACAGCATCATCTTCCAGGATTTGAAACAGCTCAACTGGAATTCCATCACCTCCACTAGCTTTGTTCTTAGTGATGCTTTCTAAGGCCCACTTGACTTCACATTCCAAGATGTCTGGCTCTAGATTAGTGATCACATCCTCATGATTATCTGGGTCGTGAAGATCTTTTCTGTACAGTTCTTCTGTGTATTCTTGCCACCTCTTCTTAATATCTTCTGCTTCTGTTAGGTCCATACCATTTCTATCCTTTATCGAGCCCATCTTTGCATGAAATGTTCCCTTGGTATCTCCAATTCTCTTGAAGAGATCTCTAGTCTTTCCCATTCTGTTGTTTTCCTCTATCTCTTTGCATTGATTGCTGAAGAAGGCTTTCTTATCTCTTCTTGCTATTCTTTGGAACTCTGCATTCAGATGCTTATATCTTTTCTTTTCTCCTTTGCTTTTCGCCTCTCTTCTTTTCAGTGCTATTTGTAAGGCTTCTCCAGACAGCCATTTTGCTTTTTTGCATTTCTTTTCCATGGGGATGGTCTTGATCCCTGTCTCCTGTACAATGTCACGAACCTCATTCCATAGTTCATCAGGAACTCTGTCTATCAGATCTAGGCCCTTAAATCTATTTCTCACTTCCACTGTATAATCATAAGGGATTTGATTTAGGTCATACCTGAATGGTCTAGCGGTTTTCCCTACTTTCTTCAATTTAAGTCTGAATTTGGAAATAAGGAGTTCATGATCTGAGCCACAGTCAGCTCCTGGTCTTGTTTTTGTTGACTGTATAGAGCTTCTCCATCTTTGGCTGCAAAGAATATAATCAATCTGATTTCGGTGTTGACCATCTGGTGATGTCCATGTGTAGAGTCTTCTCTTGTGTTGCTGGAAGAGGGTGTTTGCTATGACCAGTGCATTTTCTTGGCAAAACTCTATTAGTCTTTGCCCTGCTTCATTCCGCATTCCAAGGCCAAATTTGCCTGTTACTCCAGGTGTTTCTTGACTTCCTACTTTAGCATTCCAGTCCCCTATAATGAAAAGGACATCTTTTTTGGGTGTTAGTTCTACAAGGTCTTGTAGGTCTTCATAAAACCGTTCAACTTCAGCTTCTTCAGCATTACTGGTTGGGGCATAGACTTGGATAACTGTGATATTGAATGGTTTGCCTTGGAAACGAACAGAGATCATTCTGTCGTTTTTGAGATTGCATCCAAGTACTGCATTTCGGACTCTTTTGTTGACCATGATGGCTACTCCATTTCTTCTGAGGGATTCCTGCCCGCAGTAGTAGATATAATGGTCATCTGAGTTAAATTCACCCATTCCAGTCCATTTTAGTTCGCTGATTCCTAGAATGTCGACGTTCACCCTTGCCATCTCTTGTTTGACCACTTCCAATTTGCCTTGATTCATGGACCTGACATTCCAGGTTCCTATGCAATATTGTTCTTTACAGCATCGGATCTTGCTTCTATCACCAGTCACATGCACAACTGGGTATTGTTTTTGCTTTGGCTCCATCCCTTCATTCTTTCTGGAGTTATTTCTCCACTGATCTCCAGTAGCATATTGGGCACCTAATGACCTGGGGAGTTCCTCTTTTGGTATCCTATCATTTTGCCTTTTCATATTGTTCATGGGGTTCTCAAGGCAAGAATACTGAAGTGGCTTGCCATTCCCTTCTCCAGTGGACCACGTTCTGTCAGCCCTCTCCACCATGACCCGCCCGCCTTGGGTTGCCCTGCAGGCATGGCTTGGTTTCATTGAGTTAGACAAGGCTGTGGTCCTAGTGTGATTAGACTGACTAGTTTTCTGTGAGTATGGTTTCAGTGTGTCTGCCCTCTGATGCCCTCTTGCAACACCTACGAACTTACTTGGGTTTCTCTTACCTTGGGCGTGGGGTATCTCTTCACGGCTGCTCCAGCAAAGCACAGCCACTACTCCTTACCTTGGACGAGGGGTGTCTCCTTACCGCTGCCGTTCCTGACCTTCAATGTGGGATAGCTCCTCTAGGCCCTCCTGCGCCTGTGGAGCCACTGCTCCTCGGGTTGCTCCTCCCGGCCGCCGGCCCTGGCCTCAGGCTCGGGCTCGGGGTGGCTCCTCAGGGTCACCGCCCCTGGCCTCTGGCGCGAGGTGTCTCCTCCCGGCCGCCCCTGACCTTGGACACAGGGTGTCTCCTCCAGGCCGCCACTGGCCACTGGCCGTCTTCCTTTGTATATATACACGTAAGTGGGATTGCTGGATCATATGGTAGTTTTTTGTGTGTTTGTTTGTTTTGAGGAACCTCTATACTGTTCTCCATAGAGAAAACTGTGAAATGGAATATCCCCTGCCATCTCAGTAAACAAGGATGTCACAGCTATCCGAGACTGCAGCCCTCTAATATGAATTTCTGAGCCATGCCAGCAGGCAGCAGCCATGAATTCCTGAGGCAGGCTGACAAGCAACGCCACTCCCTACTCAAGAAACTTAGGGATGTCACAGTCATCAGCAATTAACAGCCTCAGATGTGAGCCAGAAGGCCCTAAAGGAACTCAAAAAAGAGAAAAATTTCTCTGTAAATATGCTGGATGCTGGCCCCAGAGAGCTGAGATGCACATGAAAGGAATGACTAAATAATCCCAGACTCTTACATCTTCCCATACATAGAAAAACACTGAATTCCTTAACTTGATATATGGTTTTCCTTATTTAACAATAATCTTTGATGTTCAGACTGCCTGCCTGCTTTGTTGAAAATTTGTGTACAGTTTGACTCCGCCTCCTGTCTCCTTAGAGCAGTCTCTCAGGGCAACTGAAATGCTCCTTCGCAGGCTTGGAGTCCTAAACATTCCCACCAAATAAAATAAGTCTTTACTTTCAGATTGTGACTATATTTTTAGTCGACAACACATATACATATTTCATACTACTCGCTCTTCTTATGGGCTTCCCTGATGGCGCAGATGGTAAAGGCTCTGCCTGCAATTCAGGAGACCCCTGAGTTTGATCCCTGGATCAGGAAGACCCCTAGAGAAGGGCATGGCAACCCACTCCAGTATTCTTGCCTTGAGGATTCCATGGACAGAGGAGCCTGTCATGGGGTCACAAAGAGTTGGACGCCACTGAGCTCTTTTTATAATGGGAGCTTGACCTGCCTCCATTGAGAGGTGTATAAGCAAAGGAGGGAGGAGGTGTATGTCCCTTTCTCTTGAATCTGAGTGGACCTTTATATATGTCTCACTCAACATAAGGTAGAAGATGTGACACTGTGTCACACTGAGGATAGACTATAAAAGGCAATGCAGCTTCCCTCTGGCTCGCTCTCTCTGGATGCCCACTCTGGGAACATATCCCCCATGTTATAAGGAAACCCAGGTCACACAGAGAGGCTCTGTATTGGGTTGCAGGTGACAACCCCAGCTAGGCCTCCTCTATGGCCAGCAACAACCTCCAGACATGTGAGTAAAAAAACCTTCAGATGATTTCAACCGCCAGAATTTAGTCGTCAGCTGAGGCCCCAGACTGTAGAGCTGAGACAAGCTGTCCCCACCTGGATTCCAGATCCACAGAAACCATGAGAGACAGTAAATTCTTTTTATTTTAAACCACTATGTTCTGAGGTAATTTCTTACATAGCAATAGAAAACTAAAACATGTTAGGTTAAATCAGATCACTTCCATATAGACACAAGGGTTTCATTCAAGAGAAAGGAGTCTCAATCTTTCTGAAGTCTATTAAATACAAAGGAAACAAAACAACCACACCTCTCCTATAACTACCAGATCCTTCCCTATACCAACATCTTTATTAGTAGTTCACAAAAACATCATGGTATCGATTTTACTATGTGGTAAGTACTGTCAAACTGAATCAATTAACATTTCCGGCAAATTTTCATTTTACAAGCAAACCACATTCAGCTGCTAAAAACACATGAACTAAAGGTCACGGGTTTACTTTTATTTTTCAAGCCACATGGGCATCCCCATCTGCTACAAACGAGATCTATAAAGGTCAGACTGTAATATAAAAGTCAGCTCCATCATAATTGCAAACCTGAACAGTGATGTTCCCCTGGAATTAAGTGACTTTAAAAGTTCTCAGTTCAGTTCAGTTCAGTTGCTCAGTAGTGTCCAACTCTCTGCGACCCCATGAACTGCAGCACGCCAGGCCTCCCTGTCCATTATCAACTCCCGGAGTTCACCCAAACCCATGTCCATTGAGCTGGTGATGCCATCCAACCATCTCATCCTCTGTTGTCGCTTCTCATCCTGCTCCTAATCCCTCCCAGCATCAGAGTCTTTTCCAATGAGTCAGCTCTTCTCATGAGATGGCCAAAGTATTGGAGTGTCAGCTTTAGCATCAGTCCTTCCAAAGAACACCCCGGACTGATCTCCTTTAGAATGGACTGGTTGGATCTCCTTGCAGTCCAAGGGACTCTCAAGAGTCTTCTCCAACACCACAGTTCAAAAGCATCAATTCTTCGGTGCATCAATTCTTTCTTCAAAGTCCAACTCTCACATCCATACATGACTAGTGAAAAAACCATAGCCTTGACTAGACAGACCTTTGTTGGAAAAGTAATGTCTATGCTTTTTAATATGCTGTCTAGGCTGGTCATAATTTTCTTTCCAAGGAGTAAGCATCTTTTAATTTCATGGCTGCAGTCACCATCTGCAGTGATTTTGGAGCCCAGAAAAATAAAGTTTGACACTGTTTCCACTGTTTCCCCATCTATTTGCCATGAAATGGTGTGACCAAATCCCATGATCTTAGTTTTCTGAATGCTGAACTTTAAGCCAACTTTTTCACTCTCCTCTTTCACTTTCATCAAGAGGCTTTTTAGCTCCTCTTCACTTTCTGCCATAAGGGTGGTGTCATCTGCATATCTGAGGTTATTGATATTTCTCCTGGCAATCTTGATTCCAACTTGTGCTTCTTCCAACCCAGCGTTACTCATGATGTACTCTGCATATAAGTTAAATAACCAGGGTGACAATATACAAGCAAGATAAATATATTCACTTTTTTTTACAGTAATTTATCAGTTAAGGGAGCTATTTGGTCAAAAGAGCAGAAAATCCAACCAACATTGGCTTAAACAGATATCTTTTTTTCTCATGTAATGAGAAATTTGGAAACTGGGGCTGTTGACATTGGTTCAGAGGCTTGAGCATTATTAGGGCCAGAATTTCTGCGATTCTTTTTTTTTTTTTTTTTCTTGTGGTCTTAAGTTATGGTCACATTATAGCTACTGGAGCTCTAGACAATCTGTGGATGGGGGCTGGAAGAAGTCAAAAGGAGTAAAGGTGGTGCCAGCAAATTCCTCTTTGCATTTCAGTGGGCAAAACACATCAAAGGCACTAAGTGTAAGGGAAACTGGAAAAAAACAGTATTCAGCTTTCACATCCTCTATAGTAGAGGCAGCAAGGGAAATAGCTAGAAGTTGAATGAACCTGCAGTGTCTGAAATTAATATTAAAAATGACACTTTATCTTGGTCAAATATTCATGAAAACATTGACCAATAGAATGTATAGATATATCAGACCTTCTTTTCACTCATAAACTCATCCTTCTGATTATACCTATATACATATACATCTCAGGTTCCAAAACTGCATGAATTTCTAATCAGTCAATTAGTGTGCACAGCATAGTCCTACTTTTGTGAAAAATAAACATGAACAAGTAGGCATTCAAAATAATGTAGAAGATTTGTTGTTGTTGAGTCCCTAAGTTATGTCCAACTCTTTGTGACCCCATGGATTGTAGCACACCAGGCTCCTCTGTCCATGGGGTTCTTCAGGCCATTTCCCTTTCCAAATACAGGGGAAGAGACACACACTAAAATATTGAGAGAATTATGCATCTTTTCCCTTTTATGCCACCTGATACGAAGAGCCAACTCATTGAAAAAGACCCTGATGCTGGGAAAGATTGAAGGCAGGAGAAGAAGGGGATGACAGAGAACCAGATGGTTGGATGACATCACTGACTCAATGGACACGAGTTTGAGCAAGCTCTGGGAGACGGTGACGAACAGGGCAGCCGAGGAGCTGCAGTCCACGGGGCTGCAGAGTTGGACACAATTGTGGAACAACAACCCCTTTTCTACTGCCTCACTTTTTGTTTTACAGTAAAACATATTAACTATGGCAACCCACTCCAGTATTCTTGCTTGTAGAATCCTCATGGACAGAAGAGCCTGGCAGGCTACAGTCCATAGGGTTGCAAAGAATTGAACATCACTGAAGTGACTGAGCATGCACACAAGAAAAAAAAGAAGAATATATGTAGAAAATTAGCATTAAAAAGTCAACTTTTATGAAAAAGGATATATATATATGTATAACTGAATTACTATTTTTCTGTACACCTGAAACTAACATAACTTTGTAAATTATGTATATTTCAATTTTAAAAAAGAAAATGAAAAAAGTTAACTTTTAAAAATATAAACCAATGAGAAATCATCTCCGTTAACATTGGTATCAGTTCGCCTTGGTCGCTCAGTCGTGTCTGACTCTTTGCGACCCCATGGGCTGCAGAACGCCAGGCTTCCCTGTCCATCATCAACTCCCAGAGCTTGCACAAACTCATGTCCATTGAGTCAGTGATGCCATCCAGTCTCTCATCACCCATCTCATCCTCTATCATCAGGTTCTCAGCTTGTCTTCAAGCTTCCCCAGAATCAGGGTCTTTTCCAGTGAGTCAGTTCCTCTCATCAGGTGGCCAAAGTATTGGAGTTTCAGCTTCAGCATCAATCCTTTCAGTGAATATTCAGGACTGATTTCCTTTAGGATGGACTGGTTGGATCTCCTTGCAGTCCAAGCGACTCTCAAGAGTCTTCTCCAACACCACAGTTCAAAAGCATCAATTCTTTGGCGCTCAGCTGTCTTTATAGCCCAACTCTCACATCCATACATGACTACTGGAAAAACCATAGCTTTGACTAGACATTGGTATAAAGCCTTTCAAATGGATACACAACACACTCACACATTTAACATATACTATATGTCAAAATCCTAATATATGATAGTGTTATCTCATGTAATCCAAACAATTATGTGATAAAGTTACTACAAAGAATCTTTCATTCCCCATGTATTTATTATCTAATCCCAAAGTTAACAATGAACATGAAAGTAATGGTCGTTAAAAAAATCACTAATGAACACACCACCAATAAACCCACTCCTTACTCGGATATCATCCTCCACTCAAAAACTAGCACGTTTTTGTCTAGCATATCAACATCTTTGTGCTTATTTACTACTTTTGACCTACTAAGAATTTGATCTTAAGTAAGTTATTAACTCTCTGTGCCTTCGTTTTTTCATTTGATATTTGCAGATGTAGAGGTATCTGCTTCATGGAATATAAGTTTAAATGGACAAATATCTGGTTCATTCTAAGCCCTGTACAAGTGATAGCTTTAAAAATTATGACTTGCTTAAATGTAATAAGGTTAAATAGACACTGGATACATGAACTCGGGCTAGGTAAGGGTTTGAGAGGAAAAAAAAAATAGGATTGTCACCATACTGATGATGTTTAAAGTCACAGAACTGGAGAGAGGGAGTTTCTTTTTTTCTTTTCCATTATGGGTTATTACAGAATATTGAATATAGTTTCCTGTGCTATACAGTAGGACCTTGCTACTTATCCGTTCTCTATATAATAGTTTGCATCTGCTAATCCCAAACTCCCAATCTGTCTCTCCTCCACTCCCCTCCTCCTTGGCAACCACAATTCTGTCCTCTATGTCTGTGAGTCTGTTTCTGTTTCATAGATAAGTTCATTTGTGTCATATTTTAGATTCCACATATNGCTAATCCCAAACTCCCAATCTGTCTCTCCTCCACTCCCCTCCTCCTTGGCAACCACAATTCTGTCCTCTATGTCTGTGAGTCTGTTTCTGTTTCATAGATAAGTTCATTTGTGTCATATTTTAGATTCCACATATAAGTTATATGGTCTTTTTCTTTCTTTGTTTAGCATAATAATGTCTAGGTCCATCCATGTTGTTGCAAACGACATCATTTCATTCTTTTCATTACTGAATAGTATTCCATTGTATACATGTATCACATTTTCTTTATTCATTCATCTCTGGATAGACATTTGTTTCCATGTCTTGGCTATTGTAAATAGTGCTGCTATGAGCACTGGGATGCATGTATCATTTTTAATTATAGTTATGTCTGGATGTGTGCCCAGGAGTGTGATAGCTGGATCATATAGCAACTCTGTTTTTAGTTTCTTAAGGAATCTCCATACTGTTTTCCTTAGTGGCTGCATTGATTGATTGATATTTTTCCAACCAACAGTGTAAGAGGATTCCCCTTTCTCCATACCCTCTCTAACATTTGTTATTTGTAGACTTTTTAATGTTGGCCATTCTGACTGGTATATGATATGTTGGATCATAGAAAAAGGAAGGGAATTCCAGAAAAACATTTACCTATGTTTCATTGAGTACACTAAAGCCTTTGACTGTGTGGATCACAACAAACTGTGAAAAATTCTTAAAGAGGTGGGACTACCAGATCACCTTACCTGTCTCCTCAGAAACCTGTATGCATATCAAGAAGCAACAGTTAGAACTAGACATAGAACAACAGACTGGTTCCAAATTGGGCAAGGAGTATGATAAAGCTGTATATTGTCACTCTTAATATTTAACTTCTATGCTTGGTACATCATGGGAAATGCTAGACTGGATGAATCACAAACTGGAATCAAGATTGCCAGGAGAAAGATCACCAACCTCAGATATGGAGATGATACTGATGAAAAACCTAGACAGCGTAATAAAAAGCAGACATCTCTTTGCTGACAAAGATGCATGGTTTTTCAATAGTCACGTGCAGATGTGAGAGCTGGACCATAAAGAACACTGAGCACCAAAGAATTGATGCTTTCAAACTGTGGTGCTGGAGAAGGCTCTTGGGAGTCCTTCAGACAGCAAGGAGATCCAACCAGTCAATCCTAAAGGAAATCAATCCTGAATATTCACTGGAAGGACTGATACTGAAACTGAAGCTCCAATAATTTGGCCACCTGATGCGAAGAGCCAACTCATTGGGGAAAACTCTGATGCTGAGAAAGATTGAGGGCAGGAGAAGAAGGAGACAACAAGATGAAATGGTTGGATGGCATCGCTCATTCAGTGGGCATGAGTTTGAGCAAACTCCAGGAAATAACGAAGGACAGGGAATCCTGGTGTGCTGCAGTCCATGGGGTTGTAAAGAGTCAGACATGACTGAGCAACTGAACAACACTGTGACTGATATAAGGTGGTAACTCATTGTAGTTTTGATTTGCATTTCAAGAGGGAGTTCAGATGGAGATCAAATGCCTAGAAAGACAGATTCTTTAAGCATATTGGTCCCAAGTGGTAAGCACCATATTTACTGAAACACTTAGTTAACTCTGCAGAACATCTTTGCTCCTGATATTTACTTAACATGTTAACTAATGTCTTTTCTATAAAGATTCAAGGGGGGAAAAAAATCCCACCTTAAAGCTGTTCTAGGGAAAAGTTTCCTTTCTCTATCCATGAATTTATTTCCCTTTCCTGGACAACGGCAATTATGTAAACCACAAATTTAGTTTTGGGGATTAGTTCCCACAGTTTCAAGTAAACCACAAATTTAGTTTTGGGGATTAGTTCCCACAGTTTCAAAGCTCAACTGAAAATTCATCTGCAGTTCAATTCACTGATTCTAATAGTCCTTCACTCTTTTTAATGAATATTCATTGTTTCTGTCTTCACTGTCTGGTTTGATTCTGTAAGGTCACTCCAGGTCCTTCGTGGAAAAGCATTGGTGGAGGAGAAGTGGGAGAACATTGCTGGGGAAGAAGGATGGCGCTGGCGAGTGCGCTCTGCATGCCTTCCTCCTCAGTGTAGCTGGCTTCACTCACTGTCCTTCCCCGACCCCTACACTGGCTTTCTCCTGGCTCTTTAGTTCAAAATTCTCCCACCATCAGGCTCCTGGGGTGTAATTCGGAGGACCACCAGACGGGTGGGGAGTTTACCTTTTTATTTCCCCCCACCAGAGGCCTGAACTCAGTTCAGTTCAGTCATTCAGTCTTTCCCAACCCTTTTCGACCCCATGGACTGCAGCACGCCAGGCTTCCTTGTCCATCGCCAACTCCTGGGTCTTACTCAAACTCATCTCCATCGAGTTGGTGATGCCATCCAACCATCTCATCCTCTGTCATCCCCTTGTCCTCCAGCCTTCAGTCTTTCCCAACATCAGGGTCTTTTCCAAGGAGTCAGTTCTTCGCATCAGGTGGCTAAAGTATTGGAGTTTCAGCTTCAGCATCAATCCTTTCAATTAATATTCAGGAATGATTTCCTTTAGGATGGACTGGTTGGATCTCCTTGCAGTCCAAGGAACTCTCAAGAGACTTCTCCAACACCAGAGTACAAAAGCATCAATTCTTTGGCACTCAGCTTTCTTTATAGTCCAACTCTTACATCCATACATGACGACTGGAAAAAACATACCTTTGACTAGATGGACCGTCGTTGGCAAAGTAATGTCTGCTTTTTAGCATGCTATCTAGGTTGGTCATAGCTTTTCTTCCAAGGAGCAAGTGTCTTTTAATTTCATGGCTGCAGTCACCATCTGCGGTGATTTGGGAGCCAAAAAGTATAAGGTCTGTCACTGTTTCCATTGTTTCCCCATCTATTTGCCACGAAGTGATGGAACCAGATGTCATGATCTTAGTTTTCTGAATGTTGAGTTTTAGCCAGCTTTTTCACTCTCCTCTTTCACTTTCATCAGAGGCTCTTTAGTTCCTCTTTGCTTTCTGCCATAAGGGCAGTGTCATCTGCATATCTGAGGTTATTCGTATTTCTCCCGGCACTCTTGATTCCAGCTTGTGCTTCATCCAGACCGACATTTCACATGATGTACTCTGCATATAAGTTAAATAGGCAGGGTGACAATATACAGCTTTGATGTACTCCTTTTCCAATTTGAAATCAATCTGTTGTTCCATGTCCAGTTCTAACTGTTGCTTCTTGAACTGCATACAGATTTCTCAGGAGTCAGGTAAGGTGGTCTGGTATTCCCATCTCTCTCAGAATTTTCCACAGTTTGTTGTGATACACACAGTGAAAGGCTTTGGCCTAGTCAATAAAGCAGAAGTAGATGTTTTTCTGGGACTCTTGCCTTTTCGATGACCCAACGGATGTTGGTAATTTTATCTCTGGTTCCTCTGCCTTTTCTAAATCCAGCTTGAACATCTGGAAGTTCATAGTTTGTGTGTTGCTGAAGCCTGGCTTGGAGAATTTTGAGCATTACTTTGCTAGTGTGTGAAATGAGTGCAATTGTGTGGTAGTATGAATATTCTTTGGTATTGGCTTTGTTTGGGATTGGAATGAAAACACCTTTTCCAGTCCTGTGTCCACTGCTGAGTTTTCCAAATTTGCTGGCATATTGAGTGCAGCAGTTTCACAGCATCATCTTTCAGGATTTGAAATAGCTCAGCTGGAATCCCATCACCTCCACTAGCTTAACTCAACCAGCTCCCAAACCAAGGGGGTCATGAGTGTGGACAGGAAGCCCTCCAGGATTAAGGGAGGGGCTTTCCTAAGGCTTTGATAGCAGGAGAAAGCTCTGTGGGCTTTTTAAAATTAATATTATAAAGAAGGCTGAGTGCCAAAGAATTGATGCTTTCAAACTGCGGTGCCAGAGAAGACTCTTGAGAGTCTTGTGGACAGTAAGGAGATCAAACCAGTCAATCCTAAAGGAAATCAACCCTGAGTATTCATGGGAAGCACTGATGCTGAAGCTGAGCTCCAATACTTTGGTCACATATTGGGAAGGGCCAACTCATTGGAAAAGATCCTGGTGCTGGGAAAGATTGAGGGCAGGAGGAGAAGGGGGCAACAGATGATGAGATGGTTGGATGGCACATGAGTTTGAGCAAGCTCTGGGAGATGGTAAAGGACAGGGAGGCCTGGCATGCTGCAGTCCATACGGTCACAAAAAGTCAGACAAAACTTAGTGAGTAAACACTAACAACAGCAAAATGATTGCTTTTTGACTTCCCTGGTGGCTCAGCGGTGGAGAATCTGCGTGCCAGTGCAGTAGATGCAGGTTCGACCCCTAGGTTGGGAAGATCCCTTGGAGCAGGAAATGGCAACCCACTCCAGTAGTCTTGCCTGGGAAATCCCATGGACAGAGGGGCCTGGCCGGCTACAGTCCAAGGGGTCACAAAGAGTTGGCTGTGACTTAGTGACTAAACAACGACAACATAATCGTTTCACAATTCTGTGCTAATTTCTGTTGTACAATGTAATGAATCAGCTGTATATATACATATATCCCCTCCCTCTTGAGCCTCCTGCCCATGCACACCCCTATCCCACCCTTCTAGGTCATCACGGAGCACTGGGCTGAGCTCCCTGCATATACAGCAGCTTCCTACTCTCTATCTATTTTACATATGGTAATGTATATATAACAGTCTCCCAATTTGTCCCACCCTTCCCTTCACACCATGTCCACTTGTGCATTCTCTACATCTGTGTCTCTATTTCTGCCCTGCAAATAGGTTCATCTGTACCATTTTTTCTAGATTCCACACATATCCATTAATATACGATACTTGTTTTTCTCTTTCTGACTTCACTCTGTATGACAAACTCTAGGCCCATCCATATCTCTACAAATGACCCAGTTTTGTTCCATTTTGTGGCGCGTAATATTCCATTGTGCGCATGAACCACATCTTCTTTATCCATTCCTCTGTCGAGGGACATTTCAGTTGCTTCCGTATCCTGGTTATTGTGAGCAGTGTTGCCATGAACACTGGGGTGCATGTGTCTGTTTAAATTATGGTTTTCTCTCTGTATATTCACATCAGTGGGATGCTGGGTCATACGGTAGTTCTATTTTTAGGTTTTTAAGGAATCTCCATACTGTTCTCCATAGTGGCTGTTCCAATCTACATTCGCACCAACAGTGTAGGAGGGTTCCCTTTTCTCCACACCCCTCCAGCATTTATTGTTTGCAAGTTTTTTGTTTTTAGTCTCTAAATCATGTCTGACTCTTTTGAGACCCCATGGACTATAGCCCACCAGGCTCCCCCATCCCTGGGATTCTCCAGGCAAGAATACTGGAGTGGGTTGCCATTTCCTTCTCCAATGCATGAAAGTGAAAACTGAAAGTGAAGTCACTCAGTCGTGTCCGACTCTTAGTGACCCGATGGACTGCAGCCTACCAGGCTCCTCCGTCCATGGGATTTTCCAGGCAAGAGTACTGGAGTGGGGTGCCATCGCCTTCTCCCTTCTGCATTGCAGGCAGATTCTTTAGCACTGAGCCACCAAGGAAGCTCTGTTTTTAAGTTTTTTGATGACAGCCATTCTGACCAGCTTACAGGCTAGTCCCCAAGCAATTCTGCATCCATGATAGTAAAGGAGGCACAGGAGCCTAACACTCAGGGTGGTAACCGGAAAACCATGGCTGTCTGGGAGCTTTGTCAAGGCTGTTCTACCTGCCTGTGTGTCCTTCCCTGATGTGTCAACGGCTCCCCCCAACTCGCCTGAGCAAATGCACAAAACTGGAGAGGACTTCCCCTTGTCTAAAACCAAAACCACTTCCCTACTCCCTCCTGTCCACCTGGATAGTCTCAATTCTGGATGGACTGAGTACCTGGGAGCTTTCACATCCCCAGATCTGGGTGTTGATTCAGCTGATCCCCAGTGGGACCCTGGATGTTTCTGAAGGTCCACAGGGCGTGGGAGGTCTAATCTATACTCAGGTGGCAAACCACAGGTCTACCCCTTCACCCTCACCCCTGAGCACTTACCACTAGATTCCACATCTTAAAATTGCTTATTTGTTTATCACCTGTCCTCCCTGCCCAAATAAGAGCTCCTTGGAGACAATAAGCCATGGCCATCTGGTTCCCCTCTATAGTCTCAGGGCTGGAAGGGGTCTGGGACTCAGCATGTACTTTAATAAACTGGTATTCAATGAATAAATACAGGAATTGTTGGAGGTCTTAATACGTATTCATTGTTTTGATGATGAAAAGTTATTCTAAAGTAAAGTCTTTAATCTCAAGCTAGGAAAAATAATTAAATCCAATATTATTGGGTCTTTAGGAGGCAAACACATTTCTCCATTCTGATAGTGCTACACATGTAACCTGGTGTCCAGCAAAGTGGCAATGGGTGATGAAAATTACAAAAGCATTCATCCCTTTGCTAGAAAAGCAATGAAATAATGACTTTTTTTTTCTTTTTTTGGCTGCACCTCCTTCCTGGCATGTGGGATCTTAGCTCCCCAACCAAGGATCTAACACAAGGCCACTGCTTTGGGAACTCAGAGTATTAACTGCTGGATCACCAGAAGTCCCAAATGATATGACTCTTTTTCTGACAATGAAGTAATGAATAATCAAATTAACTGCAGAGAGGTTATGCAAAATTTCTACATCAGGGGATTTATAAGGCACTGAAGCTATTCTGTACAATACTGAAATGGTCAATACATGTCACTGAACATTCATCAAGATCTACAGGAAAAATGGACAGAAGACCCAAATAGACATTTCTCCAGAGCAGACATACACCTGGCCAATAGGCATATGAAAAGATGCTCAGCATCACTGATTATTAGAGAAATGCAAGTCAAAACTACAATGAGGTACACCTCACACAAGTCAGAATGGCCATCATTTAAAAGTCTAGAAATAACAAATGCTGGAGAGGTGTAAGGAAAGGGAACCCCTTTACACCATTGGTGGTGGTAATGTAAATTGGTGTAGCCACTATGGAGGTTCCCCAAAAAACTAAAACTAGAGTTGCCATATGATCCTGCAGTCCCACTCCTGGGTACACATCTGGACCAAATCAGAACTCAAAAATATACATGCACACCGGTGTTCATAGTGGCATGTTCGTAACAGCAAAGACATGGAGACAACCTAAGTGCCCATCAACAGATGAGTAAATAAAGATGCGGTGCATAGATGCAGTGGAAGATCAGTCATTAAGAAGAACAAACTACTGCCATTTGCAACAATATGGCTGGATCTGGAGATAATTATACTACACAAAGTAAATCAGAAAGAGAAATACTATGTGATAGCACATACATGTGGAACCTAAAATACCACATAAATGAACATATCTATGAAACAGAAACAGACTCACAGACATAGAGAACAGATGTGTGGCTGCCAAGGGGGCAGGAGTTGGGGGTGGAGGAGGGAGGTATTGGGAGTGTGGGATTAGCACATGAAAGCTGTTATTAATATAAACAACAAGATCCTACCATATAGCACAGGGAACTATATTCAATAATCCATAAGGGAAAAGAATATGAAAAAGAATATGTATACATGTGTAACTGAGTCACCATATATATGCGTATAACTGAATCACTTTGCTGCACAACATAAATTAACACAACATTGTAAATCAACTATATGTCAATAAAGTTTTTTTAAACCTATAGAAAGTGAACCCCAATGAAAACTATGGACTTTAGTTAATAATAATGTATCAGTATTGGCTCATCAATTGTAGCAAACGTAGCACCTGAATGCATGGTGATAACAAAAGGAACTATGAAGAGGGAATAAAGCAGTATACAGAAACTTTGAAGTTTCTGCTCACTCTTCTGGAAACTGAAAATTACACTTAAGAAGTCAATTAGTAATAAATAAAATTTTAAGCTACAGCAGTTTCTAAGCATGACTGCTGCTGCTGCTAAGTCGCTTCAGTTGTGTCCAACTCTGTGCGACCCCATAGACAGCAGCCCACCAGGCTCCCCCGTCCCTGGGCTTCTCCAGGCAAGAATATTGGAGTGGGTTGCCATTTCCTCCAATGCCTGAAAGTGGAAAGTGAAAGTGAAGTCATTTAGTCGTGTCCGACTCCTAGTGACCCCATGGACTGCAGCCTACCAGGGTCCTCCATCCATGGGATTCTCCAGGCAAGAGTACTGGAGTGAGTTGCCATTGCCTTCTCTGCTGGGAACAATTTGAGAACCTAGTGATACAGAAATGATGAGAGAACTACTAAGATGGAACCACAATGTGAGCTTTTCAGAATACACAACAGTTTTTTAATTTTTTTATCTCATGCACATTGATTTTATTTTAGACTCCACAGCCCTCCTCAAGAAGGTAGGGTTATCACCGTCACTCCCAAAAGAGACAGCAAGGTCAGGTGGAGAGATGGGAGGGCCACCTGCTGGTCCCTGAAACCTCAGGGGGCTTGGACCTGGTATCCTGACTCTAAGTCCATGATTCTTTCCACCCCATTATATCACACACAGAAAAGGGGCACCAAATAGGATTGTCCCACTGCAAGGAAAGCAAGACAGTGCTGAACTTGATATATGAGAAGTGCATAAAGCAGGACTCAAAGAGAAAATCTAAACTAATACTGAAACAGATTTTGAAGTGAAAGAGTGGTTAATACAGTTCATGGCAAATAGATGGGAGGAAGTGGACACTGTGACAGATTTTCTTTCCCTGGGCTCCAAAATCACTGTGGACAGTGACTGCAGCCACAAAATTAAAAGAGGCTTGCTCCTTGAAAGAAGAGCCATGACAAAGCTAGAAAGCATATACAAAAGAAGAAACATTACTTTGCCGACAAAGGTCTGTCTAATCAAAGCTATGATTTTTCCAGTAGTCATGTATGGATGTGANCCACAAAATTAAAAGAGGCTTGCTCCTTGAAAGAAGAGCCATGACAAAGCTAGAAAGCATATACAAAAGAAGAAACATTACTTTGCCGACAAAGGTCTGTCTAATCAAAGCTATGATTTTTCCAGTAGTCATGTATGGATGTGAGAGCTGGACCATAAAACAAGGCTGAGCACTGAAGAACTGATGGTTTCAAACTGTGGTGCTGGAGAAGACTTTTGAGAGTCCCTTGGACTGCAAGGAGATCAATCCAGATATTCACTGAAAGGGCTGATGCTGAAACTGAAGCTCCAATACATTGGCCACCTAATGTGAAGAGCCGCCGACGTATTGGAGCTTCAGGTTTTATGCACTTGGCCAAGTTTATAATGATCATGTTTTAAAGAGACCCAAAGCTTAGGGTCCCAGGAGGCACTTTTCTTTAATTGGAGGAAAGTTGCTTTACAGTGTTGTGGTGGTTTCTGCCATACAATGCCAATCAGCCATACCGGAAGGCACTCTTGCTGATGCTGAGACACCCTGACTCCCCTCCCCCAACTTCTCTGTCCTCTTGTCTTCTGGATGAGCACATCCTGTGGGCCTGGCCCTCAGGCAGAGTCAGGATGCTAACTGGGGAATTCCTGCGCAGCACCACCCCCTCCTTCAGCCTGTGTGCCTCCCCCCACCCACCGGCTGGCGCTGCTGTACCTGCAGACCCAGGTGAATCTCCAATGATGGCAGCAGTCTGCCAGTCAGAAGGGCTTGTGAAGAATGACTCAGTACCAGGTGCAGGAGTGGCCTCATGATTCAGGCGGGCCTGGCTCCTTGCACGGTCATCAGGGGTGGGGGGCAGTGTATTGGGGGATCCCCAGGTGATCTGGGAGAAAGAAGCTGAGGGTGGGTGGCTCCTGGCACAGGCCATGTCACTGGGTCCTGCCACCCACTGCCACGCACTAGAGGGACAGGGAAGGAGCATTATGAAGGGGTGGCCACAATGACATCGAGGATCACCACCCCCACCATTTTAAAGAAGAGACTCAAGGGACTTCCCTGGTGGTCCAGTGGTTAAGAATCTGCCTTCCAGAATTTATTTGCAGGACAGCAATGGAGAAACAGACATAGAAAATAGACTTATGGACATGGGGAGAGGGGAGGAGAGGGTGAGATGTATGGAAAGAGTAACATGGAAACTTACATTACCATATGTAAAATAGATAGCCAATAGGAATTTGCTGTATGGCTCAGGAAACTCAAACAGGGGTTCTGTATCAACCTAGAGGGGTGGGATGGGAGAGAGATGGGAGGTTAGACTTATGGACATGGGGAGAGGGGAGGAGAGGGTGAGATGAATGGAAAGAGTAACATGGAAACTTACATTACCATATGTAAAATAGATAGCCAATAGGAATTTGCTGTATGGCTCAGGAAACTCAAACAGGGGTTCTGTATCAACCTAGAGGGGTGGGATGGGAGAGAGATGGGAGGGACGTTCAAAAATGGAGGGGATATATGTATACCTATGACTGATTCATGTTGAGGTTTGACAGAAAACAACAGAAATCTGTAAAACAATTATCTTTCAATAAAAAAACTAATTAATTTTTTTTTAAAAAAGAATCCGCTTCCCAATGCAGGGGATGCCAAGTTCTATCCCTGGTCAGAGAATTAAGATCCCACAGTTCTCAGGGCAACTATGCCTGTGCACCTCAACTTGAGAAGCCCCAACAAAGACCCAGTGCAATCAAAAAATTAATTTAATTTATTAATAAAGTAAAGAAAAAAGGAAAGATGCCAGAGACTTCCCTGGTGATCTAACGGTTAAGAATCTGCCTTCCAGTGCAGGGACACAGGTTCCATTCTCGGTCGGGGAACTAGGAGCCCACATTCCTTGGGGCAACTAGCACACAAGCCACAATTATCGAGAAGCCCCCACCTAGACCCAGCACAGTCAAAAAATTAATTCAACTTAAAAATGAAGAAATAAAGAAGAGGTGCAGGGCAGTTCAGTGAGTCACTATGGAGCAGAGGACCTCAGATCCCAGACAACCTCTCAGCTCTGCTGGCCTGAGATGACCATCCTCCCCTAGAAGCAGCTCACCCCTTGCTATGATGCCAGTCCTGGGTTTGAAGGACTTGTGAGACCCCCCACCCCAGATCACTTATAGCCAATATCACACTCAAACCGTCATCATCAGAAGTCGTCAGTCTTGCCAGAGGAGGTCTGGGGTGCTGCCCTGGCAAGGAGGGGGGTCTCACTGTGGATGAGCGGAGACAACCATCTTCAAAGGTGCTCACCTATTTCATTGTAAGAAAACACAACAAACAGCGCACTGGACATTTCTCCATGAACTCCAGTCGGCCAGTCTGCCAAAGCTAAAGACATCAGAGAGAGGGTGGGATGTGTGGAGAGAGTAACCTGGAAACATACATTACCATATGTAAAATGGACAGCCAGTGGGAATCTGCTGTATGACTCAGGGAACTCCAGCCTGGGCTTGGTAACAACCTAGAGGGGTGAGACGGGGAGGGAGGTAGGAGGAAAGGTAAACCCATGGCTGATTCATGTTGATGTTTGGTAGACACCAATGCAATACTGTAAAGCAATTATCTTTCACTTAAAAATAAATAAATAAATAAAAAGATAACTTCAACTCAAAAAAAAAAAAAAAGGTGTCAGAGAAACTGAAGATTCGCCCACACTCACAGCCAAAGATATCATGAACTTAGGGGAAACGCAGGGAGAGTTCGACCGGCAT
Source organism: Oreotragus oreotragus (assembly GCA_006410675.1). NCBI lineage: Eukaryota > Metazoa > Chordata > Mammalia > Artiodactyla > Bovidae > Oreotragus > Oreotragus oreotragus. The sequence goes on from SJYX01016946.1 coordinate 187,622, forward strand.
GGCTGTCTCTGGTAAAGAACAAAGAGGGTTTCTTTCCCACGCTAAGTGTAATGACTGCTTTCCCCTGTATTGTCCCTCCAGAAAAGTATCAGACTTCTCAAACCCGCACGCACACACACTCGTGCACATGCACACGCACCGGTCTGCGTTCCAGGGGAGTGTGTCCAGCAGGAGGCGGCCATGCAGACACAGCTGGGAATCCAGACCCAGGCTGGTGGGGGCTGCATGCTTGGGTCCTGCACCTGCCCTGCTGGGAGACGGCAGAGGCAGGGAAAAGACTAAACCCGGGATTCTAATTAAAGAAAGCTGATCTTCTGTTCCTCAAATAATCTGGGGGCAAAGCAGGACTTTTTTCCTGTATGTATTTATGGCATTTCTCCATTTGAAAAAGCATCTGCAAAAGCAAAAAAGGAAACAATGCTAAGAAACATTGTCTCCATTTTCAAGGGGAGGAGAATCCCTGTGGGGAGAGGAGAGGGTTGCCCAAATCTGTAAATAGCCAACCTTGGAAGGAACAGCGAAGGAAACCATGTTTGTGCCTATGTGTGTGTGGGCGGGGACGAACCTTCCAGAACTTCCCCATCCCTTGTGATGGCAGATGAAGGCTGCAGACCCCACAGGGACCCAGCTAGAAGGAGCTGCTCCCGGGGTCCAGGTAAGAGCCCCTCCACCACTACCGTGCACTTGTGGAAATACACACACACACATTATATACGTGTTTCACTGTGTTTATTTCCACTGCAGAAAAGGGAGGAGCAGAGGCTGGGGAAAAAGCACAAGAGCTGCTTTACCTTATGTCTTTTTGTTTGTTGTGTTTGGAACTTGAGATCATTTGTGTGTGTGTGTGTGTGTGTGTGTGTGTGTGTGAGACCTCTCAATTGACTGTTGTGTCCTAAGAGATTCTGGCATCACTCCCTAATCTTCAGCAACAACCCACTCTCCTTCTGGGATACAGCACGCCACCCCCTCCCCCCAACCCCGACACACACTCCACACACAGCACACACATCACTCTCACACCACGCACCACACGTGCGCATCACACACCACTGGCCCTTAAGACACCTCCTGCAACATGTGGTGCCGGGCGGGGCTCAGCTTGCAAAGCAGGTTGAAGTCAGGTCACAATGCGCCCACTGACGGACGGGACTGGAAGGGCCCTGCAATGGAAACCCCAGGATGCAGCGCCACTTAGAGGCTCCTCGGTAACACTGTTTCCCAACTCGGGTAGAACACCAGGCGCGTGGCATCTGGTGTGGGAGCGCCTGGGATGAGCTAGGAAGGAGCCTCGTTTCTTGGGAGGACTGGGGAGCTGGAGCTGCCCCTTCGAGGTGCTGGCCGGGCCACCACGGCAGCCGGACATGCTCCACACCCTGCGATTTTGTGACTCCCTCTTTTTTATATTTATAATTCCTTCAGAGTGCAGAAGAATTGATGCCTGTTAGGTAAAGACGACCAGGACCCAGAAGAGAGTGTCTAACAGGCTTTTTAATGGCGAAGCGCTCCCGGGCGGGGCTCCAAGACCCGAAAGAGGCAGGTCTAGGAAGTCCGCACCCAGACCGTGTTGCAGGTGGCTTTTATACGCTCTTTGCGAGGGCTGGTCAGGCTAGATGTATGGGGGTTCGGATAGGTCGCCAGGCCGAGGCATCGCGAGCTGATAGGTCCTTCTACGTGGCTGGGGTGGGGCGGCTCTAGCCGGCGAAGTGTGCTGTTATTGTTCCCCGGGATCCGGGAGGCTCCCTCTCTTAGGCGGTAGGGACTTCCCCCGCCGGCCGGGGAGCAGAGGGGCGGCTCACCATGGCAACCGGCGAAGTGTGCTGTCATTGGTCCCCGGGATCTCGGAGGATCCTTCGGTTAGGGACCTTCTCGCCAGCGGGAGGGAGAGGAGGCGCGGCCAATCATGGCCCCCGACGTCCGACCTTACAATGCCTTCCAACTATGGTGCTGGAGAAGACTCCTGAGATTCCCTTGGACTGCAAGGAGATCAAACCAGTCAGTCCTAAAGGAAATCAACCCTGAATACTCACTGGAAGGACGGATGCTNTCATGGCCCCCGACGTCCGACCTTACAATGCCTTCCAACTATGGTGCTGGAGAAGACTCCTGAGATTCCCTTGGACTGCAAGGAGATCAAACCAGTCAGTCCTAAAGGAAATCAACCCTGAATACTCACTGGAAGGACGGATGCTGAAGCTCCTCCAGTATTTCGGCCATCTGATGTGAACAGCTGATTCACTGGAAAAGTCCCTGATGCTGGGAAAGATTGAGAGCAGAAGAGGGCGGCAGAGGATGAGGGGTTAGATAGCGTCACTGACAGTGGACATGAATTTGAGCAAACTTGAGGACACAGCGAAGGACAGAAAACCTGGCATGCTACAGTTCGTGGGATCACAAAGAGCCCAACACAACCTAGCAACTGAACAACAAACCAACTAGGACCTATTGTATAGCACAGCGAACTCTGCTCAATGTTATGTGGCAGCCTGGATGGGAAGGGAGTTTAGGGGAGAATGGTTATGTGTATATGTACTTTTGCTGTACACCTGAAATTATCACAACATTGTTAATCAGGCATACCCCAATACAAAATAAAAACTTTAATTAAAAAGAAATAATGCAAACTAAAATCATATGCAACCTCCTGAATGCTCATATGGGGAACACCAAGTATTGGTGAGACTGTGAAGCAGCTGGACTCTCGTACCCGACACAAGGGGGCATAAACCCAGTACCTGGGGAAACTGTGGAAGTCCAGCCCAGGCAGCCCTGGGCACCATGGTCCCACTCCTGCTATACACTCAACACACACGTGGGCACACAGACCTGCTGCTCCCCCTCCAGGTGCATAAAATGAGGGCCTGGAGGACCTCAGCTCCCTCACTGGGCCCTTCACTCATGCAACGGAAGATCCCCCCAGGTGCAGTGGCATCGCAGGTGTGGCCGGCCCTCTCCACCTGCCCTCTCTCCACCTCTCTCAAGGCAGCAGTCCTCCACCAGCGACAGTTTGGCCCCAGGAGACATTTCTGGTTGGCGGCACCGAGGAGGCGGGGTGCTGTGGCCTCCAGTAGGTGGAAGCCAAGGGTACTGCTCACGTCTTCAAGGGCATAGCGCAGCCCCTGCCAGAGCAGGACCATCTGGCCAAAATGCCAATAGCAGGTTGAGAAACAATCTTAAATGCCTAACTGTGGAGCAGTGGTGTGTAAATTGTTACTGCTTTTAAATAAATGGATGTTTTTATCTAAAATTTTAGAATAAAAAATTCTAAATGGAATTAACCAGATGAGAGGGTTAGATAGCATCACTGACTCAATGGACATGAATTTGAGCAAACTCCAGGGGACAGCGAAGGAGAGAGAAGCCTGGCATGCTGCAGAGAGTTGGACATGACTTAGAACTGAACAACAAAAGAATCAAGCAGAGCACAGTTATAAGCGCAACCAGCCTGTATTGAAAAGGACAAAACTTCAGAAGGAAAAGGGAATTAGAGCACTTGCTTTCCAGGGCGTATGTACAGATTTTAATACTTTTTTTTTTTTTTATCAACAGTGGGGTCACTCTGTTCTCCAGCTAACATTTTGCTTTCTTATCTAACAACTGTTAGGACTTTGGACTTGGGAGTGCACTCACACCCACGGAGCCATTCACGAAATACATTTCTGCACACCGTTTTCCCCCTAAGGGCAGTGTCTTGTGCAACATTCCTTTTGCCTAATCGGATAATTTGACTAATTTAATCATGTTACCTATGAGATTGATGAGTCAAAGGTCCACATAGTCAAAGTAATTAGCCTCCAATTAAAATAAATAAATTAAAAATAAAAATTTTAAAAATGACGTCACATTGGGAAAAAATGAAACAGTCATATCATATGATCTATTATTGTTGGCATTGGCCTTGAAAATTGTTTCCACTCACCATGGATTTATTAGACGTTTAACTTAATATTGCATAGAATTTACTGGATGCTATGGGACCTACAAAAAAAAAATAGACACGGTCTCTACAAATGAATTCTGTGTGTTCGATTTTTGCCAAATACTTTCTAGATTGTGGCTCTATCTGGTGTTTTAGAGACACTGAGGTCTCTTTCAGTACTTTTATTTGTTAATCTACATCATTCAGATACAATCCAAAAAAGTTTCAAAATTTATTCTGGCTGTTTTGCTTTTGAAGAATTAAGTATTTTTCTTTGGAAAACAGTTTTGTAGAAGAAACCAAAACCCCAACAGCTCAAAACATCTCAGCAGAAACCAACACGAGGAATCAATATAATCTTCAAGGGCTGGTCCCAGAGTAATTTAAGGAATCAATGTAGGAGAAAGCCCAATCTAAACATTACTAACCTGTTATAAATTTTAAAAGTCAAACATATACATCATAAATTAAAATTCCAAACCGCATCAGAAAGTATACAGAGAAAAAGTAAGTCTCCACTTCATATGATTTCCCAGACTCCTTGTTTGTCAGTTTTTTTGTGTTCTTTCAGAAATTCTTCAGGCTTCCCTGGTGGCTCAGATGGTAACAGATCCACCTGCAATGCAGGAGACAAGGGGTCAATCACTGTGTCAGGAAGATCCCCTGGAAGAGGTCATGGAACCCACTCCAGTATTCTTGCCTGGAGAATTCCATGGTCAGAGGAGCCTGGCGGGCTACAGTCCATGGGGTGGCAAAGAATCAGACATCACTGAGCAACTATACTTTCACGTCAGAAATTCTGTATGCATAAAACAAGCAAGCATAGATACTTTTATAAATGGGGGTTGTGCTACATACTCAATGAAACGATGAGCCATGCCATGTAGGGCCACCCAATATGGACGGGTCATGATGGAGAGATCTGACAAAACGTGGTCCACTGGAGAAGAGAATGGCAAGCCACTTCAGTATTCTTGTCTTGAGAACCCCATGAACAGTATGAAAAAGATTTGACACTGAAAGATGAACTCCCCAGGTAGGCAGGTGTCCCATATGCTACTGGAGATCAGTGGAGACATAACTCCGGAAAGAATGAAGAGGTGGAGCCAGAGTAAAAACAACACCCAGTTGAGGATGTGACTGATGATGGAATTAAAGTCCGATGCTGTAAAGAACAATATTGCATAGGAGCCTGGAATGTTAGGGCCATGAATCAAGGCAGATTGGAAGTGGTCAAATAGGAGATGGCAAGAGTGAACATTGACATTTTAGGAATCAGTGAACTAAAATGGACTAGAATGGGTGGGTTTAACTCAAATGACCATTATATCTACTACTGTGGGCAAGAATCCCTTAGAAGAAATGGAGTAGCCCTCATAGTCAACAAAAATGTCTGAAATGCAGTACTTGGATGCAGTCTCAAGAATGACAAAATGATCTCTGTTCATTTCCAAGGCAAACCATTCACTATCACGGTAATCCAAGTCTATGCCCCAACCAGTAATGCTGAATATGCTGAAGTTGAATGGTTCTATGAAGACCTACAAGACCTTCTAGAACTAACATTCCCACCCCCCCAAAAAAAATGTCCTTTTCATTTTAAGGGACTAGAATGTAAAAATGGGAAGTCAAGAGATTCCTGGAGTATTTTCAAATTTGGCCTTGAAGTATAAAATGAAGCAGCGCAAGGCTAACCAAGAGAATGCACTGTTTTACCAAGAGAATGCACTGGTCATAGCAAACACTCTCTTCCAACAACACAAAAGACAGCTCTACACATGACATCACCAGATGGTCAATACCAAAAGCAGATTGATTATATTCTTTGTAGCAGAAGATGGAGAAGCTCTATACAGTCAGCAAAAACAAGACTGGGAGCTGACTGTGGCTCAGATCATAAACTCCTTATTGCAAAATTCAGGCTTAAATGGAAGAAAGTAGGGAAAACCACCAGACCATTCAGGTATGACCTAAATCAAATCCCTTACGATTATACAGTGGTGGTGACAAACAGATTCAATGGATTAGATCTGATAGAGTGCCTGAAGAACTATGGATGAAGGTTTGTGACATTGTACAGGAGGCAGTGATCAAGACCATCCCCAAGAAAAAGAAAGGCAAAATGGTTGTCTGAGGAGGCCTTACAAATAGCTGAGAAAAGAAGATATACCCATCTGAATGCAGAGTTCCAAAGAACAGCAAGGAGAAATAAGAAAGCCTTCCCCAATCAATGCAAATAAAATAGAGGAAAACAATAGAATGGGAAAGACTAGAGATCTCTTCAAGAAAATTAGAGATACCAAGGGAACATTTCATGCAAAGATGGGCACAATAAATGTCAGAAACAGTATGGACCTAACAGAAGCAGAAGAAAATAAGAAGTGGCAAGAATACACAGAAGAACTATACAGAAAAGATCTTAATGACTCAGATAACCATGATGGTGTGATCCCTCACCTAAAGTCAGACATCCTGGAGTGCAAAGGCAGCTGGGCCTTAGGAACCATCACTCTGAACAAAGCTAGTGGAGGTGATGGAATTCCAGCTGAGCTACTTCAAATCCTAAAAGATGCTCTTGCTAAAGTGCTGCACGCAATGTGCCAGCAAAGTTGGAAAACTTAGCAGTGGCCACAGGACTGGAAAAGGTCATTTTTCATTCCAATCCCAAAGAAAGGCAATGCCAAATAATGTTCAAATTACTGCACAATTGCAGTCATCTCACACACTAGCAAAGTAATGCTCAAACTTCTCCAAGCCAGACTTCAACAGTATGTGGACCATGAACTTCCAGATGTTCAAGCTGGATTTGGAAAAAGCAGAGGAACCAGAGATCAAATGGCCAACATCTGTTGGATCATAGAAAAAGCAAGAGAGTTCCAGAAAAGCATCTACTTCTGCTTTACTGACTGGGCCAAAGCCTTTGAATGTGTGTATCACAACAAACTGTGGAAAATTCTTCAAAAGACAGGAATACCATACCACCTGACCTGCCTCCTGAGAAATCTGTATGCAGTTCAAGAAGCAACAGTTAGAAATGGACATAGAACAACAGACTGGTTGCAAATTGGGAAGGGAGTACATCAAGGCTATATATTGTCACCCTGCTTATTAAACTTATATACAGAATACATCATGCAAAATACCAGGCCGGATGAAGGACAAGCTGGAATCAAGATTTCCAGGAGAAACATGAATAACCTCAGATACGTAGATGATACCACCTTTATGGCAGAAAGTGAAGAGGAACTAAAGAGCCTCTTGATGAAAGTGAAAAATGAGAGTGAAAAAGTTGGCTTAAAACTCAACATTCAAAAAACTAAGATCATGGCATCCAGTCCCATCACTTCATGGCAAATGGATGGGGAAACAATGGAAATGGTGACAGACTTTATTTGGGGAGGCTCCCAAATCCCTGCAGATGGTGACTGCAGCCATAAAATTAAAAAACGCTTGCTCCTTGGAAGAAAAGCTATGACCAACATAGACAGCATATTAAAAAGCAGAGACATTACTTTACCAACAATGGTCCGTCTAGTCAAAGCTATGGTTTTGCCATTAGTCATGTATGGATGTGAGAGATGAACTAAAAAGAAAGCTGAGCGCCAAAGAATTGATGCTTTTGAACTGTGGTGTTGGAGACGACTCTTGAGAGTCCCTTGGACTGCAAGGAGTTCAAACCAGTCCATCCTAAAAGAAATCAGTCCTGAATATTCATTAGAAGGACTGATGCTAAAGCTGAAACTCCAATCCTTTGGCCACCTGATGTGAAAAACTGACTCCTAGGAAAAGACCCTGATGCTGGGAAAGATTGAAGGCGTGAGAACAAGGGAACAACAGAGGATGAGATGGTTGGATAGCAACACGGACTCGATGGACATGAGTTTGAGCAAGCTCTGGTTGTTGGTGATGGACAGGGAGGCCTGGTGTGTTGCAATTCATGTGGTCACAAAGAGTCGGACACGACTGAGTGACTGAACTGAACTGAACTGTGCTACATACACACTGTTTTTGCAAGTTGCTCTTTTTTCACTTTTTTATTGCGGTGAAATACACATAAAATTTACCATCTTGGACTTCGCTGGTAGTCCACTGGTTAAGAATCCACCTGTCAATGCAGGGTGCACACGTTCCGCCCTCTTCCTGAAAGACTCCACATGCTGAGGAGCAGCTAAACCCTTGCACCTAAACCCGTGCTCCACAGCGAGAGACCCCTCTGCAGTGAGAAGTCCTTGCACTGCAGCCAGAGGGTAGCCCTTGCTCGTCGCAACTAGAGAAAGCCCGAGCACAGCCACAAAGGTACAGCACAGCCAAAAATAAATAAACGAAGCAATTATTTTTTAAAAAAGAAAAAAATTATCATGGCATCCGCTCCCATCACTTCATGGGCAATAGATGGGGAAACAGTGGAAACAGTGTCAGACTTTATTTTGGGGGGCTCCAAAATCACTGCAGATGGTGACTGCAGCCATGAAATTAGAAGACGCTTACTCCTTGGAAGAAAAGTTATGACCAACCTGGATAGTATATTCAAAAGCAGAGACTTACTTTGCCAATTAAGGTCCGTCTAGTCAGGGCTATGGTTTTTCCTGTGGTCATGCATGGATGTGAGAGTTGGACTGTGAAGAAAGCTGAGCGCCGAAGAATCGATGCTTTTGAACTGTGGTGTTGGAGAAGACTCTTGAGAGTCCCTTGGACTGCAAGGAGATCCAACCAGTCCATTCTGAAGGAGATCAACCCTGGGATTTCTTTGGAAGGAAT
>SJYX01016946.1:197314-213105 GCA_006410675.1 Oreotragus oreotragus
AATGATGCTAAAGCTGAAACTCCAGTACTTTGGCCACCTCATGAAAGAGTTGACTCATTGGAAAAGACTCTGATGCTGGGAGGGATTGGGGGCAGGAGGAGAAGGGGACGACCGAGGATGAGATGGCTGGATGGCATCACGGACTCGATGGACGTGAGTCTGAGTGAACTCCGGGAGATGGTGATGGACAGGGAGGCCTGGCGTGCTGCGATTCATGGGGTTGCAAAGAGTCGGACACAACTGAGCGACTGAACTGAACTGAACTGAACCATTTTTAAGTATACAGCTCAGTGGCATTAAGTACTGTCATATTGCGCAGCTATCACCACTATTTATTTCCAGAACTCTTTCATCCTATGAAACTGAAAGTGAAAGTGAAGTCTCTCAGTCGTGTCTGACTCTTTGTGACCCGTGGACTGTAGCCCACCAAGCTCCTCCGTCCATGGGATTCTCCAGGCAAGAATACTGGAGTGGCTTGCCATTTCCTTCTCCAGGGGATTTTCCCGACCCAGGAATCAAACCCAGGTCTCCCACATTGCAGGCAGACGCTTTAACCTCTGCACCAACTGTCCCCATTAAACAACTATTTCTCATTCCTCCCCTGGCAAGCACCATTCTATTCTATACCTTCTGTCTCTATGAATTTAACTACTTTAGATGCCTCATATAAGTGGAATCATACACTATTTGTCTTCTCTGTGACTGACTTTGTTACCCTTCACAGAATGTCATCCAGGTTGTAGCATGTGTCGAAATTTCCTTCCTCCGTTTTTAAAGCTGAATAACATTTCATTGTATGCATACACCATAATTTGCTTACCCATTCATTTGTCAGTGGATACTTGGGTCGATTCCATACTGAAGCTATTGCTGCTATGAACATAAATGTACAAATCTCTCTTCAAGACCCTGCCTCCGATTCTTTCAGGTATATACTTAGAAAATGGAATTGTTGGATAATACAGTTGTTTAGTGCCTAGGTCGTGTCTGACTCTTTTGCCACCCCACGGACTGTGGCCTGCCAGGCTCCTCTGTCCATGGGATATCCCAGGCAAGAATACTAGAGTGGGTTGCCGTTTCCTCATTTCCTTCTCCAGGGGATCTTCCCAACCCAGGGAAGGTAAGTGTACAAATCTCTCTTCAAGACTCTCCCTTTAATTCTTTCGGGTATATATTCAGAATTGCTGGATCATATGGTAACTCTGTCTTTAATTCTTGGAGAAGCTGCCAAACCGCTTTTCATAGAGGCTATACCACTTTACATTTTCACCAACAGTGTACAAGGGTTCCAGTTTCTCCATATCCTTGACAACACTGATTTTTTTTTTTTTGGTAACAGACATCCTAATGGGTACAAGGTGGTTTCTCATTGTGATTTTAGTTTGCATTTCCCTAATGACCTAAGGATTCATGATGTTTGGCATCTTTTCATGTGCTTACTGGCCATCTGTATGTCCTCTGTTCACTTTCTGTGATTAGAACTGAGTCATAAGCAACAGGTAACTACAAGGAAGCCTGAGAGATGCAGTCTAGTTGGGCTATGCATTAGCTATCTGTTATGCCTAATAACATTACCACTAATTTACTATCTTAAAACTAAACATTTCTTATGTCACAGTTCCTGTAGTCAGAAGCCTGGACACAGCTTAACTGGGTTCTTTGGAAGGCTGCAATGAAGGTGTTGGCTAGGCCTGCAGTCTTCTCTGAGGCTGAACTGGGGAAGGATCTGCTTTTGGTTGTTGGCAGAATTCAGTTCCTTGCAGCTGTAGGACTGAAGACTTTAGTTTCTTGCTAACTACCCATCAGAAGCTTCCCTCAACTCCTCGGAGCCACCTTCAGTTCCTTGTCATATAGGATTTCCTCCAAGCCAATGAAAGAGAGTAAGACGGGTGCTACAGTCTTACAAACACACACGTCTGTGTTCTACTACTATTGCCATATTCTATGGTTACAAACAAGTCTCAGGCTCTGCACACTCAAGGGGAGGGGACTATGCCAGGACACAGACATCAGGGATTGTGGGCAGCATCCAAGAGTCCTACAGAGGCCTGCCTAGGATTCCAGGACAATGGAAGAAAGAATGCAGATTTCAGAGGACAACGGCTTTCAGCCTCTACCACATTATGTTGCAATGGAAAATTGCTATGTGGAAGATTGACTTTATATTTTAATTTGATGGTTACTTTTTGGTTAAGATTTTAGTTTAAAAAATATTTATTTATCTATTTTATTTGGCCGTACCCAGTCTTAGTTGCAGCACCTGAGATCTTCTTTTTCAGTTACGGCGGCTCAGACAATAAAGAATTTGCCTGCAATGCAGGAAAGGTGAATTTGATCCCTGAGTTGAGAAGATCCCCTAGAGAAGGAAATGGCAACCCACTCGAGTATTCTTGCCTTGGAAATCCCATGGACAGTACAGAACATGGGGTCACAAAGAGTCAGACACAACGAGTCTTTCTTTCATGTAGAATTCTAGTTGCAGCATGTGAGATCTAGTTCCCCACCCAGGGATCGAACCCAGGCCCCCTGGACTGGGAGCGTGGAGTCTTAGGCACTGGATCACCAGGAAAATCCCTTGACTGATATTTTAAATACTCATGACATAGAGAAGCTTTCCAATTGGATGAAGTCAAATTCATCAATATTTTCCTTCAAATACCTTCTGAATTTTGCCATGATATATGTCATATCTTGTAAGACCTCCCTCTCCCAAAGTTACATAAAATCCCATCCACGTTGTCTCCTAAAACAACTCATTATTATAGCCAAGCATCCCATTTGGGGGAAATTTTTCTTCACTGGCAGAGTAATTTGTTTATATAAACTATTTTGCTGCTGACTTGCTTAAAAAGCAATTTGTTCACAATTTTGCTAATCAGTGACTTTTTAAGGGGACAAAGTGGGATTTCAGCAAATTATTTTTACCCTTTAATATACAATTCTTAGTATGGTTCTAAGATAAGCAATAAAATTTCATGGAAAGCTCTTTTTTAGTGCAAAATCATCGTTATTCCCATGTAGTCCCTGGTATTGTTTATTCCATTTCTGAATTCTTAGCCTTTCTTGAGCAGGGCACGATTTCATGTTTTTGTTCAGAGTGTTTACTTCCAACAGAAAATCGTGATCGTGCCAATGGTATTCATCCACTTAAAGTCACCTTCCTCTCAAACAGAGGTTGAAATCATTTAGTAAATCATAAAGGGACACCGTTTCCTTCTTGTCTTTTAGCAAATATTTAGTGCACCCCCTACTCTGGGCAAAGGAACCCATTCAAAATGGGTAGCTGCTAGCAAAAAAGAAAATCTTGAAAAATTGTCACCAACTTAGGAACCCCATAGTTTAATTCTACAGACTGTACACTTTTGGTGATAGTATAACATCCCAGCATTCTTCATATGTCCAAGTACATGAGACCTTCAGCATGGCCACCTGTGGTCCTCGTGGCTCGAGCAGGGATAAAAGAAAGAGGAGACCAGTGTCCCACGAGTCTGTGTCTGTGACAGTCTTTGCATCATTGTTCTGCCAGGCCCAGAGCTGATGTCCATAAAGTCTTGTATGGTAGATACAGATCTCTGCTGATAAGTTCAGGTGTGACCCTGTTCATTTCTCTGTGCTGATGCTCACTCAGTCAGTCGTGTTCCACTCTTTGCACCCCTGAGGACTGTAGCCCACAAGGCTCCTCTGTCCCTGAGATTTCCCAAGCAAGAATACTGGAGTAGGTTGCCATTTCCTCTCCAGGGGATTCTTCTGACCCAGGAATCTAAACCCATGTCTCCTGCATCTCCTGCATTGGCAGGCAGATTCTTTAACACTGAGCCACCTGGAAAATCCCATGGACAGAGGAGCCTGGCAGGTTACAGATCAAAGGGTTGCAAAGAGTTAGACACGACTGAGTGACTGAACATAAGAGGTGGGAAGAAACTGTTTAAAAACTCATTTTCCATCAGTTCAGTTCAGTCGCTCAGTCGTGTCCGACTCTTTGCGACCCCAAGAATCGCAGCACGCCAGGCTAACCCAGGTCTCCCACATTGCAGGCAGACGCTTTAACCTCTGCACCAACTGTCCCCATTAAACAACTATTTCTCATTCCTCCCCTGGCAAGCACCATTCTATTCTATACTTTCTGTCTCTATGAATTTAACTACTTTAGATGCCTCATATAAGTGGAATCATACACTATTTGTCTTCTCTGTGACTGACTTTGTTACCCTTCACAGAATGTCATCCAGGTTGTAGCATGTGTCGAAATTTCCTTCCTCCGTTTTTAAAGCTGAATAACATTTCATTGTATGCATACACCATAATTTGCTTACCCATTCATTTGTCAGTGGATACTTGGGTCGATTCCATACTGAAGCTATTGCTGCTATGAACATAAATGTACAAATCTCTCTTCAAGACCCTGCCTCCGATTCTTTCAGGTATATACTTAGAAAATGGAATTGTTGGATAATACAGTTGTTTAGTGCCTAGGTCGTGTCTGACTCTTTTGCCACCCCACGGACTGTGGCCTGCCAGGCTCCTCTGTCCATGGGATATCCCAGGCAAGAATACTAGAGTGGGTTGCCGTTTCCTCATTTCCTTCTCCAGGGGATCTTCCCAACCCAGGGAAGGTAAGTGTACAAATCTCTCTTCAAGACTCTCCCTTTAATTCTTTCGGGTATATATTCAGAATTGCTGGATCATATGGTAACTCTGTCTTTAATTCTTGGAGAAGCTGCCAAACCGCTTTTCATAGAGGCTATACCACTTTACATTTTCACCAACAGTGTACAAGGGTTCCAGTTTCTCCATATCCTTGACAACACTGATTTTTTTTTTTTTTGGCTCCTCTGTCCATGGGATTCTCCAGGCAAGAACACTGGAGTGGGTTGCCATTTCTTCCTCCAGGGGAACTTCCTGACCCAGGGATCAATCCCAAGTCTCTACGTCTCCTGCATTGGCAGGCGGGTTCGTTACCACCAGCACCATGTCGGCGTCCATTAAACAATAGTGAGCTCCCGTTGAAATCCTGCCGTGGCCTCAGGCAAAGATAAGAGGTCCCAGCAGCCAAATGGCAGCCACCAGAGAGAAAACGGCAAGTGTCACCTTCCATGTCACCTTGGATCCGGGGTCTTGAGTCAGCAGAGGCTCCAAAGAAACTCCCTTTGAAGACTCGAAATCAGGGCCCTCCCTGGGGCCACAGAGCTGCCTGCAAGGAAGCCCAACAGACAGACAATTTATGGTTCCCAAGGGGGTAGCCGGGGGCCAGCTCTTCAGAGGTGGCTGTGCGAGCACGTGGGGTCACATATGGAAAGCGTCTTGGAGAGGAGGGGTGGGCATCTGGAGCGGGGACCAGGCAGGGCTGCGCAGTTAACTGAAGCAGGAAGCCTTGTTAACGAGCCGGCAAAGCTGCACACGAGGCCCGGGGACTCCTGGAAGGAAGAGAATGCTCACATTCCAGCAACTTCTAGTTCAGATGCCTCAGAAAGCAACAATGCAGAATTTGCATCAATATAATCCGCAATCTTTGAGTTTAATAAACGTAGCTGTGTAACAATGTGTGCTATGCCGGTTAGTCCTGTCTAACTCTTTGTGACCCCAGGGACTGTAACCCACCAGGCTCCTCTGTCCGTGGGATTTCCCAGGCAAGAATACTGGAGTGGGTTGCCATTTCCTCNCATCAATATAATCCGCAATCTTTGAGTTTAATAAACGTAGCTGTGTAACAATGTGTGCTATGCCGGTTAGTCCTGTCTAACTCTTTGTGACCCCAGGGACTGTAACCCACCAGGCTCCTCTGTCCGTGGGATTTCCCAGGCAAGAATACTGGAGTGGGTTGCCATTTCCTCCTCCAGGGGATCTTCCAGACTCAGGGGTTGAACCCGCATCTGTTCTGTCTCCTGCATTGGCAAGTGGGTTCTTTGAGCCACCTAGAAAGTCCCACCATCTAGCAGACCCTGGCAAGAGTGGTGTGACAGGCTCAATTTGGAGCAGGCGACAGTAGAAGAAGACACTGTGACCTGGGAGACCCCTCGTCTGTCCCTTTCACTAGGAACCGTTTCCACTCATAAGAAACTGAGGCAGCAACTGAAGCATTCAAAATAACACAGTCTTGCATTTCTCAACCTATAGGCTTCCCCAGCGGTCACTTTCTCCTTGGGAACAAAAACTCCTGAATCTTAAGAATGTCAGTGTCTCTGGGACTGGATATTCCAGCTCTGCTGACACAGGACAGCATCTTCCAGGAGAGGATCACTTTTTCATCCTTGGTAATAATGAAAATTTCAAAGGAAAAATAATCCTTAAAAATATATTTAACAGTTAATGGCCACTTTTAAAGGTCTGATGCATACATATTTGGGGGGGGCATGTTTTTAATTGCGTCTGGGTCCTCGAAAATAGAACAAAGAGTATTATTGAATAAACATATTTATAAAGAGCAGATTACCGGCTCCAGGTTCAGCAGCCTAAATGAAGAAACTGTGGGGCAACACTGCCCCCTGGTGACCAACTTTTACTTTATTTCAGGGCGGTCCATCTAGAAACCAGTGCAGCTAATTTGCATCAATATAATCTGCAGAACAGGGCATGAAACAACGGGCTGGTTCCAAATTGGGAAAGGATTACATCAAGGCTGTATATTGTCACCACGCTTATTTAACTTATATGCAGAGTACATCATGCAAAATGCCAGGCTGAATGAAGCACATAGTCAAAGCTATGATTTTTCCCATAGTCATATACAGATGTGAGACTGTAAAGGACCATAAAGACCATATGTTGGACCATAAATAAGGTTGAGTGCCAGAGAACTGATGCTTTCAAACTGTGGTGCTAGAGAGGACTCTTGAAAGTCCCTCGGACAGCAAGGAGATCAAACCAGTCAATCCTAAAGGAAATCAATCCTGAATATTCATTGGAAGGACTGATGCTGAAGCTCCAATACTTTGGCCACCTGATATGAAGAGCCGACTCATTAGAAAAAAGCCTGATGCTGGGAAAGACTGAGGGCAGGAGGAGAAGGGGGCAACAGTGGAAGAGATGGTAGGAGGGCGTTACCAACTCATGGGACGTGAGTTTCAGTGAAGGACAGGGAAGTCTGGCGTGCTGCAGTCCCCGGGGTCACAAAGAGTCAGACACAACTGAGTGACCGAACAGCAACAACGAATCTGCAGAAATAGAGGAATCCTATGTGTTGCACCCCTGTTAGCGCCTTTGTACTCTTGAAGGAAGTACGCATTTGCAGCACCATCTCTAAGTATGGAGAAATTTCAGAACCATGCCATCAAATTGTCACAGTGGCGTTCCCAGGACTACTTAAGAAAATGTGGACCACTGATGTGGTAAGGAAGGTCTCGCCTCCATCCCAGCTTTTTTTTTTTTTTTTAACATTCCCCACAAATAAAGGAGCTGCAAATGCCCAAGGGATTAACATGTAAATTCCTTCCAGCTCATATAACTTGCCTGGACTGTCTGCTGTAAAGAGACTGTTGTTCAGATAGTTTGTCTTCCTGACCAAGAGCGCTGCAACAGAGAAATAGCTATCACCAGCCTTGAGTCATAGAAGGAAATGCAGCAGGAGTAACCATCCAACATCACTAAAGCTGCGCAATTAGGCTGCAGTGCTGACGGGCAGGCACGAAGCTACTCGACTGTGGCACAGCTAAGTCCATGGGCCACACTACCGAACTGTGCTCTAGAGCCCGGGAGCCACAGCTGCTGAAGCCGGCGCCCTAAAGCCTGTGCTCTGCAGCAAGAGAAGTCCTCACACCACAACCAGAGAGCGGCCTCCGCTCACTGCAGCTAGAGAAAAGCCGCACAGCAACGGAGACCCAGCACAGCCAAAAGCAAATATATACGTTTTTTTAAAAGAATGAAACAGGAATGGAGGACAAAGAAAGTGTCGAATGAGTGGGCAGATTTCAGTGGCCATCAGTTATGTAAATCAGTAACAATAACCACTGGATCTTTTCATCTGTATGAAGTGAAGTGAAGTTGCTCAGTCGTGTCCGACTCTTCACGACCCCGTGGACTGTAGCTTACCAGGCTCCTCCATCCATGGGATTCTCCAGGCAAGAATACTGGAGTGGNGTAAATCAGTAACAATAACCACTGGATCTTTTCATCTGTATGAAGTGAAGTGAAGTTGCTCAGTCGTGTCCGACTCTTCACGACCCCGTGGACTGTAGCTTACCAGGCTCCTCCATCCATGGGATTCTCCAGGCAAGAATACTGGAGTGGGCTGCCATTTCCTTCTCCAGAGGATCTTTCCAACCCAGGGATCAAACCTGGGTCTTTATGGATAGACCTAAAACCGCAACTGATAATCCTATGTCAGAAGCAAGAACAGGCTGAATGTTCCCTAAGATCTGTGTATTATCTAGGAAGAGGGGGATGCTTTTCATTCATTTCAAAAATAGCTTAATTTCATATGTTTATAATTTCTAAAGTAACCACTAAAAGAACAAAAATAGTATAATCTACAAGCCAGTGAACTGGGAATAAATGGAACAATATAAGGAAGAGCTGATAGATCCCAGAAAAGGCAAAAAAAGGGAGAGAATACTGACAGCATGAATAAGATGGCAGAAATAATCCAAATATAACAATATTAAGTGTAAATGGAGTAAATGCCTCACTTAAAAGGCAAAGACTCCATTTTTTATCCAATTTACAAGAGATGCAGGGAAATATATACAAATATATATATATATACACAATAGATATATATAATAGATATATACAAATATATAGATATTTACAAAATAGATATATACAAAAACTGAGCAAATGCTAATCAAAAGAGAGTAAATGTCCCTAATTAATATCAGATAAAATAATATCATTAAGCCTCGAGAAAGAAGGAAATCTTGCCTTTTGCAAAAGTATGAACAGGCCTTGAGGGCACTATGTGCCTAGTCACACAGTCACGTCTCACTCTTTGCAACCCCGTGGACTGTAGCCTGCTGGGCCCTCTGTCCATGGGGATTCTCCAGGCAAGAATACTGGAGTGGGTTGCCATCTCCTCCTCCAGGGGATCTTCCCAACCCAGGACTGAACTCAGGTCTCCCACATTGCAGGCTGATTCTTTACCACCTGAGCCACCAGGGAAGCCCTGAGGGCATTATGTTAAGTGAAGTAAGTCAGAAAAAGAATGGAAGATACTGTATGCTCTCATTTTTATGGGGTATCAAAAAGGCCAAACCCGAAAAAATAGCAAGTAAAATGGTGGTTTCCAGGGACTGGGGTTGGGAGAAACAGGAAATGTTGGTCGGAGAGTACAAACTCCCAGCTTTAAGGTGAATACGTTCTGGGGTGAAACTGATATACAGTGACTATAATTAACAATACCGTATTACATACTTGAAGGTTGCTAAGAAAGATCTCAAATGTTCTCACTACAAAAAAAAAAAAAAGTGTCAGGACTTCCCTGGTGGTCCAGTGGTTAGTGATCCACCTTCTAGTGTAGGGGGAGCGGGTTCCGTCCCTGATTGGGGAGCTAAGATCCCGCATGACTTAAGGCCAAAAAACCAGAACATAAAACAGAAGCGATGTTGTAACAAGTTCAATAAAGACTTCAAAAATGGTCCACATTAAATTTTTTTAAAAAGGGGGTAGGGGAAAGA
Source organism: Oreotragus oreotragus (assembly GCA_006410675.1). Lineage (NCBI taxonomy): Eukaryota > Metazoa > Chordata > Mammalia > Artiodactyla > Bovidae > Oreotragus > Oreotragus oreotragus. The sequence continues at coordinate 206,923 of SJYX01016946.1, forward strand.
GGGAAAAGGACCCTTTTTGGAGCGGGTTCCGTCCCTGATTGGGGAGCTAAGATCCCGCATGACTTAAGGCCAAAAAACCAGAACATAAAACAGAAGCGATGTTGTAACAAGTTCAATAAAGACTTCAAAAATGGTCCACATTAAATTTTTTTAAAAAGGGGGTAGGGGAAAGAGGGAAAAGGACCCTTTTAAAAAAACGTATAATAAGTGAGGAGATAGATGGGTTAGCTAGCGATTTTTGTGGTAATCATTTGCAATATCTACATGTATAAATCACATTGTAACCTTGAACTTGCATGTATTGTATGTCAATGATAACTCATAAAGCTGAAGGAAAATAAAAGTAGTGGATGAAAGCTTAAAAGAATATTAAGTAAAACATAACTTTAGTCCAAGGCATTTTTAAAGTCAGATAAGATTGCCAGGGGGGACTCTTGGGGCAGCGTTCATTGTCTGACTGAGGTGTTCACGAGGACGTGTCCACTTGGGGCTGTAGGCTTAGGATCTGTGTGCTTTCTGTACAGAGGAAGAGGGGGCTGCTCTGGCCACTCAGGCTTCAAGTCTCATTCCTTCCCCCCAGTGGCTAAAAAAGGACTTCAACTTACAGTCAGACTTGCAACGTGGTGAAAAGGCAGCATCTGTCCTGAGGCCTGAGATTTTGGATCCTAGACTCTCCCCCCATGTGTCCCTGGTATGCCTTATATTACAACTACCCTGGTGGATCAGATGGTAAAGAATCTGCCTGCAATGCAGGAGACCGGGGTTCGATCCCTGGGAAGGGAAGATCCCCTGGGAAAGTAAATGGCTATCCACCCCAGTATTCTTGCCTGGAGAATTCCATGGACAGAGGAACTTGGCAAGCTTCAGTCCATGGCATTGCAAAGGGTTGGGCACGACTGAGGGACTGACATACACACCGCTTGTCTGGCTTTGCCTAATTAAAACTTTTGCCTAGTTGAAAAAGCTGGATTTGTGTGCCAGCTGCATGTGACAGTTAGGGACAAACCCTCACACCCCCTCCCCAGAAAAAAAAAAAAAAAAAGAACACTAAAAGTGAAAAACGAAGGTGAAATTCGCTCAGTCGTGTCCGAATCTTTGCGACCCCATAGATTATACGGTCCATGGAATTTTCCAGGCCAGAATACTGGAGTGGGTAGCCTGTCCCTTCTCCAGGGAACCATCCTGACCCAGGAATCCAACCAGGGTGTCCTGCATTGCACACGGATTCTTTACCAACTGAGCTATCAAGGAAGCTCAAAGTCAGATTTTAAACCCCTATTTATATAAAATTTTTTAAATGAGATATACATACAAAAAACATTCTAACCTATTGAGTTTATAAAGTCATTGAAAAGCACACAATTTGTGGATTGGGCAGCTGTGTGCCTTGGTTCTCCTCTCATTTCATGAGCAGAAAAAATGAGGTCAGGAACTCCAGAGCCTGAGCTCTACCTGGGAGGTCCTCAGCATCACAGGTGAGCCTCTAGCTGTCTGTCTGCCTGCTGGCTTCCTCTGTCATCAGCCTGTAGGACAAAGACCTGCTTTAATTGCCTACAATGAGCCAAGCTTCTAGTACTTCTGATGTGTTGAACGCTCATGACAGTTCTCTAAAGTTGAGTGTTATGCTTACTTTAGCGATGCCCAGCCCCCAGCATCTGAGAGTAGTATTGCAGGTGCCCCAGGGAGCATGGTCCTCCATCTGAAGGAACTACAATGTCAACACATTTAATTAACACCAGCATCAATTGTGCTGTAGGTGACTGTCTCCAGGTACCTGTCTGGAGATGTAGGAAAATGCTCAGACAACATGACAAGTACACTCGGGGAAACAACGTGGATGCTTCAGAGCCTGCTGGTTTCAACCAGCTGGGAGGGAGACCAGGGGTCTTTGGGGCACCTGGATGGAGGTGGTGGAGCCCAGAGAGTGAGTGCCAGCATTCTCTTCTTCCTCTGTGTCCTGCCAGAGCCCAGGTTTCCAAACAAGCAGAAAGATACCGCAGAAAAAGGCTTTTGCACAGGACTAACTAATATTTTGGACCCCATAGACCACCAGGCTCCTCTGTTTCTGGGATTTCCCAGGCAAGAATACTGGAGTGGGTTGCCATTTCCTTCTCCAGGAGATCTTCCTGACCCAGGNCCGCAGAAAAAGGCTTTTGCACAGGACTAACTAATATTTTGGACCCCATAGACCACCAGGCTCCTCTGTTTCTGGGATTTCCCAGGCAAGAATACTGGAGTGGGTTGCCATTTCCTTCTCCAGGAGATCTTCCTGACCCAGGGATTGAACCCACGTCTCCTGCACTCACAGGTGGATTCTTTACCGCTGAGCAACCAGGAAAGCTCAACTAAATCCAAGTGTAGATCCTGACTCTGGCACATGCTAGTTGATGACAGACAAGTTACTTCTCTGATCTGCACTTTTCTCAATCATAAAAATGAGGAAACGCTTACCTTAGAGAAATGTTACGAGCATTCAATACATCTGGAATACCAGGATCTCGGCTCATTGTAGACAGTTAAAGCAGGTCTTTCTCCTACTGGCTGATGACAGAGGAACCCAAAAGACAGACAGACAACCAACCAGCTTTCCTGAGGGTCCCAACACCCCCTTGGGGATCTTTCCAGCCTGAAGACCGCTCCCCTCCAAACGCAGTCCACGTCCCCAGAGCGATTCCTGCCCGCCTGCCTGCTTTCTGAAATCCTGGAAATGTTCTGTATTTCCACCATGCAAAAAACACGTGGAGCCACTGAGGCCAGGGGATGTGACCAGAGCAGTGGAGGAACTGAACTCTCCATTCCCTCCATTTCACAGCAAAGAGCCACATATGACCAGCGGCTTCTGTGCAGAACGCTGAGTCTTTACAAGCTCCAAGAGATCCACTTAATTGCTGGAATGGTCAGATGAACTCCAAGTAAGGGCACCCCAGCATTGATTAAGCAGCTCTTCCACCTGATGTCTGCATGAATTGCTGGATTCCAGGACTGGGATTACAAACATCAGATAAATATTTATTTTTGCACTTCCATAAAGCAAGCCGTCTTGATTGGACATAAAACCCAGGCCCTAATGGAGCCGTTTTGATTCATGGGATAATTCTGTCTAAAATGTGTTTTGTTTCTCTCTTCATTGTTTCACACCCCACATGTCCACCACACATTTGCACACATATGCATGCAAAACCTAACACGCTTAGCACTTTGATATCCCAGACTTTTCTCCATCTGGTGGCCAAGGCTGTTGAAAGGGCAGGGAGCTGGGCTCCCCAAGAAAAGCTGGGGAGGGTGTGTTTGTTCTGCCTCCTTCTTCAACCCCAGCACCTGCACCACCTTCCAAGACTGGCCTGGGGCAGAAGGTGCTTCCCGGGAATCAGAGCAACTACAGTAAATAGATTTCTAATTTATTTCCATTGTCATCAAAGAAAATGCTATATTTGATGCTGTTTAGTTACTAAGTCGTGTCTGCGACCCCGTGGACTGTAGCCCACCAGAATCCTCTGTCCATGGTATCTCCCAGGCATGACTGCTGGAGTGGGTTGCCATTTCCTTCTCCAGGGGATCTTCCTGACCCAGTTATTGAACCTGCATCTCCTGCTTGACAGGCTTTACCACTGAGTCATCTGGGAAGCCCACGATAGTAATCATTTATTTTGTAAACATACCTTGTACATTTGAAAACAAAGAGCATTCTGCTGTTGTTGGATGAAGGGTTCTACAGGTGTCAATTGGGTCAAAATTTTTGAGAGTGCTGTTCACGTTTTCTATTCTTGCTGATTTTATGCCTACTTGTTCTATTACTGAGAGAAGAGTATTAAAATGTTCAGCTCTAATTATTAGTATTTCTATTTCTCATTTCAGTTCTGTCACTTTTGGAGCTCTCTTTTAGGTACAAATAGATTAATATTTCATTTATTCCTGCTGTATGACACTTTCATCATTATGAAATAGTCCTCTTTGTCTCTAGTAATATACATGTTCTTAAAGACTTTTATCTACCATTAATAAAAATTACTCATCTTCCTTATGATTATTGTTTATACGTTTGCATCAGGTACATTTTATCATCCTCTTACTTCAACCTTTTGGTATCTTTGAACTTAAAGTGATTTTTTGCAGACAACATATCACTCTTTGTCCCATTTTAACAATTTCTTTTGCCTGGAATTTTTAGTTCATTCCCATGGTAATGTCTGCTTTTTGCTATTTTTTTTTTTTTCCCCTATCTGTCTCCTCTTTCTCTCTCTCTCCCTTATTTATTTATTTGGCTGTGCTAGGTTTTAGTTGCGGCTTGTGGGATCTTTGATCTTTGTTTCAGCATGCAGGTTCTTTAGTTTCGGCATGGGGGCTCCAGTTCTCCAACCAAGGATCAAACTTGGGTTCCCTGCGTTGGGAGCATGAACCACTGGGGAAGTCCCTTCTCTCTTTTTAATGCCTGCTACTGTTGCACTATTAAGTTAAACAAATATGTGTTAGTATTCTGTTTTAATTCTTATACTGACTTTTTAGCTGTATTTCTTTGCATTGTTTTGTATTTTATGTAACTTTTACAGTATACATTTTTTATTATCACCATCTATTTCAAGTTACTACTGACTTACTTCAAATACAGTACATATAGATTTTTACATTTTTGTAGCTCCATTCCTTTTGTGATGTTTCTGTGCTATTGAATGTATATATATGTGTGTGTGTGTGTGTGTCTTTATCTGTTAAAGACCAACAAAGTGGAATTAGAGTTTTTGCTTTAGATATTTCCTATTTTAAACTGAGAGGAGGGGTACTCTTTCTGCCCCCTTCTGATGCCTATGTCAGAAGCTTTCTCTGTCTCCTTTATACTTTAATAAAACTTTGTTACACAAAAGCTCTGAGCGATCAAGCCTCGTCTCTGGCCCCGGACTGAATTCTTCTCCTCCGGGGGCCAAGAATCCTGGCGTCGTAATTCAACAACAAACTTTCATCTTGGGGGCTCGTCTGGGATCCTTCAGGACAAGATGGGCCTAATAACCTGTGTGAGCTTACTTCTGCTGACTCCAAATATCCTGAGTCTGCCATTTGATCCTCAAGACAATGCCTTCCTGTCCTGGGCTCACTCCTACGCTGCATTCCACGATCGGTCTAACTGCTGGGTCTGTAGAGCACTCCCCACTTCATCAGTGGAAGGCTTCCCATGGTGGACATCTCCGCTTCAAGGAAAAGACTTTCTCCAAGTGTGTAAATACCTTCGACAACAATTACATGTGACGCCTCTCCTTCATCTGATGACATCTACCAACACTAAAATGGACTGGTGCAACACTTTGTACTTCAACTATGGACATATGTGACTTTTAATTTTGATTTTAACTTGTTTTAATGACTATGTTGCCTTACATCTGTGACTGTATAACTGGATTTGTTTCTAGCCGCATGAAAGCTTTAAGTTACAAATGGTTGCTCAAACTCCTGCTACTGCTGCAGCTGCCTCCAACTACTATTTGGGGCCCCTGGATCAGATATCCTCAACATGAGGATTAGGAGAATATGTTGCCTCGCCAATTTAGGGACAACGCCCCTTCTCAGCTTGGAAGCAGTTATGGAATGAAAACGACGCCCCTCTTCCCTAGGCAACATAATTCTCCTAAAAGAAAAGGGGGGAATGAGAGAGTCATTTCCTAGGCAGGTTGATAAAAAGTCTAGGGGTCCCCAAGGAGAGAGGGGTCTGAAAGTCTCAAGGAAAAAAAAAGGACAAACTTTTTTTCTTCTCTACACTTCTTAGGATTATATAACAACAATGTATTCTGCCTGAGGACAGTCTCTGGATTAAACCTTCTGGCTAATTCTGTTATCTTAAAATGTAAATTATGGGAGTAGGTCTGGTGAGGTCTTTACAACCTCCAGACATTTTTTGATTCATTAGAGAGTATATAACTTCATTGCTAACTCTAACAAGCAGGTACTCTTTCTGCCCCCTTCTGATGCCTATGTCAGAAGCTTTCTCTGTCTCCTTTATACTTTCAGTTCAGTTCAGTTCAGTTCAGTCGCTCAGTTGTGTCCGACTCTTTGCGACCCCATGAATTGCAGCACGCCAGGCCTCCCTGTCCATCACCATCTCCCGGAGTTCACTCAGACTCACGTCCATCGAGTCCGTGATGCCACCCAGCCATCTCATCCTCGGTCGTCCCCTTCTCCTCCTGTCCCCAATCCCTC
>SJYX01016946.1:213390-229142 GCA_006410675.1 Oreotragus oreotragus
ACACACACACACACACACACACACACACACACACACACACAAACTGAGAGGAAAAAAAGAAACATTTTACATACACATATATTCTCCACATTTCCATTTTGAGTATTCTGTCCTTCTCATATCTATGTTACTATCCAGGTTACCAGCTGATATCGCTCTTTAGCAGTTCTTTTAGCACAGATCCGCTAGCAACAAATTCTCTCAGTTTTAATTTTAAAGTTTCTCTCTCTCTCTCTCTTAATCTAGAAATGACTTTATTTTTTGTCTTCAGTCTTGAAAGATAGTTTTGCTAGAGCTTTTTATTTTCTTTTAGCACTTTGAAAATGTCATTAAATGGAATAGGAAACCACTGAAAAGAATAGGAAGCCACTGTTCTTTCACTGAAAATGCAGTAAATCCACAAAGTATCTTAGGCTGTCAGTGTCTTTTGGCTTTTATTATTTCTATGAAAAGTTAACAACAAGTTATATTGTTGTTCCCCGTGTATGGTGTAAATTTTTCTTTTCCTCTCTTAAAAATTACTTTTTTACTTTTGGCTTTTGGCAGTTTGATTATGAAGTGTTTTCTTTTTGTTCTTTGGATCATATCATTCTATCAAATTCAGGGATTCTTCCTTTTCACATTTCAAATAAACTCATGAATTTTTCATTTGTTTAAGGGCTTCCCAGGTAGCACTAGTGGTAAAGAATGTGTATGCCAACGCAGAAGACACAAGAGATGAGGGTTCAATCCCTAGGTCAGGAAGATTCCTTGGAAGTGGGCATGGCAACCCACTCCAGAATTCTTGCCTGGAGAATCCCATGGACAGAGGAACCTGGCAGGCTACAGTCCATAGGATCACAAAGAGTCANTAGCACTAGTGGTAAAGAATGTGTATGCCAACGCAGAAGACACAAGAGATGAGGGTTCAATCCCTAGGTCAGGAAGATTCCTTGGAAGTGGGCATGGCAACCCACTCCAGAATTCTTGCCTGGAGAATCCCATGGACAGAGGAACCTGGCAGGCTACAGTCCATAGGATCACAAAGAGTCAGACTCGACCAAAGCAACTTAGCACAGCGCACAGTGAATTTTTAAGTTCTAGAATTTCCATTTTCTTCTTTTTTCCATTTCTCTGTTGAGATTCCTCTATTGTTTATTCATTGTTAGCACAGTTTACTTGAATATATTTTTAATAGCTTCCTTGAACTCTTTATCTGCTAGACGTACTGTCCGAGCTGACTCAGAGTCAGTTTCGATTATTTCCCTCCTTCCTTCTCCCCCTGGGGATGCAAACAATTTTACTGTTTCTATGCACGTCTACTGTGTCTTTATTTAAGACCAGACATCATAGGCAATATGTCACAGCAATTCTGGATTCTGTTTCACTATTCTGAGGGCTCTTGGTTTTAGTTGACAAGCAACTTGCCTGGATTCAACCTGCAAGTCTATCTCACTTTCAATGGACAGCCACTGATAACTCTGCTCATTTCTTTTTGAAGGGAGGAGGGCTCAGATTCTTAGGGGTTTCCTTTTCACCTGCATAATTTTCTAGCCAGGCAATGATTTAGTCAGAGATTATGCTTAGACACCTCAAGCCAATAAGTCGCCCACTCTCTGATACCTAAGCTGTGTGTGAACTGAGGGATGCTCTCAAAAGTGCAGTAAATTCTCACATCTCTCAGGCTTTCAATTTTTGCCAGAACCCCTGAGTTTCCTGAGTACCTGCGTAGTTGAGCAGTCAACCAGGGATCAATAGAAAGATTTCTATCTGCTTTTCCTTGACTCTCTCACTCCCAAATCTCACCCTTAAATTTCTAGCTGCTCTGTCAACTTCCTGAATCAAATCAGCCAAACTCAGCTGACAAAAATTGCAAGTTTTCACCACCCAAGTTGGGTGAGATGGGAAAGGCTCCAGAAAAGAAGGCCACAGACTTACCATTCTTACCCAGTGCTGTAGCAATTTTCCTGGGTAAATTCTGCTTAACTTATTGCCTATCTTTAATCATTTTCCAGTGACCTGAAATGATTGTCTTTAATAATCTTGCCAGTTTTGTACTAATTTTCTACAGAGGAAAGTCACTTGATTTTCTTTCACCATCATTACCAGAAATAGCCCTGAGATTTTATCCTAAATGGAACAGGAAGTTACTAAAAGGACTCAAGCTACAAAATGATAGAAATCAGCCTTGTGTTCTTAAGTGCACATTCTGACTGTTGTATGGGAAATTCACTGGTGGAAGCAAGTTCCAATCAGGATGTGTTTAGGGACAAGTCACAAGAAACACAACACATTCAGCTAAAGCAATGAAAGTAATTTTGTTGTTATTGTTCAGTCGCTAAGTTGTGTCTAACTCTTTGCGACCCCATGGGCTGTAGCATATCAACTTTTCTGTCCTTCACCATATCCTGGAGTTTGCTCACATTCATGTCCATTGAGTCAGTGATGCCGTCCAACCATCTCATCCTCTCACCTCCTCCTCCTGCCCTTCATCTTGCCCAACATCAGGGTCTGTTCCAGTGAGTCATCTCTTCGCATCAGGTGGCCAAAGTATTGGAGTTTCAGCATCAGTCCTTTCAATGAATATTCAGGGTTGATTTTTCTTTACGATAGACTGGTTTGGTCTCCTTGAAGTCCAAGGGACTCTCAAGAGTCTTCTCCAGCCCCACAGTTCAGAAGCATCAGTTGTTTGACACAGTCTTCTTTATGGTCCAACTCACATCCGTACATGACTACTGGAAAAACCATAGCTTTGACTAGATAGATCTTTGTTGGCAACAAAGTGATTTGTTGGCACATAACCGGAAGTAGGACAATGCAGGTGGAGCTAGACATTCATGATGTCTTTAGAATGGTGGTTCTGTTTCTCTGGGATGCCCCCTGGTCTGTCTTAAGCAGTCATGGGAGTGAGGTATATGTCAGGAGCCTCCAGGTTCATATTTCTCCATTTATTTCCAAGAAGAATCGTCTCTTTCCCCAGCCACTGAGCCAGAGCACTGGGCTTTTCTCTGGTTGGGTCCATATGCTCACTGCTAGACTAATGAGCGTGGCCAAAGAGTTCAGTGTGCAAATGGCTCTGACTGATCAGGATTGATCAGACCACGTACCTGGGAATTTCTGGATCGCAACAGAAAGGGGGAGGGTTCAGTGGAGGCTGAGGAGGCTCCAGGGCGCCAGAGGGGAAAAGTCCTGGTCCTGTTCTTCATACCAGCACACTAGTCAGGGTCACACCAGTGTCATCGCCGTTGTTCAGTCACAGACACACAAACGTCTGTTTGCGACCCCATGGACCATAGCCCGCCAGGCTCCTCTGTCCATGAGATTATCTTGGCAGGAATACTGGAGCGGGTTGCCATTTCCTTCTCCAGGGGATCTTCCTGACTCCCTCATTACAAGCAGATTCTTTCCCACTGAACCACCAAGCAAGCCCCATTTGTCAGCTTGGGCAGTTATAACAAAATACCACAGACTGGGAGACTTAACAAAAAGTTTATTTTCTCACAGCTCTGGAGACCAGAAGTCCAAGATCAAGGCATCAGCAGGGTGCATTTCTGTGTGACGAGTCTGCTCGGCTCGTAGATGGCCACCTTTCCCAGTGTTTGTACACAGCATTTCTCTGGGCTTCCCTGGTGGCTCAGATGGTAAAGCATCTGCCTGCAATGCAGGAGACCCAGGTTCAATCCCTGGGNGAAGTCCAAGATCAAGGCATCAGCAGGGTGCATTTCTGTGTGACGAGTCTGCTCGGCTCGTAGATGGCCACCTTTCCCAGTGTTTGTACACAGCATTTCTCTGGGCTTCCCTGGTGGCTCAGATGGTAAAGCATCTGCCTGCAATGCAGGAGACCCAGGTTCAATCCCTGGGTAGGGAAGATCCCCTGGAGAAGGAAATGGCAACTCACTCCAGTATTCTTGCCTAAAAAATTCCATGGACCGAGGAGCCTGGTGGGCTACAGTCCATGGGGTCACAAAGAGTCAGTCACAAAAAGTCACTCTGTGACTTCACACTCACACTCACTCATGTGGAAAGAGAGACCTCTAGTGTCTCTTCTTCTTCTCCCAAGGATACCAGTCTTTGTGGGTTAGAGCCCACCTCTATGACCTCATTTAACCTTAATTATCCTCAGAAACTCAGTCTTCAAATACAGTCACACCGAGGGTTAGGGCTTCAATGTACGAATTCAGGGTTGGTGGAGCAGGGACACAGTTCAGCTGATGACATCAGACAAGGAGCAAGGCTTGGACCACCAGTGCTCTCCTCTGTTCTGGCCGGTACCACTGCAGAAGATTCCACATGCCATGGGGCAACCAAGCCGAGAGTGGCAACCACTGAAGCCATGGCGTCACAAAGAAGGGACATAATAGGGCTTGCATCTGCTCTCTCTCTGCCATACAAGGATTCAAGGAGCAGACAGCCATCTTCAAGCCAGAAAAAGAGTCTCCCCAGGAACCGAGTCAACCAGCAACATGACCTCACACTTCCCAGACTCCAGAACTTTAAGAAACAAATGTGTAGGTTTTGCTACCATCCAACCCAGCAATATCACTTCTAGGCATACACCATGAGGAAACCAAAACTGAAAAAGACTCATGTACTCCAATATTCATTGCAGCACTGTTTACAACATTTATGACATGGAAGCAACCTAGATGTTCATCAACAGACGAATGAATAAAGAAGCTGTGATACATATATACTCAGTTCACTTCAGCTCAGTCGTGTCCGACTCTTTGCGACCCCATGAATCGCAGCACACCAGACCTCTCTGTCCATCACCAACTCCTGGATTTTACCCAAACTCATGTCCATTGAGTTAGTCATGCCATCCAGCCATCTCATTCTCTGTCATCCCCTTCTCCTCCTACCTCCAATCCCTCCCAGCCATGAGTCAGCTCTTCGCATGAGGTGGCCAAAGTACTGGAGTTTCAGCTTCAGCATCAGCCCTTCCAATGAACACCCAGGANAGTTAGTCATGCCATCCAGCCATCTCATTCTCTGTCATCCCCTTCTCCTCCTACCTCCAATCCCTCCCAGCCATGAGTCAGCTCTTCGCATGAGGTGGCCAAAGTACTGGAGTTTCAGCTTCAGCATCAGCCCTTCCAATGAACACCCAGGACTGATCTATACTACTCAGCCATAAAAATGTATTTGAGTCAATTCATTAGATGAACCCAGAGCCTAGTATACAGAGTGAAGTAAGTCAGAAAGAGAAAAGCAAATATCATATACTAATGCATATATCATGGGATTTAGAGAGATGGTACTGATGAACCTATCTTCAGGGCAGCAGTGGAGACACAGATATAGAGAACAGATGTGTGGACAAGGAGGAGTTGCGGGCAGGAAGGAGAGGCTGAGATGAATGGAGAGAGTAGCGTGGATGCATAAACAGTAACATATGTAAATAGACAGTCAATGGAAATTTGCTGTCACTTAGGGAACTCAGACTGGGGTTCTGTAAGAACCTAGAGTGGGAAAAAGTGGGAGGTGAAAGGGAGGGGACATATGTACACCTATGGCTAATTCATTTTGATACATGGCAGAAATCAAACCAATATTGTAAAGCAATCATCCTTCAATTAAAAATAAATTTAAAAAAATAAAATAATGGTTTTTAAACCAGTCGGTCTGTGATAATTTGTTGTGCAGTCTGAGCTAAGACACTCCTCAACTCCTCCTCCTGTCCCACACAAACCCAGTCCTCAGGGGACAGAAGTGTGTCCCCCCTGACAGCTGTCCACCTCTCAGGAGCTTCTGTGGATGGAGACCTCTAAACCCCATGGAGTCCATTCTCATTACTCATGTTAGTAATCAACTCACCCCAAACACGGAGTCATGAGTGCTGAACCACTGCCCTAGGGGAGACGTGGGCACATACACGTAGATATGCATCTCACATGAATCACAGCCTTTCATCCTTAAAACAACTCATCCAGGCAGATCCTAGTTTATCTCACAAAAGAGAAAACAAACAAGGTTCAGAAGCTTTAAGCGAGTTGCCTGACACAGCAGAGCTCAGAGAATGGGAGTCAAACCATGCATGGCATTCTGAGTTCTAAAATGTGAAGGTGTGAGTCGCTCAGTCGTGTCCAAGTCTTTGCGACCCCATGGACTGTAGCCTGCCAGGCTCCTGTGTCCATGGGATTCTCCAGGCAAGAATACTGGAGTGGGTTGCCATTTCCTTTTCCAGAATAAATAATGTGGAGGACCGTAACAAACTGTGGAAAATTCTTAAAGAGATGCGAATACCAGACCACCTTACCTGCCTCCTGGGAAATCTGTATGCAGGTCAAAAAGCATCACTTAGAACCAGACACAGAACCACAGACTGGTTCCAAACTGGGAAAGGAGTACATCAAGGCTGCATATTGTCACCCTGCTTATATGCAGAGTACATCATGAGAAATGCTGGACTGGATGAAGCACAAGCTGGAATCAAGATTCTGAGAGAAATATCAATAACCTCAGATGACACCACCCATATGGCAGAAAGCAAAGAAGAGAGTGAAAAAGTTGGCTTAAAACTCAACATTCAGCAAACTAAGATCATGGCATCTGGTCCCATCACTTCATGGCAAATAGATGGGGAAATAATGGCAACGGTGACAGATTTTATTTTCTTGAGCTCCATTTATTGAGTCAGATGGTGACTGCAGCCATGAAATAAAAAGATGCTTGCTCCTTGGAAGAAAAGCTATGAACAACATAGCATATTAAAAAGCAGAGACATTACTTTGCCAACAAAGGTCCATCTAGTCAAAGTTATGGTTTTTCCAGTAGCTGTATATGGATGTGAGAACTGAACCATAAAGAAGGATGAACACTGAAGAATTGATGCTTTTGAACTGTGGTGTTGGAGAAGACTCTTGGACTGCAAGGAGATCCAACCAGTCCATCCTAAAGAACATCAATCCTGAAAATTCTTTGGAAGGATTGATGCTGAAGCTGAAACTCCAACACTTTGACCCCCTGACGCAAAGAACTGACTCGTTGGAAAAGACCCTAATGCTGGGAAACACTGAAGGGAGGGAAGAAGGGGACGACAGAGGACAAGATGGTTGGATGGCATCACTGACTCAATGGACATGAGTTTAAGCAAGCTCAGGAGATGGTGAAGAACAGGGAAGCCTGGTGTGCTGCAGTCCACAGGGTCACAAAGAGTCGGACATGACTGAGGGACTGAACAATAACAAGTCATATAAACAGAGAAATATTTTTTAAAAAAACATCTAAGCAGGGACTTCCTTGGTGGTTCAGTGGCATCTCCCAAAGGTGGCAGCATCCTGGGACCCCTTCCAACTCTCCATGGACAGCACAGAAGCCAGCCTGGCTGGGGAGCCCTGAAAGCAGGCTTGGTCTTGGCTGGCCGGCTGGCACACAGCACCAGCAGTCAGGTCTATGGCCTGGCCTAGTGGGTAATGCTGTCTGGATCAGGAGTCGAGGCAGCAGGTGAATGAGCTTTGCGACAGTCCCCCTGGCACTTCAGCAGCACCTGGCTGGGCCACACCAAGCTTGTTGGAGGAACTGAGCGCCCACCAGACAGACTTTCAAATCCTGCATTGCCGTCCATAGCCTGGTTCAGCTGCCAGGTCTCTGGATGGCCACGAAGCTTGTAGTTTGCCCTTCACTAAACACCTGCAGACATCCTTAGCTTGACTGTCTGAGCCATGGCCCACATGGCCTTTAATTCCCTTTCCTCCAGGACTTGAGTCTTGGACCCTTGCTCTGTCGGCCCAGCTGCCAGCCAATGGTTTCCAAACCTGTCCAGCAGGAAACGGGTGCCTACAGAGACTGCCGAGTTCAGATCTTAGAGGAGCATCAGGGAAATCAGGTCCGGAGCTAAGAGGCACGGCACATGAGAGCCTGTGATGGAAACCTGGGGGCAGAGTTGAGAGAGATCGAGACTCAACAGCCTGGCCCCATGTCACCCTGGCCTGGCCAAAGGCTGCCAGTCCATGTCCAGGTGCCCCAGCTGTGGCCAAGATGGAGCCGTTGAGCCCAGGAACCCAGTTCTTCTGGACCGTTTCCCTCCCAACGAGGCTGAATCCAGTCTCCAGTGGGTGCGAGTTTCCCTGTCTGCTGGTGGTTCCAGCCGTGAGGCCCAGAACCTCGTATCCCCAGCCCTGGGCAGGGCAGGATGGGCAGGACTAAATCTGCTCCTTAGCAGAGGAAAGTTCTACTCAACTCATCTGTATCGTAAAACAGGCTCTTCCTAGGCCTGCTTCAAGGATATGAAATCGGGGAGGGGTGAACTACAAGCCTGATTAACATATGCTCTTGTTGTTCAGTTGCTAAGTCCTGCCTGACTCTTTGTAACTCTGTGGACTGCAGTGCACCAGGGTCCCCTGTCCTCCACCATCTCCCAGAGCTTGCTCAGACTCACGTCCATTGAGTTGAAAATGACATCCAACCACTTCATCCTCTGTTGGCCCCTTCTGCCTTCAATCTTTCCCAGCATCCGAGTCCTTTCCAAAGAGTCAGCTCCTTCAGATGGCCAAAATACTGGAGCTTCCCCTTCAGCATCAGTCCTTCCAATGAATATTCAGGGTTGATTTCCCTANACTCACGTCCATTGAGTTGAAAATGACATCCAACCACTTCATCCTCTGTTGGCCCCTTCTGCCTTCAATCTTTCCCAGCATCCGAGTCCTTTCCAAAGAGTCAGCTCCTTCAGATGGCCAAAATACTGGAGCTTCCCCTTCAGCATCAGTCCTTCCAATGAATATTCAGGGTTGATTTCCCTAGGATGGACTGGTTTGATCTCCTTGCAGTCCAAGGGATTCTCAAGAGTCTTCTCTAGCACCACACTTAAAAAGCATCAATTCTTCAGGGCTTAGCCTTCTTTATGTAGACACTACTATCTATAAAATAGACAACCAACAAGACCTCACTGTATAGCACAGGGAACTAGCTCAATATCTTATAATAACATATATTAGAAAAGAACCTGGAAAAGAAAGGATATATGTATACATATAACTGAATCACTTTGCTGTATACCTGAAACTAACATAACAGTTGTAAATCACCTATATTTCAATTTAAAAAATAAAGAAAACAATAAATAAATAAATAAATAAAACAAAGCAGGGACTTCCCTGGTGGTCCAGTGGTTAAGAATCCACCTTCCAAAGCAGGGGCCTGGGTTCAATCGCTGGTGGGGGAACTAAGAGCGCCTATGCTGTGGGCTGTGTCCAAAAATCTAAAAATAAAAAGGAGACACACTTAAAACAAAAGAAGGGGACATGATGTGACAAATATAACCCTGCCTAGGCAGCGGCATGTACACTATGAGGATTTAAGAAGCATTTGTCCCTGCTCCTATGGTTAATCACAGTAGCTTCTTTTTAGGGTGGAATTTAAGTGAAAGGGGAGTGAACGCATTTCCAATGGCCCCGAGGATGGAGAAAGGAGAGGGAGATTTTAGTTCATTTTGTTTGTCTTTTTCCTAATAAGCAAGTCTGATGTTCCTGGCTGGAAGTTATCTTTTCCCAAAAGAAACAACACTGACCTGGCTTCTTCGGAACCATCCCTTCCCTCCCTCTCTCTCGGCTCTGCTGGTGTGAAAGCCAGGAGGAGTCAGATCAACCAGCAGAGATGTGTTAACAGTAGTCAGCCAGCTTTGCCTTTCATCTCCCTTCCTTTGCTTTTCTGAGGTGCTAATGAAGAGCGACTTTGCCATGGGATTTCACGAATTATAAAATGTCACTTGCAGATTATGCTGAAATAAGCCTTCTATTTGTGGTCATACCGGAGATTATTTAAGGAGTGTCAGATGGTGCTTTATTAAATAGGTCACCAGACAGGGGCTGGAGATGGTTTTTATGTTCCAAAATCGTTGTGGCGGCTGTATTTAACGGGAGGAGGTGGACAACAGACTGGATCACCAGCAACAAGATAGACTGATGTCAGATGGTTATTTCAAAGAACTGCAGACGTGGGTCGGGGAAGGCAATGGCACCCCACCCCAGTACTCTTGCCTGGAAAATCCAATGGACGGAGTAGCCTGGTGGGCTGCAGTCCATGGGGTCGCTAACAGTCGGACAGACTGAGCGACTTCACTTTCACTTTTCTCTTTCATGCATTGGAGAAGGAAATGGCAACCCACTCCAATATTCTTGCCTGGAGAATCCCAGGGATGGGGGAGCCTGGTGGGGTGACCCTCTATGGGGTCACACAGAGTCGGACACGACTGAAGTGACTTAGCAGCAGCAGCAGACGTGGGTGACGTGTGTGTGCGTGTGTGTCTGTGCACGTGTGCTCGTCATGTCTGACTCTTTCCAACTCCACGGACTGTAGCCTGCCAGGCTCCTCTGTCCATGGGATTTCCTAGGCAAGAATACTGGAGTGGGTTGATATCTCCTTCTCCAGGGGATCTTCCTGACTCAGGGATCAAACCCAAGTCTCCTACATCTCTTGCATTAGCAGATAGATTCTTTACCACTGAGCCACCTGAAGTGTCCAAAATGAGTTCCTCCTCTCATCAAAGGCTCTCGGCCAAGCTGTATTCAATCTGAGTTTTTCTTCAACTCTGATTTGTCTGCAGAGTCCCAAGGGGAAATCCAAGCTGCATCATGCATCCCGCTTCCCTAAAAAACAGGAATACCAGGCTGCTCTGGAGGTAGTCAGTACCCATCTCTATTTTCATCTTTCTCACACTTTCTCCTTTCTGCCCCCACCCAAGGCCTAAATGAAGGTCACGAGACTTGACTACAACTCTGAGAGAAGTCTCCATTGCATTGGAAAAAGAGAAATCAGAAGTCATCTGTGTGCATTACGCTGTTTACTTTTCTCCAGAAACCATGACCATACACATTCATGATCCACTGGCATGAATAAAATCACAAATCCTAAACCTTGGAATAATTACTGATCTGTTGTGTGCATGCTAAATTGCTTCAGTCATGTTTGACTCTTTGAATCCTATAGACTCTAGCCCGCCAGGCTCTTCTGTCCATGGGGATTCTCCAGGCAAGAATACTGGAGTGGGTTGCCATGCCCTCCTCCAGGGGATCCTCCTGACCCAGGAATCGAACCTGCATCTCTTATGTCTCTTGCATTGGCAGGCAGGTTCTTTACCACTAGTGCCAACTGGGAAGTCCCATTGATCAGTTACTCTTTATTAATCTCTGTGCAAAGTGAGGAAATTCAACCAACCACCACACTGAGAAATCCAACCTCGTTTTCCTTGACGTGTCAGCAGCAATAAACTCAAATAAATAATCCTTCCTGCTTCAAGCACCTTCTTGGCAGGCTTGCAGGAAACCATGGTCTCCCAGCTCCATCCTACTTTACTGGGGGCCCTTCTGGGTCTCCTGGGGTTTCCCTGACTGGTGACATTGCAGGGCCCCAGGGCTTGTCCCTTGGTCCCTCATACTCATTGCCTGGTGATCTCACCCCACCCCAAAGCACTAAATGGTCCCTTTACAGACAATTCCCATCTTTAGCCGCCAGCCAGAACCTGTCTTCCAAGCCCCAGCCTGTGTATCCAATTCAACATCTCCACCTGAGCATCTAGTTGACGTCTCAGACTGACACCCAGAACCACCCTGGACTTCTCTCCTTAACCTACAGGCTCTCTGCCTTGACTGACATCCCTCTGTTTAACTGTTCACAACACAGACTTGTGGTACATCCTGGCTTCTATAGCCAAGCTGTTAGCAAATACTATTGGTCAGATTGCTCAGTGGCTGGTGGGGCAGTGAAGATACAAGGAGTGAATTTTACTGGGAGAGAAGTGTCATGGGATTCTCCAGGCAAGAATACTGGAGTGGGTTGCCATGCCCTCCTCCAGGGGATCCTCCTGACCCAGGAATCGAACCTGCATCTCTTATGTCTCTTGCATTGGCAGGCAGGTTCTTTACCACTAGTGCCAACTGGGAAGTCCCATTGATCAGTTACTCTTTATTAATCTCTGTGCAAAGTGAGGAAATTCAACCAACCACCACACTGAGAAATCCAACCTCGTTTTCCTTGACGTGTCAGCAGCAATAAACTCAAATAAATAATCCTTCCTGCTTCAAGCACCTTCTTGGCAGGCTTGCAGGAAACCATGGTCTCCCAGCTCCATCCTACTTTACTGGGGGCCCTTCTGGGTCTCCTGGGGTTTCCCTGACTGGTGACATTGCAGGGCCCCAGGGCTTGTCCCTTGGTCCCTCATACTCATTGCCTGGTGATCTCACCCCACCCCAAAGCACTAAATGGTCCCTTTACAGACAATTCCCATCTTTAGCCGCCAGCCAGAACCTGTCTTCCAAGCCCCAGCCTGTGTATCCAATTCAACATCTCCACCTGAGCATCTAGTTGACGTCTCAGACTGACACCCAGAACCACCCTGGACTTCTCTCCTTAACCTACAGGCTCTCTGCCTTGACTGACATCCCTCTGTTTAACTGTTCACAACACAGACTTGTGGTACATCCTGGCTTCTATAGCCAAGCTGTTAGCAAATACTATTGGTCAGATTGCTCAGTGGCTGGTGGGGCAGTGAAGATACAAGGAGTGAATTTTACTGGGAGAGAAGTGTCACATTTCTGCAGAATGCTCAGTGGCTAGTGGGGCAGTGCAAATACAAGGAGTTAATTTTACTGGGAGAGAAGTGTCACATTTCTGCACTTGTTAAGAACAGAGATGCTAACTCAAGGCTGTTTGTGGGGCAAATGATCTTGGAAAATGGAGACTGGGTCTCCTGGAGCAAAGCGCAGATCTGCTTCTTGTCCACTGAAATAACATTTCCTACAGAGAAAAGGCAGGGCTTCCCCAGTGGCTCAGAGGGTAACGAATATATCTGCAATGCAGGAAATACAGGAGACGTGGGTTCCATCCCTGGATTGGGAAGATCCCCTGGAGGAGGAAATGGCAACCCACTCCAAAATTCTTGCCTGAAAAATCCCATGGCCTGAGAAGAACACAACTGAGCAACAAAGCATGCACACAGAGAAAAGGCAGGTTTGCTTATCATTTATCATGGAAGTTCCAGGTTCCTTAAATCCAAGGGTCTTCAGCTGTGACGCAGACCCACTGCGACTAAGTATCTACGGGGATAGTTCTGCCTCAGCCTATTGGGACCTGGGGGACAGAGGGCAGGTGAAACTGACACAAACATGAAGCACAGGCTCCTTGCTATGCTGCAATGGAGTCCTTTGTCTCTAGCCTGAAGTCTTGTGTCTATACCAGGCCTAGGGAGATTGTGGCAGACTTACCTGTAAGTTTGCAAGTCAGCAAAATTCCTGACCCTTCACAGTTCTTGACACTGCGATGTTAGAGTGGACTATGATTAGATATCTAGAAACAACACAGCGTTTTTAAGGGTGTTGTATTTCAGGCCATCATCTTTCTACTAGTCAGAAAGCTACAAAGCTGCTAACAAAGGACGTTTCTTTGAGAGTATGCAAGGAAGCAATGAAAAAGAATGCCTTAGGAAAGGACAGTGAATGAGGTGGGAGAAGTTCTGCCAGAGAAGAGAAACGGCTTTGTCATGGAACCCTTCCCTTGAGTGGGGGGCGGACGCCATGCACTAATTTCAGGACTGGTACTAGTGCCTACTGTCTGTTCGGTTTCCCGGTGGCACTAGTGGTAAAGAACCCACCTGCCAATGCAGGTGACATAAGAGACACAGGTCTGATCCCCTGGAGGAGAGCACGGCAACCCACTCCAGTGTTCTTGCCTGGAGAATCCCATGGACAGAGGAGCCTAGCAGGCTGCAGCCCAAAGGGTTGCCCAGAGTAGGACACAACTGAAGCGACTTAGCAGATGTGCATTATCTGTGTTCTAGTCTTTGTGTTTTCAAATAGAAGCCTTTCTTGCATATGGGCTGTCCCTGTCTCACCCTTGTGCACCAGGGGTGTTGAGAACAGACAACTTGGCTCTTTAGTTTGTTGGCGTCTGTAGAAGGTGCCTCTTGACCTGATCTAGGGCACAAGATTCTGGACTCTGAGCCAAATACAGTAACTGGATGAAACAATGAGTGTCCAAGGACTGGGATGCAGGTATGTTGCTCGTGGGAGAGGCATGAGTAACTGTGATCAGAGGGCAGACCCAGGCACATCGATTCTATTGGCCCGTTTCTCATACTTCCCTGCCCTTGCCCCATCTATACCTCTTGGTGGCTCCCCCTCCCACATACTATCTCTGGATGTGACCGTGGAGATTACAGCAAACTTGATACAGTGGCTTGGAAAAGCCCTTGCTAGTTTCTGTCCCCTCTTGCTCCTCTGTAATCAGTGAGAAATGCTGAGGCAGGTCTCAGCACATATCCTGGCTCCTATTCAGAGTCAATTCCTAGGCAGGTTGATAAGTCCGGGGTCCCTGAGGAGGAGAAAGGGGTCTGGGGCCCTCAAGGAGGAGATAGGGGTCTGGAATTCTCAAGGAGGAAAGACAAACATTTTTTTTTTCTACATTCCTTAGGAAGAATTATATAACAATAATATATCCTGCTTGAGGACATGTTTCTTCTTCCAGAAAACCTTCTGACTAATCATTAACTTAAAATGTCTATTATGGGAGTGGGTCTAGTAAGATCTTTACAACCTTGAGGCATTCTTTTGATTTACTGTAATAACCAATTAAAAAGTACATAATTCCCATGCTAAGACTAGGGACTGGGGCACTCTCCGTCCCCCTCTGATGTCTGTATCAGCTTTCTCTGTCCCTTCTTATACTTCAATAAAACTCTGCTACACAAAAGCTCTTGAGTGATCAAGACTTGTCCCTGGTCCCGAGGCTAAATCTTCTTTGGAGATCACGAATCGGACACCGTTCACTGTAAGCAACCACTATGCTGGGGGAACAGGAATGATGGGTGGAAGAATGTTGAACCACACCAATAGAGGCCGTCGCAGGATCAGCCAGGCCCCAGCAACTCATGTCACACACCTGACTATGGATGTGGGAGCCAAGACCAGCCAGTCAGGGACACTCGCCCAACCTGCAGACTCGAGATTGACAGAGAATGCATTAGGTCTTCAAGTTCAAGTGTGGGTATTAGGCTGTAGTATTATAGCTAGTAAACAGGGTAAGTTACCATTTTGTTCTCAACTGCATGGCACTTCGGCTTAAAATTCAATAATCTAGTTTTTTATGTCTTCATTCTTAGCATTGATGGGGCTCTTTCAATGTACATAAAGTCTTTCAAAGTCTGTCTTCATATTGGAAGAAACTGTTGTCATTAATTACTGTCTCTGGTCTGGTCCCTTCTCCAGGAACAGGCTGTCTTGCATCATCTTTCCATTCCTGTCCTTCTGCATCTAAGGACACCACCTCAGCTTAATTCCCAATGTAACAGCTTTGTTTGTATTAAATACTGTAATATACATGCAATAAATAGTACATGTACTTACATGCTGCTGCTAAGTCGCTTCAGTCATGTCCAACTCTGTGAGACCCCATAGACGGCAGCCCACCAGGCTCTGCCATCCCTGGGACTCTCCAGGCAAGAACACTGGAGTGGGTTGCTATTTCCTTCTCCAATGCATGAAAGCAAAAAGTGAAAGTGAAGTCGCTCAGTCATGTCTGACTCTTCATGACACCATAGACTGCAGCCTACCAGGCTCCTCCATCCATGGGATTTTCCAGGCAAGAGTACTGGAGTGGGTTGCCATTGCCTTCTCCTGTACTTATGTGACATACTGCCTACTACTGACATAATCCGATCTTAATTCTAAGGGTAAATTTTGGTTTCTTTCTACATTTTTTACACAGTTCTTGGAGAAGGCAATGGCACCCCACTCCAGTACTCTTGCCCGGAAAACCCCACGGATGGAGGAGCCTGGTAGGCT
>SJYX01016946.1:237713-309093 GCA_006410675.1 Oreotragus oreotragus
AAAAGTTATGACCAACCTGGATAGTATATTCAAAAGCAGAGATATTACTTTGCCGACTAAGGTCCGCCTAGTCAAGGCTATGGTTTTTCCTGTGGTCATGTATGGATGTGAAAGTTGAACTGTGAAGAAAGCTGAGCGCCGAAGAATCGATGCTTTCGAACTGTGGTGTTGGAGAAGACTCTTGAGAGTCCCTTGGACTGCAAGGAGATCCAACCAGTCCATTCTGAAGGAGATCAACCCTGGGATTTCTTTGGAAGGAATGATGCTAAAGTTGAAACTCCAGTACTTTGGCCACCTCATGTGAAGAGTTGACTCACTGGAAAAGACTCTGATGCTGGGAGGGATTGGGGGCAGGAGGAGAAGGGGACGACAGAGCATGAGATGGCTGGATGGCATCACGGACTCGATGGACATGAGTCTGAGTGAACTCCGGGAGATGGTGATGGACAGGGAGGCCTGGCGTGCTGCGATTCATGGGGTCGCAAAGAGTCGGACACGACTGAGTGACTGAACTGAACTGAACTGAACCTTAAGATGGTCAAATAAGACAAAGCCCCCACCTTGTGGATAAAGAACCACCTGGCTTATTTCAGGTGTGAACAGAACCACCATAAACAAGGAACAGAAACTACAATGGATTTAAACTAAGTTTATTCTGTTAACACCCTCATAATACCCCCGTGGAAAAAAGTAACTACAAAACAGAGTACAGTGCTGCCCTTCAAGGAATGGATGGGTGGTACACTGTACAAAACGATCTTGGGAATCATGTATAAATGTTACTCTGAATCTCATTTGTTGTCATCAATTTCTTCAGTATCTCTGTGCTCTGTGGAATATTCTGGAGGGAGAGAAGAAGTTGTTAACATAGTGAGAATTTAGTCAGAACAAGGCACACCCGCCTAGCCAGCCCTACTATTGACACAGAGGCAGAGAGGACACCGAAAAGGACCAGCCCTGCCTCTCACATCCTCACCTGATGGACGGGACGTCTGAGTGGGTCCTCGTCAACCCTGCCCGAAGCTCTCTGACAGGACTCCAGGCCTCCAGAGGGGTCCCGAGCCCTTCGGTCACCTCCCCGACGTGTGCTCAGTCCTCTTGGCACTCCGACCAAGGTCCTCCCAGTCCCCTCAAACGCACCTGAGCCTGCCCACTTCATGCCACACTGCCTCCCTGGGCATGTCCCCTCCGCCAGGACTCGCCCATCCCTTGGGTCCAGCTGAAAGGCCCCTTCTCGTGGAGCCTCTCCTCGGCTGACCTCAACCCCCGCCCACCCTGGCTGGCGCCTGGCACCTGGCACAGCAACCACCTGTGCCACCTCCAGGCTGTGGATCCCCCAGCACCATGGGGTCCACACAGCAGGGACGCAAGAGAATTCCATCTTGTTCCCAACTTGAACTCCACCTTGTTGACCAAATACCACTTCAAGAAGAACAGAAACTCTGACCTAAGGCAGGACGACTGTATTCAGTCACTAAGAAGACAGTGCTCTTCAAAAAGCCCCTTCACCTTCCCACAAGTCATCATGTTTACAGCAAGAAATGAAAAGGTAAAGAGAAGTTAACTACATTTCCCATACAAAGGATGTTTTTAGACACGGAAAGTTGACCTAAACTCTACATGACAAACAGTTTACATGTCTCAGAACAAGTACAGAATATTCTGGGTCACTGGAGCCCTGAGCATTGACTACACCATCACAGAGGCCATGCAGCCCCTTCACGGAAGCATCTGGACGGCTCTGTTTCCGGCCCTTCACCACTCTCACCGCAGAGCTGGCGGCTGTGAGGCAATTTGCCATAAAAAATGAGATAACCGGCCGACAGTCTGGACTTTGCTGCCCACGAAGGACTCTCACTTCTTTGTCACTTAAGTCTCAGCCCCCACAATGGTGACAAGGAGATCCGGTGTCTTAGAACAGGGGACTCTGACAACTACGGACACCGACACGATAGAAAACGGTGACAAAGCTCAGGGGACCGTACGTGAAACAGCCGGCCAGCAGGGATCTGCTGTGTGGCTCAGGAAACTCAAACAGGGGCTCGGTATCAACCTGGAGGGGTGGGATGAGGGGGAGACGGGAGGGAGGCTCAGAAGGGAGGGGATATATGTATACCTATGGCTGATCCATGTTGAGGTTTGACAGAAAACAAAATTCTGTAAAGCAATTATCCTTCAATAAAAAATATATATGTAAATTAAAAAAAAAAAAAAAGCCCAGGGGAAGTGTGAAACACGGGAGCATGAAGCCAGATTGTGTGCTATACAGAAAAGAGCGTATCAGTGCAAAGCCTTCGGTGATCTGCAGGTGCAGTCGGGTCCACGCTTCCCACAGAATTTAAAATGTCCACCAATGGACCTGTGAGAACGGGCCAAGAACAGACAGTGCAGAACAGGCTTCACAAGTCAATGGCAGGCTCAGATCACACATCCACATCCCAGGCTTGGAAACTGACACCTGTCTTAATAAAAGGAGAAATTCTGGTGAAAAAGATGAGGTGCAATGCTGAAAAGGGAGACAAATCAACAAGCCAATACGTCTATACATACCTACACACACGTATATTCACATGGACGTACAGCCTAGCAGACTAGTGCTTAAGTACAACCCACAGAATCTGTTCTTTGCACAGCACTGCCAGGAGGTAGATACATTTTAAATGTACGCAAATATTTCGTGCTTCACAATAAAATCTAAGTTTGTTATTCATTTCTCTTGTTTCACTATGTCCTTTTTAATGTCCCTCTTTTATTTTTTCATTGTTTTATCTTCATGGCAAAACTGCCTCTCAGACAATCTGCTATGTAGTGACACCTTCTGCAGTGAACGAGCTCGTGGCCATGATGTCTGTGGTGAAGATGCTTGGGTGGCAGTGCCCAGAGTGAAGACAGCGGCCACAGCCCCTGCTCTCGATGAGGTGGGAAGAGGCGATCAGGTAATCACAGACGCAGGCAATGCCACTAGTTACCACATCCTCAGAAAGGGATGCTAAATACAAAATAACTTGCCTGAGAGGTTATCCATGACTCCAGAAAGCTGAAAGATAAACTTAAATTACACCAAGTTAGGACTTCATTCTGACTAATTCAGTAAATGCCTGAGGGCCTTTGACACATCAGACTCATGACGTACCGGGGCTACCACAAGAGAAAACGCTCCCAAGTAGGTGACAGTCTAATTTATGAAACCTATGAAATTAGCCGATCCCTACAGAAATTACAAAGGAAGCTGCCCTACTACTAATGGCCATCCTAGAATAAAGCAAGGCTTCCAACCTGCAACAATGCTGTTATAATCTCATCCCCTTAAAGAAGTTCTTCAACCAAGAGTCCATCCTGTCAGCGAATCTCTTAGTGAGAAGAGGGGAGTCCCTAGACTACCTGAAATTACTGGCAAAACCTTTCTGTACATGCTGCTATGTATTTTTCTGGGAAAAGAGCCCACAGGTACATCCAAACTGATAACCGGGAACAGATTTAGCCCATCTAGTCCCAATGCAAAATTAAGTCAATAAACATTATGATAATTTGATCCATACTATGCTCAAAAATGCCTTCTCAAAAATTATACTTTCTAGGAACTTCCCCGGTGGCACAGTGGATAAAAATCTACTGGTTAACGCGTGGGACGTGGGTTCAGTCCCTGGTCGGGGAAGACCCAACATCCACAGAGCAAGGAAGCCTGTGCACCACAACTATGGAGCCTGCACTCTGGAGCCCAAGTTCCACGACAAGAGAAGCCTCAGCAACGAGGAGCCCGAGCGTGGGAACAAACCGCAGTCCCAACTCGCCGCAAGCAAAGCCCGTGAACAGCAACAAAGACCCAGCACAGCCAAAAAGTAAGTAATGTAAAAAAAAATGACACCTTCCAAATTAATGAGTTACAAAAACTTCTTGAAGAGTGGAACCATCTTCCCACACAGACATCTGGGATTTAAAGCACTGGCCTATCCTGACAAACATGAACAAAATATTCTCCGAGTTTCAGAAGTGTATCTAGAAGAACATGTGACACTCATGTGCAAACTGCCAGGCCAGCAGCTTTCTCTTTACTTGCGGTGAAAAAGACCTCTATTTGCTACTTAGGTTTCACATTCAATACCACACGTTTATGTTCACTACCAAGTTCATTATCAAGTCAATAAAATAAAGCCTTACCTTAACCAAACACTTTAAGTTTCTGGAAGAAAGTACAGGCTTAAAAGCTTCGACTGTGATCAGGTCTAATTTCATCACATCAGTGTAACACAAGTACAGCACTGCAGGGATTCTCCATACTTGACAGTAACTCAGAACTATGAATAGACAAGAACAAAATCACTTAGGTTTTCTGTTACACAATTTTAAAGTGCAACACCTCTGTCTCATAAAGGCTGCTTTTAAAAATAGTCATCTCTGTTGCCTCTTTTAACCATTTACAGCCATTCTGTATCAATTATAATGCATATTTTCTTTCAAAGACAATTTACTTTCCTAAGTTATCTTTTCTTTTACAAATAAGATACAAGATTATAATTTTGTTGACTGCACTGAAGTAAATTAAATGCAAATAATAAATATATAATGCATAGTATAAAACATTTAGCCATTTGTTCTAGTAAACTGAACATTTAAAGTTTTAAAAAAACTTTTATTTATGAACAACTAAGTGAATATATACTATAACATATTAACCACTAAAAAGTGAGAATCAAAATTTGATATGTTAGGGTATAACTGGTAATATGAATTAAAAAAATAAACTATTAAAGTAACTACCAAAATTCAATATCTGAAGCTTCTGACAATTAAAACACACTCTGCCAACTTCTCATGCATGAACAAATGACATCTAACACTGGCCTGCATAAGTCATCAATGCTAGAAATAAATGGCAGCTCTGAGTTAAGAGCTAAGAACTCTGAGCTGCTCTCATACAATGAATGTGTGTCTGCAAAGTTTAAATACTGAGACCAAATATAACGTGCATGCGTGCTCAGCTGCTCAGTCACATCCGACTCTTTGTGACCCCATGTACTGCAGTCCACCAGGCTCCTCTGTCCATGGGGATTCTAAATGCAGGAATCCTGGAGTGGGCTGCCATGTCCTCCTCCAGAGAATCTTCCCCACCCAGGGATCAAACCCACTTCTCCTGCACTGGCAGGCAGGTTCTTTACTGCTGAGCCATCAGGGAAGCTACAAAATATAACATACCTGCAACTACGGATACTGAGGACTAACACCAACACAATGGTATCGATCACCATTAACAAACACCTCAAAAAGAACTCTACCTGTCCCAGCAACAACTATGAAAAAAGCAGTAACAAGAATAGAAGTGAATGGTATGAACTGCAATACTACCTGCTGCAGGAAGGTCGTGGACAATATTTGGTTGTTCTAGCAGTGAACAGAAAGGAGGCTCTTTGAAATTCTGAGTTTTTAGAGCTTTCAGGAAAGGAGTATGAAGGCTGCTGGTAGATTCTGAAGTTTTATAGTCAGTAACATGGCGACATGTAAGAATAGTGACTTGCATATTCTTCCTTGGACAAGAGCCAAAAACCTAACACAAAATTGATTTCAAATTAAAATAGAGACATATTTTGTGACAGAACAGAAATATCCCTCAAGCTGTTTACCTACCACCATTCATATAATAGTGTATACATATGCTCTGAAGGGCTGGACCTGTCAATGGAAAACAGAGACCCCACTCTGCTGTCCCCTCACTGGGGTGGGACTGATCTCAACTCTGTCACTTTCTAGCCAGGTGACCTTCTCCAAGTCACTTCCCCGACCTGTGAACTAAGGACAGAGGGAAGTGTCACCTGAAGTCAGAGAAGTCAGGGGCAAAGGAGGCAGAGCAGCTGCCCTAACAGCCAGAGACACCATCACAGGTAAGGGAGTCACTCAGCTACAAGCACCTGTTCATTTACGCCCTCCTCCCCATCCGCCAACAATGCCTGTAGGTGATGCTTTTTGTTTTGTTCCAGTGTTTGTTCAGTCTCTAAGAGCACTACTTGCCATCACTGTTGAGAACAGTGTTACACTGAATGGAAGTGACACCCATTCTTTGCTGGAGAAAGTGACATAATTAAAATCCTACCTCAATGGGCGTGAGTCTGAGTGAACTCCGGGAGTTGGTGATGGACAGGGAGGCCTGGCGTGCTGCGATTCATGGGGTCACAAAGAGTCGGACACGACTGAGCGACGAACTGAACCTCTAAGAACGCTCCATTTAGACTAGTGTTGTATTAGCAACAAGAAGTGGTCCTCTCCTTAATGCATGGAATGATGGGTTCAAGAGCACTGTACTGAGGATGCGTCTAAGAACATCACTTGCAAGTTGCACTCATAACAGTGTTACATCAGTGCAAATGATTCTTAAATTCACCTTTAAGTGTATTTCCTTTATAAATCAAGTTTCAACTGCTCAAGGCCTCAATGTCCACCTAAGTTGGTATTTCATGGACTTCTAAGGACTCTTCCAGCTTTTAAAATCTCTGATGACCTAAGAAAAAGGAAGAAGCTATCTTCAAGGGAAAAAAGAGAGCAGATTTTAGATCTCTGTACCTTTTCTGAAAATATTTTATGAAGAAAAGAAAGAAAACGGCTATTTCAAATACCAAGAGAACTGAAGATTTTAGGTTATGTGCTGTAAATGATTTGTAAGACTTTTAATTATAGCACAGCTTTATAAATAAACACAGAACTTAACATCATATACATTTATAAGCAATGTTCCATTTAAGAGATAACATCATTCACAAGGCCTGATTTATCATCCTCCCTGAATACTTATGTTTTGGAATACATTGTTTTGGAAATGCATAACTTTACATTTTCTCAAGTCAGAGAGAGAAAAGCTATTCCACAGTACAAAATATCATACATAAATTAATAATACAAATTAATACAGCAGTTTTCTATTCTTCTGAGATCTATTCAAAGTTATGGACTCTGTCCCTACAAA
Organism: Oreotragus oreotragus; assembly: GCA_006410675.1. Taxonomy (NCBI): domain Eukaryota; kingdom Metazoa; phylum Chordata; class Mammalia; order Artiodactyla; family Bovidae; genus Oreotragus; species Oreotragus oreotragus. The sequence continues at coordinate 244,666 of SJYX01016946.1, forward strand.
ATACACATAGGGACATAAAATGAAATCATATATACAGCCATCAGAACATTCATAGACCTCATCAGAGAATCTCTCCTTTAATCAAAACAGCTACCAAAAATTTAAGTATGCCAATCTGGTTTAAAACAGGTGTGCACCTGTTAGAAACTTATTTCTAATAAACTTATTTCTAATGAACTTAATTATATCTATAATTAACTGACATTAAATATATATAATAAATTAATATATATCTATATTTAGCCTAACATTTAAACTGAAACATTTATAAGACATATTGAAAAGGTTTATTTCATTAAAAAATAATACACAACTAAGAAAATTATGATTATTCCCTAAAATTGTTCAGTTCAGTTCAGTCGCTCAGTCGTGTCTGACTCTTTGCGACCCCATGGACTGCAGCATGCCAGGCCTCCCTGTCCATCACCAACTTCTGGAGTTTATTTAAACTGACGCCCATTGAGTCAGTGACGCCATCCAACCATCTCATCCTCTGTCAGCCCCTTCTCCTCCCGCCTTCAACCTTTCCCAGCATCAGGGTCTTTTCCAATGTGTCAGTTTTTCACATCAGGTTGCGAAAGTATTGGAGTTTCAGCTTCAGCATCAGTCCTTCCAATCAATCAGTTCAGTTCAGTCGCAGAATCGTGTCTGACTCTTTGCGACACCATGAATATTTAGGACTGATTTCCTTTAGGATGGACTGGTTGGATCTCCTAGTTAAATTCTTCAGTGAAAAATTTTTTACTGAGCACATACAATTGCTCTATTCTCCCGCAAAATGAAGACTCAATTGATCCATCCTAATGCTAAGAAACACGGCTGCAGCTCTGGTGTGAGTGGCGGCTTCGTGCCAGCCGCGTGAACCCAGGTTGCGAGACCAGTTCACAGAGGCCTCCCACCTTGCGGCCCCGCGTTTCCAGGCAGCCTGAGTGCTATGGCCGGTTCTCACCTGTGGCTGTGCCCTGCTCTGCCTTACATGGGTAACTTGTTCGAAAATGTGTTCCATTTTCATGACCCACCATCTTCAGCATACGCTGGTTACAGTTGCTTGTGTTCTTTTATTCTTTATAACTCCTATAATATTTCTAAGGGAAAAAGCAAATACTTGCCCTACATCAACATCTGACTATGCAGGCTTACGTGTAAAGCTACTGAACCCTGATACAGTAGCAACCCCAGATGAGACTCTCTCACCTTTTCCAGCCACTGATACTGCTGATCTTCGGCCACGTAGCAACTGCACTGGCAGAGCATGACCTGAAATCAAATTCCGTGTTTCCTATCAGGTCAAGCAAGCATTACACACCCCTCACGCTGTCATCACATATGTATCATGTGAATCCCAAAACAACCCTTGGATAACATTTGGTTTGCTTAATCTGCTATCGGCTTATTCATTTTTCTTTAAAGTTTAAAATTTTAAGAATCAAGCCACTACTGGCAAGCAGTATCAGAAGAAAAGTGTACAATGACAGCACAACCATGAGGCCTGGCCTAGGAGATGCTGAAGATGCTGTCAGTAAACACCACCAGAGTCCTCTTTACCCTTCTTGGGGCCACACATTGTGAAGACCAAACTCAAAAAAAAAAAAAAAAAAAAAANACTGAGACCAAATATAACGTGCATGCGTGCTCAGCTGCTCAGTCACATCCGACTCTTTGTGACCCCATGTACTGCAGTCCACCAGGCTCCTCTGTCCATGGGGATTCTAAATGCAGGAATCCTGGAGTGGGCTGCCATGTCCTCCTCCAGAGAATCTTCCCCACCCAGGGATCAAACCCACTTCTCCTGCACTGGCAGGCAGGTTCTTTACTGCTGAGCCATCAGGGAAGCTACAAAATATAACATACCTGCAACTACGGATACTGAGGACTAACACCAACACAATGGTATCGATCACCATTAACAAACACCTCAAAAAGAACTCTACCTGTCCCAGCAACAACTATGAAAAAAGCAGTAACAAGAATAGAAGTGAATGGTATGAACTGCAATACTACCTGCTGCAGGAAGGTCGTGGACAATATTTGGTTGTTCTAGCAGTGAACAGAAAGGAGGCTCTTTGAAATTCTGAGTTTTTAGAGCTTTCAGGAAAGGAGTATGAAGGCTGCTGGTAGATTCTGAAGTTTTATAGTCAGTAACATGGCGACATGTAAGAATAGTGACTTGCATATTCTTCCTTGGACAAGAGCCAAAAACCTAACACAAAATTGATTTCAAATTAAAATAGAGACATATTTTGTGACAGAACAGAAATATCCCTCAAGCTGTTTACCTACCACCATTCATATAATAGTGTATACATATGCTCTGAAGGGCTGGACCTGTCAATGGAAAACAGAGACCCCACTCTGCTGTCCCCTCACTGGGGTGGGACTGATCTCAACTCTGTCACTTTCTAGCCAGGTGACCTTCTCCAAGTCACTTCCCCGACCTGTGAACTAAGGACAGAGGGAAGTGTCACCTGAAGTCAGAGAAGTCAGGGGCAAAGGAGGCAGAGCAGCTGCCCTAACAGCCAGAGACACCATCACAGGTAAGGGAGTCACTCAGCTACAAGCACCTGTTCATTTACGCCCTCCTCCCCATCCGCCAACAATGCCTGTAGGTGATGCTTTTTGTTTTGTTCCAGTGTTTGTTCAGTCTCTAAGAGCACTACTTGCCATCACTGTTGAGAACAGTGTTACACTGAATGGAAGTGACACCCATTCTTTGCTGGAGAAAGTGACATAATTAAAATCCTACCTCAATGGGCGTGAGTCTGAGTGAACTCCGGGAGTTGGTGATGGACAGGGAGGCCTGGCGTGCTGCGATTCATGGGGTCACAAAGAGTCGGACACGACTGAGCGACGAACTGAACCTCTAAGAACGCTCCATTTAGACTAGTGTTGTATTAGCAACAAGAAGTGGTCCTCTCCTTAATGCATGGAATGATGGGTTCAAGAGCACTGTACTGAGGATGCGTCTAAGAACATCACTTGCAAGTTGCACTCATAACAGTGTTACATCAGTGCAAATGATTCTTAAATTCACCTTTAAGTGTATTTCCTTTATAAATCAAGTTTCAACTGCTCAAGGCCTCAATGTCCACCTAAGTTGGTATTTCATGGACTTCTAAGGACTCTTCCAGCTTTTAAAATCTCTGATGACCTAAGAAAAAGGAAGAAGCTATCTTCAAGGGAAAAAAGAGAGCAGATTTTAGATCTCTGTACCTTTTCTGAAAATATTTTATGAAGAAAAGAAAGAAAACGGCTATTTCAAATACCAAGAGAACTGAAGATTTTAGGTTATGTGCTGTAAATGATTTGTAAGACTTTTAATTATAGCACAGCTTTATAAATAAACACAGAACTTAACATCATATACATTTATAAGCAATGTTCCATTTAAGAGATAACATCATTCACAAGGCCTGATTTATCATCCTCCCTGAATACTTATGTTTTGGAATACATTGTTTTGGAAATGCATAACTTTACATTTTCTCAAGTCAGAGAGAGAAAAGCTATTCCACAGTACAAAATATCATACATAAATTAATAATACAAATTAATACAGCAGTTTTCTATTCTTCTGAGATCTATTCAAAGTTATGGACTCTGTCCCTACAAAATACACATAGGGACATAAAATGAAATCATATATACAGCCATCAGAACATTCATAGACCTCATCAGAGAATCTCTCCTTTAATCAAAACAGCTACCAAAAATTTAAGTATGCCAATCTGGTTTAAAACAGGTGTGCACCTGTTAGAAACTTATTTCTAATAAACTTATTTCTAATGAACTTAATTATATCTATAATTAACTGACATTAAATATATATAATAAATTAATATATATCTATATTTAGCCTAACATTTAAACTGAAACATTTATAAGACATATTGAAAAGGTTTATTTCATTAAAAAATAATACACAACTAAGAAAATTATGATTATTCCCTAAAATTGTTCAGTTCAGTTCAGTCGCTCAGTCGTGTCTGACTCTTTGCGACCCCATGGACTGCAGCATGCCAGGCCTCCCTGTCCATCACCAACTTCTGGAGTTTATTTAAACTGACGCCCATTGAGTCAGTGACGCCATCCAACCATCTCATCCTCTGTCAGCCCCTTCTCCTCCCGCCTTCAACCTTTCCCAGCATCAGGGTCTTTTCCAATGTGTCAGTTTTTCACATCAGGTTGCGAAAGTATTGGAGTTTCAGCTTCAGCATCAGTCCTTCCAATCAATCAGTTCAGTTCAGTCGCAGAATCGTGTCTGACTCTTTGCGACACCATGAATATTTAGGACTGATTTCCTTTAGGATGGACTGGTTGGATCTCCTAGTTAAATTCTTCAGTGAAAAATTTTTTACTGAGCACATACAATTGCTCTATTCTCCCGCAAAATGAAGACTCAATTGATCCATCCTAATGCTAAGAAACACGGCTGCAGCTCTGGTGTGAGTGGCGGCTTCGTGCCAGCCGCGTGAACCCAGGTTGCGAGACCAGTTCACAGAGGCCTCCCACCTTGCGGCCCCGCGTTTCCAGGCAGCCTGAGTGCTATGGCCGGTTCTCACCTGTGGCTGTGCCCTGCTCTGCCTTACATGGGTAACTTGTTCGAAAATGTGTTCCATTTTCATGACCCACCATCTTCAGCATACGCTGGTTACAGTTGCTTGTGTTCTTTTATTCTTTATAACTCCTATAATATTTCTAAGGGAAAAAGCAAATACTTGCCCTACATCAACATCTGACTATGCAGGCTTACGTGTAAAGCTACTGAACCCTGATACAGTAGCAACCCCAGATGAGACTCTCTCACCTTTTCCAGCCACTGATACTGCTGATCTTCGGCCACGTAGCAACTGCACTGGCAGAGCATGACCTGAAATCAAATTCCGTGTTTCCTATCAGGTCAAGCAAGCATTACACACCCCTCACGCTGTCATCACATATGTATCATGTGAATCCCAAAACAACCCTTGGATAACATTTGGTTTGCTTAATCTGCTATCGGCTTATTCATTTTTCTTTAAAGTTTAAAATTTTAAGAATCAAGCCACTACTGGCAAGCAGTATCAGAAGAAAAGTGTACAATGACAGCACAACCATGAGGCCTGGCCTAGGAGATGCTGAAGATGCTGTCAGTAAACACCACCAGAGTCCTCTTTACCCTTCTTGGGGCCACACATTGTGAAGACCAAACTCAAAAAAAAAAAAAAAAAAAAAAATCACAAAAACATCAAGTGCTATGAGAGTCAAGGGCAACAGTCCAGCCACATCTCAAGCCAGCAGTACCCAAGGATGGGTAAGATGCCTGATCATCAATGCTTGTGGAACAACAGTATCCATAAAAATCAACCATGCCCAAATATCGCCAGAAACAGTAACACCTAACGACGCAAGTGGGAAAACATGAAGCACAGGGACCTTCCCAGCAGCCCAGTGGTTAGGACCCTGCAGTTTGACTGCAGGGTCCATGGGTTCGATCCCTGGCTGGGGAACTGAGATCCCACATGTAACACTGGCACAGCCAAAAAAAAAAAATTAAGCACAAGAGGGAAAAAAGGGGCCCAGGGTTAGGGAGAAGAACAAGACTAGATACATAATTAGTTACACACACAGGGTCTGAATAGTCTAGACACCCAACAAACCAATGGTAAACCTAAACACGGTAACAGAAAGTTCTCCTGCTTGACCTCCAAGACCTATTCTATAGTGAAAACTTTCCACTAAGGACCAGATGAAGAACATGCTTTATTCCCCTTAAATATTGGGTACTTACAAAAATCCTTATGTAACACTTTAATAATGGTGGATTACATGTTACAGAAACAAACTGTAAATATTATAAAATCAAATTTTATCATTTTCAAGGCTAACCTTACAGTATTACAGAGTTACTGATGTCTTCAACTGTCTGAGCCCCTGCCCCTGTTCAAGCATCCAGCAACAGTGGAAGAGTACTCTGTCAACAAGCAGGTGGGCAGACAGGCATCACCCATGGGGCCGCCTCTCCAGCCTAACGTGTCTCCCCATCTGTGCTGCTTTTTCGGAATGGTCCCAAGGACAGAAGATGTGCTCAGTTGCTCAGTCGTGTCCGACTCTCCGCAACCCTATATACTGTAGCCCGCCAGGCTCCTCTGTCCATGGGACTTCCCAGACAAGAAGATTGGAGTGGGCAGCCATTTCCTCTTCCAGGGCATCTTCCTGACTGAGGGATCAAACCTGCGTCTCTTGCCTTGTTTACTATGGAGCCACCTTGTTTACCAGGACCCAAGAACAGGACTAGGACAAATGCAATCCAATAGAATCACTAGGCGTCTGTCAGCTGCAGAGCATGTTTTACAGCTTAACAAATCAGGATGAATTAGGAATTCCCTAGGGGTCCAGCAGTTAAGACTTCACACTTCTACTGCAGGGGGACCAGGTTCCATCCCTGGTCAGAGGGAACCAAGATCCCTCAGGCCATGCAGCAGCAGAGACAAAAAAAAATATATATATATATATCAGGATGAATTAGGTAAGGATGAAAGTTCAGTGTCAACAGAATTGCATTCAGAGTGCATAAAACACTCATCTGCTCAGTGTTAACTGAGAGTCCAGTCTACAGGAATGGGTTTAGAGCTGAATGCCAGGTGGGTTTAGGGCAACAAAGCAGAACCGTGCTTCCACAGCGTGTATGCATTTTCCCACATTTAGATCTGCCAGCTTAAATCATTTTCTGAATGAGGGCAAGGGTTTGTTTCCAAAAAAGTTACTTCAGAATTTCTTCAGAAGTTTACAAACACACCATATCTGCCACATTGATATTATATAAGCAGAAAAATGATTACTACCACTGCCAACAGGCAGAATCCCTCAGCCCAGAAGTAGATATAAAGGAATGTGGACTTCAAATGAACACTACATAAATGATGCCTAAGTAACTCCCACTTATACACACAAGCCAGGCCCCACATACCGAAGGATTCGATTTCAGGTGATAAAACACACAAAAGGCCTCTGAAGGGGACAGGTGTGCAGTGTCTGTTGTCCTACACCATTCATTCCAGAGTTTAGCACAACCGACTTCTTCCCAGGCTCCTGAATTCATGACAAATGACGACAAAAACGCTGTGAAATACAAGGCACATCAGTTAGTGCTGGGCTCCACAAGTTGTATTTTCTATTCAATAAAAACAAATTCGGTATCTACGGCTGATTCATATTGTTGTTTGGCAGAAACCAACCCAACACTGTAAAGCAACTATCCTCCAATTTAAAATAAACGGATTTTTAAAAATCATAAAAAATAAATTCAAGCCTGGCAGCAAGGGCTGTGGCCCGGCTCTGGTGGCGGCAGTGGGGCTTCTGGTGGTGGGGGGTGTCCATGGGAAGGGGCGCAAATTAACAGATGTGCATGAAGAAGTGTCTGGTCGGTCTCACATTTTGTACCTGCTACCTGGCTTCTTATCTCACGAACAAGTATGTCCTGTCTTGAAATTTACCTACCCTACATTCTTCCAAGGGTGGCAGAGACTGGTTGGTGNAAATTAACAGATGTGCATGAAGAAGTGTCTGGTCGGTCTCACATTTTGTACCTGCTACCTGGCTTCTTATCTCACGAACAAGTATGTCCTGTCTTGAAATTTACCTACCCTACATTCTTCCAAGGGTGGCAGAGACTGGTTGGTGGACTTTTGCTTTGTATGTCATGGAAACTGGGCTGGGTGGAGATCAACAGCCGTTCAAGATCCGATGTTTTGACGTGGCTTCCTGCTTCAGTGATATTTGTGGGTATCATCTATGCCGGTTCCAGAGCGCTATCTATCCAGAGCGCTATCTAGACTGGCCATTCCTGTGTTTCTCACTTTGCATAATGCACCCGAAGTTATCATCTGTGGGTACCAGAAGTGTTTTCAGAAAGAGAAAACTTCTCCTGCAAAGATTTGTAGGGGAAAACAACCCGTGCTAGGTTTCAATCACCGATGCCCATAATTTCGCTGAGTTGCGCAATACTGATGAAGAAGGAAAATGGAAAAATGGAAACAACTTAAAGTTTTAAAAATAAGCGCCCTCTTCCTCCTGGCCGCTGCCGGGTGCCTGCCCTTCAACGACTCCCAGTTTGATCCAGATGGATATTTCTGGGCTGTAATTCGCTTACTCTGTGTAGGGGCTTACAAGATACTACAGAAATCCCAGCAACTCAACAAGTTAAGTGACACTGAGCAGCAGTACTTAAACTATCTATTCAGTGCGGTGCTCCTGGCTTTAGCAGCTCGCCCCACAGGTGACCTCTTCAGCATCCTGGACTTTCCATTCCTGTATTTCTACAGATTCCACAGCAGCTGCTGTGCCAGCGGATTTTTAGGATTCTTTCTCATGTTCAGCACCATGAAGCTAAAAAGCCTTATGGCCCCAGGGCAGTGCGCAGCCTGGATTTTCTTTGCTAAGGTGATCACGTCTGGCTTATCGATGTTGCTGTTTGATATAATTCTGACCAGGGAAACCATGGGATGGTGTCTCCAGAATGCTCCGCGTCTTCCAGCAGAGCTGACCTGCCATCTCTGTTGCTGCAGCGCGTATTTTTATTGACCACTTCCACTGTGAGAATTGGTCCGGATGACCTGTTGGAGAATGAGACCACGTGGAACAGAAGTAAGTCCTCCCAGCTGAGGCCGTTCTCGACCACTCAACCTCAGATAACTGCAGTCACATTAACAAGCCAGGTCAAGATCAGATGGACTCCGAGGCTCTTGAGAAAGAGTAAATGTCCCACAGTTCACTCCACAATGATTTACAGTGAATTAATTTGCAGCAATATGACTCAGATGGTAAAGAATCTGCCTGCAATGCAGGAAACTCGGGCTTGAACCCTGGGATCAGGAAGCTCCCTTGGAGAAGGAAATGGCAATCCATTCCAGTATTCTTACTTGGAGAATTCCATGGACAGAAGTGGAGCCTGGCAGGCTATAGTCCATGAGGTTGCAAAGAGTCTGACATGACTGAGCGCCTAACACTTTCACAGAGAAGAAAAGCAGAGCAGGACCACCTTTAAAAAGAGCCTCTGCCCTGAGCACCGTGGATCCTGCAGGGTGTTATGGCTCCCGTGGCATTAGTGAGGGGGCAAACGTGTGTTTTTGGCCGCTGTCCCCAGAAAGGAGGGAACAGAGCTGCAGCTGACTGCCTGGGTATTGCAGCCACCGGGCAACAACACAGAAGGGAGGGGGAGAGGTGCCTCGGGCAGGGAGGGACCGGCTAGCGCTGGGGCTGCCCTCCTGGGATGTGCCAGCTGGGAAGCGATCAAGTCCTGTATTCCAAATGGCTTCAAGTAAAGGCATTAGGACTGAGTTGTTGATAGCAGGCGAAGAAGTCTGCATTATCAGCAGCAGAGCCTCAGGTTGGTGTCACCCCTTGAATGTTCTCCTCCCAGTCTGCCCCTCCCCCTGCCTGGACCTACTGTTCTCCACACAGTTTCTCTCACCTCCTCAGCCCTTTCTTTTTATTTTGGCCAATCGTGGTAAAAGATACATAAGATAAAATCTATCATTTTAAACCATTTGTAAGTGTACACTTAGGTACATTCACAGTGTTCAAAAAACGAAGGTCATGGTATCCAGTCCCATCATTTCATGGCAAACAGATGGGGAAACAATGGAAACAGTGACAGACTTTATTTTCTTGGGCTCCAAAATCACTACAGATGGTGACAGCAGCCATGAAATTAAAAGACTCTTGCTCGTTGGAAGAAAAGCTATGACCAAACTAGACAGCATATTAAAAAGCAGAGACATTACTTTGCCAACAAAGGCCCGTCTAGTCAAAGCTATGGTTTTTCCAGTAGTCATGTATGGATGTGAGAATTGGACCATAAAGAAAGCTGAGTGCCAAAGAATTGATGCTTTTGAACTGTGGTGTTGGAGAAGACTCTTGAGAGTCCCTTGGGCTTCAAGGAGATCCAACCAGTCAATCCTAAAGGAAATCAATCCTAAATATTCATTGAAAGGCCTGATGCAGAAGCTGAAGCTCCAATACTTTGGCCATCTGATGTGAAGAGCTGACTCATTGGAGATGATCTTGATGCTGGAAAAGATTGAAGGCAGGAGGAGAAGGGGGTGACAGAGGATGAGATGGTTGGATGGCATCACTGATTCTATGGACGTGAGTTTGAGCAAGCTCAGGGAGGTGGTGATGGACAGGGAAGTCTGGTGTACTGTAGTCCATGGGGTCACAGAGAGTCGGACGTGACTGAGGAACTGAACTGAACTGAACGGGATTATACAATCATCGCTGATGTCTATTTCCAGAATTTATTTTTATTATCTCAAGTAGAAATTCGGTATCCATTAGATAATAACTCCCCATTCCCTCTATTCCTTCCCTGTCTCCTAGCTCCCAGCAACCCCCTTTGTAACCTCTAATCAACCTTCTGTGTCTATGGATTTGCCTAGTCTAGGTATGTCATGTGAGTGGAGCCATATATTTGTCCTTTCGCGTCTCTCCAGCACTTTATTCTTTTTAAATTTTTTTTAAATAGAAAGATTAATTGATTTACAAAAAATAATAATAATAATAAATTCAAGTTGAGAATCCTAGTGCTAAAAGAGCTGTTGAGAGCATCAACCTTACACACATCATCATTGTGCAAAAAAAGAAACTGAGGCCTCAAGAAGTTAGAGGCTGTGCCCTGAGTTTAGATGACACTGGAGCCAGGAATCAGGAAGACAGGTTTACTGACAGATCTCACCAAAGTCTCACACTGTAACAACCTTCTGGAAAACTTTAGGCCAGCAGAACTGTAAATAAATGAGTCAGCTATTATTTACTATGTACTGTTCTAGGGGTACTTTACAGGGTAAGGAATCTTCACTGAGTTCCCTAAGGCTCTCCTCTGAGCCTGTGAACTCCCTAAAATGATATAGGTTTGTGTACTTTCGTGTGTGTATTCATCGTTCCAGCTGAACTCTGCACTATTCCGACTTGAATTCATATACATATAAAAACCTTATATTGCTAGAGTTCTCCTTATGATTTTAAAGGAGTCAGTTAACTTACAAACATACAAGGACCCACTGTAACAAGGGACCGTGTGCACATGTCACCTCTGCCCCTGGCCAGCTGGGCCACAACAGGCCCAGAAGCCCAAGAAAACCTGGATACTAGAAACAGGGTTTCCTTGAAATCATAAGTTCCTAAAGTCAAGAATATTTCCCCTAAATCTTATTTTTCAAGTTTCTCAAAAAGCGCCACATGAGCAGGGACAGATTTCATTCAGACACAGTTATTCTGCTATGACTTCTTCTAAAAAAGTAATATACACATGAAATGTTATGATGGAAAGAAGTAACTTCAGCTTCTGCTCGTTCAACAAAGTGTGTAGTCTAATGCACTTCCACTTACCTACTGCATTATTCCCTATGGCAATTATAAACTTGGAGCAAGGATGTTTTTCCAGTAGAGAAACTTCCAACGTTGTTTTTGTCTGTCTTCGAAAGAGCCGCACCTCCCTAATAAGAGAAACCAAAAAAAAATGAAAGAAAAGCAATTTAAATGTTGTTCAGTCGCTCAGTTATGCCTCTTTCTGACCCTATGAACTGTTATCACCCCAGGCTTTCCTGTATTCCACACAATTTAAATGTAATTAGTATCATACTGTGACAAAAAGGTTACCACAGGTATGATTTTGTATTAAGTAGAATGCAAACTTTAATTCTATAAAGAACATAATTATCATTTTAAGGAAGCAACAGATTCAGGCAACAATAATTCATAGGTAAAACCGTTTGTTGCCCAGTTCATGGAGAGCTGTAGGAGAGAGATCAGGCTGTCCAGGTGATCCACAGATCAATCTATCTTAGCAACCCAAACAGTGGACAACTAGGCATAGTGTGTGGTGAGAAATGGCAAGCACCACCTCTGAGGCTTTCTTGCAGCACAACACTGACCAAGCCTCTTGGAAGGAGCTTCCCTTTACAGGAAAGGCATGTGACAAACACAGACCTGAATAAAGGACACCAAGAGGAAGCAATCAGGCCAATCCAGAGGGTGGGACATCCTACAGGACAACTGGTCTCTCAAAGGGGGTGAGAAAGTTGGGGGCGAGGAAGGAACTGCTCTAAATGCATGAAAGTTCAAGAGATAAAACGTCTAAATCTAAGGTGTGTGCTTTGCCAGAGTTCTGACTTCCTCAAACCCACTGTTAAATGTCGTGTTTGAGACAACTGGANTGACAGAGGATGAGATGGTTGGATGGCATCACTGATTCTATGGACGTGAGTTTGAGCAAGCTCAGGGAGGTGGTGATGGACAGGGAAGTCTGGTGTACTGTAGTCCATGGGGTCACAGAGAGTCGGACGTGACTGAGGAACTGAACTGAACTGAACGGGATTATACAATCATCGCTGATGTCTATTTCCAGAATTTATTTTTATTATCTCAAGTAGAAATTCGGTATCCATTAGATAATAACTCCCCATTCCCTCTATTCCTTCCCTGTCTCCTAGCTCCCAGCAACCCCCTTTGTAACCTCTAATCAACCTTCTGTGTCTATGGATTTGCCTAGTCTAGGTATGTCATGTGAGTGGAGCCATATATTTGTCCTTTCGCGTCTCTCCAGCACTTTATTCTTTTTAAATTTTTTTTAAATAGAAAGATTAATTGATTTACAAAAAATAATAATAATAATAAATTCAAGTTGAGAATCCTAGTGCTAAAAGAGCTGTTGAGAGCATCAACCTTACACACATCATCATTGTGCAAAAAAAGAAACTGAGGCCTCAAGAAGTTAGAGGCTGTGCCCTGAGTTTAGATGACACTGGAGCCAGGAATCAGGAAGACAGGTTTACTGACAGATCTCACCAAAGTCTCACACTGTAACAACCTTCTGGAAAACTTTAGGCCAGCAGAACTGTAAATAAATGAGTCAGCTATTATTTACTATGTACTGTTCTAGGGGTACTTTACAGGGTAAGGAATCTTCACTGAGTTCCCTAAGGCTCTCCTCTGAGCCTGTGAACTCCCTAAAATGATATAGGTTTGTGTACTTTCGTGTGTGTATTCATCGTTCCAGCTGAACTCTGCACTATTCCGACTTGAATTCATATACATATAAAAACCTTATATTGCTAGAGTTCTCCTTATGATTTTAAAGGAGTCAGTTAACTTACAAACATACAAGGACCCACTGTAACAAGGGACCGTGTGCACATGTCACCTCTGCCCCTGGCCAGCTGGGCCACAACAGGCCCAGAAGCCCAAGAAAACCTGGATACTAGAAACAGGGTTTCCTTGAAATCATAAGTTCCTAAAGTCAAGAATATTTCCCCTAAATCTTATTTTTCAAGTTTCTCAAAAAGCGCCACATGAGCAGGGACAGATTTCATTCAGACACAGTTATTCTGCTATGACTTCTTCTAAAAAAGTAATATACACATGAAATGTTATGATGGAAAGAAGTAACTTCAGCTTCTGCTCGTTCAACAAAGTGTGTAGTCTAATGCACTTCCACTTACCTACTGCATTATTCCCTATGGCAATTATAAACTTGGAGCAAGGATGTTTTTCCAGTAGAGAAACTTCCAACGTTGTTTTTGTCTGTCTTCGAAAGAGCCGCACCTCCCTAATAAGAGAAACCAAAAAAAAATGAAAGAAAAGCAATTTAAATGTTGTTCAGTCGCTCAGTTATGCCTCTTTCTGACCCTATGAACTGTTATCACCCCAGGCTTTCCTGTATTCCACACAATTTAAATGTAATTAGTATCATACTGTGACAAAAAGGTTACCACAGGTATGATTTTGTATTAAGTAGAATGCAAACTTTAATTCTATAAAGAACATAATTATCATTTTAAGGAAGCAACAGATTCAGGCAACAATAATTCATAGGTAAAACCGTTTGTTGCCCAGTTCATGGAGAGCTGTAGGAGAGAGATCAGGCTGTCCAGGTGATCCACAGATCAATCTATCTTAGCAACCCAAACAGTGGACAACTAGGCATAGTGTGTGGTGAGAAATGGCAAGCACCACCTCTGAGGCTTTCTTGCAGCACAACACTGACCAAGCCTCTTGGAAGGAGCTTCCCTTTACAGGAAAGGCATGTGACAAACACAGACCTGAATAAAGGACACCAAGAGGAAGCAATCAGGCCAATCCAGAGGGTGGGACATCCTACAGGACAACTGGTCTCTCAAAGGGGGTGAGAAAGTTGGGGGCGAGGAAGGAACTGCTCTAAATGCATGAAAGTTCAAGAGATAAAACGTCTAAATCTAAGGTGTGTGCTTTGCCAGAGTTCTGACTTCCTCAAACCCACTGTTAAATGTCGTGTTTGAGACAACTGGATAAATCTGACCATGGACTGGCTATATTACACAGTATCCAGAAAGTATTATCAATTGTAAATACGTAAGAAAATACTGTATCGTTTGATACGCATTCTGAAAGCTGTAGAGGTGAAAGGCCACGGAGACTGGGACCCACCAAAGGCGGAGAGAGATAAAATGTGGCAAAATCTTCCTAACTGTTGAATTTATGTGACTGGAGGGGCTTAACGTGACATTTTATTGTTTTCTCTAATGTCTGTGTGTTTGGAAATAACACTTTTTTTAAAAAAAGGACATATCCATATGCTGCTGACACACGATGCTAACCAAGAAGTGCGGCGGAGAATACAGTTTTTAAGAGTTGTCTTATATCCACGAACCAAACGCAAGACAGACTTGAGACAGGAAGACAGACCCGCAGCGCTGGAAAACGGATCACGCCCGCAGAAACCACCGGCACCAACGCTGAAGGAAGCCTTTGAAGACGGCAGGAGCCGACACCCCACCGAGCCGTCAGCAAGGCCCGCGGGCCGCCTCCGCCTCCACCCGGCACCCCCGCAGCCGTCTTGCCCCCCAAGGCTGGGGACCTGGGGGAGGGCGGAGCAGCCGCAACCTTAGGGCCGGCGCGTCCGCTCCGATGCCCCAGGACCTTACCTCTTCCGCGCCAGCTGTCGCCGGACCTCCCTATCCTCGGGCGTCTCCCTCCTCCCCTCCTCTTCCTCCTCCTCGTCCTCCGTCCCGGCTCGGCACGGCGTCCTCACCACCTCCCCGAAGAACGTGGCCGCCATGCTGTACCTCACACTCTCCCTGCCTAACCGCGGTGCCACTGAACTGCGCACGCGTCCCGCGCACGCGCCCGAGAGCACCGCCACGCCCCCACAGCCCCGCCACACACACCCCCTGCACCACCCCCGCGCATGCGCCCCGAGTCCTTACGGCGGTGCAAACTCAGGACCTTAATTCTTAGCCCGAGCCCTGGATCGGGTGACTGCGGGCTAGACAGGCGAGCCGGGGGCGGGGCCGGGTAACGGACCGACAAAGGGCTCGACCGCACCCGGCCCAGTCCTTACAGCTCCGGGAAGAGGCCAGCCCGGTTACCTTCCGTTTTCTTCTCCATTAGGAGTGACAGGGTGAGCTTTGGTTTATTAAGCACCCGTCTTCAAACCGCGACCGCCCCAGGAAGGTGCCGGCCCGGCCCAGCGTGTCCTCGGGACAGTGGACAGAGGGCGGAAGGACGGGCAGGAAAAAATACAGTGCTTCGCGGTGTTGTAAAAATGAGCCTTTACTCTGGCAATAGGAATTCACATTTCAAAAGCTGATGATCTGAAAGATTTCATGAGAATGCAAAAATAGTTGCTTCTTTTTTTAAACTTGGCCATCTCTGGTACAAAATTTCGTTTTAAATAGCCTTTCATTAATAAGAAACGTATGTAATTATTTTTGAATTGGTTCTCTTCTTTCATTATTTAACAGAACACTAATCCATGCAGGAGATAAGGGACACTATGCCATAGCTTAAGTGAAAATATACAATATTGCAACGGAAAAAAAATCCATTTACCTACATTCAGTGGTGCTGAAACTAGAGGGCATTTGCTTACATTCTGGAACCCTATCAACAGTCACAAAGTTAAGTACTAATATGGGGTAGGGGGAGCCTCTTGAGATTAGAAAAAAATCGCGAATCTGTTGCTAGAAACATTTTGCTTTTAGATGTGGATGAACTGTCACCAAAAGCATTTCCATAAGATCAGTTATTTAGCAATTTTACACATTACTGCAAAATAATATATTGGGTTTTGAAGCACAATATGAACATTAAAGTATAAACAATAAGACTAGCTATCTAGTTCACGCTTAGGAAACTCTGGCTATGTTAGCAAGCTAGAATAGACAAGATTACCAGTGTAATATTTTAAAATTACATTAACACTCCTGGGCTACAGTTTGGGCACCACTTTGTCTTAGTCCTTTTGTTGAATAAAATAACATCACTTTTACCAGTAAGATCTTCAATTTGATTTCAATTACATTATGAAGAAGTCACTTGTGGAAAACTGATTAAAAATCATAGATAGGGTAATGATAGTACATTTAGTCATGATTAAATTTTTGCATACATTTCAGAGAGGTTTTTACAAGAATATTAAATTTTAAACAAATGCTTATTTCATGCAGTTACATTAAATTTAGGCCAAGTACTTAAAAAAAGGCAAGTATATGTTCAAGTCAAATACTCAACCAGAAAAGGGATTCTATTATGAAAGAAGGCTGATGGTACAATCTCAAGTGCTTACAGAAATTAACCCCACAAGAGAAAATTATAACTTCAAAATGAAATCTTCACGACACTAAAACGGTCAAAAAACTGCATAAAATACTCTTAACTGAGATTTTTAACATTTTTTTCATTTTATGGCATTTGTTGAGGACATAGCATATCCCAGTAAGAAATTTCTGTGAAATTAAGTGCAAATATGGGACTGGAAATAGGTTTAAACATTTCATTAAAGATCAAAAATCAAACCCCATGCACCTAAAAATATTTGCAGTTTATTAGGAATTCTTCCCTTTCTCACCTGTACTAGTAACAAATTACTGGTATCAGTATTTCAGATGAAAATATACTACAAACAGAGCAAATACAGACTCTGGCTTATGCTGAGAAAAAGAAAGTGACAACAAAAAGCCTTTTTTTTAAAGCAGACATGCAACCACAAGTAAATTTCTCAATAAGACACTTAAGTTGATCTGTGTAACAAAAAAAATGCATTACATTGTCTTTTAATGAAAGAGGAACAGAAACCCTTAGATTGCTGTATTTTACTTTAGATTTACACATGCAAATCATATATTAATATTCACAGATACTTTTAAATGGGAAAACAACTTGCTTGTAACAGTTCATTTTTCCAATAGCATGTTACTACGTTAAAAAGATTTGACAGTGCGTTCATTTAATCTGGTGATTTTAATTTCAACAAATACCTACTCACAAACCTCATTGCAAATAAATTCTTTATAGTATCAAGACCAGATTTTCTAATCCTAATGAAGGATTGATATAGCCCAGACATGCTGCCTTTAAAGTCTGTTGTGATGAGTCTCTAATAAATTTGCTCAAAATATTCAAAGTTCTAACTTTTAAGGTGCTATAAAGAAACATAAGATGTGACAGTATCTAAAAATATGACTGTTTCGATCTTTATATTTTTTATTTTCTAACTCATTAAGACTAAGACCTGCCTCATAGTGAGGCACATTTTTGGCATTTCTATAAATGCTGCTACATGAAAGTAAAAATGAGAAAAAGTTGTGATAGTCACATTCATAGCTTTCATATAAAAATATATACTCCCTGAATTCGTCATATCAAGTGGTCATCATTCTGTATGAACTGCAGTATTATAAACAAAATAAGAACATTAATGGACTTTTTCTATTTCCAACACTACTTCAGAACTCATTTATCAACATTCCCATCATGGAATCCCCAGGCCCTTCTAGTTTATGACTTTGGGGGTTGTGAATTATAGGGCGTGGCTCTTAGTAAAGTATTTGCTTCACTCAAATGTCAAATAGGCTCAGTGGCACTCCCTCTTGAAATGTGCCTATATTTTCCCTTATTTCAGTAATGACACCACAGTCACAGTGGTCTGAAATGTTATACTCAACATAGAGCCCTGAAAGTTAGCATCAGGTTGAGATTTTGAAATGTTTTCAGTCATTTTAAGTTTTTGCTACCGACCCTGTACACTTCCCATTTTCTTCCTCTAAAGAATCAAGAGATTTCTTCAAGGCCCTTCCTTTCAGAAAAGGAATAATCTCACGACAGGGCCATTTGTCTTTTCTTTCCACCTCTCCAACTACAGGTTCCACAATCTATTTCCCCCTCAGAATTCTCTTGTCATATGGATCTGTACAAGGGCTGACTAGGAGGAAGCCCTCCTCCCACTTTGCCCCACTGGGTTATGGCTTTTAAAAATCCCTCAGAAGGTGCCAACAAGGGGTTAACAACGTTACAGCTAGGAGCGGAATGCAACTGCCAGTTTACCTGTAGCCCCTGGTTTTCAATTCCACTTCTACATTTTCATAGTCACTACTGTGCTTTTTCTTTCCAGGATCTGAAACGCCTTAAAAGGGGCATTTTTCTATTAATATCTTCTAGCTCCTTTTCACTTTCAGAATTTATGGTTGTATCATCCTCTTTATAAACATTGAGTAATTTTTTCTTAGCCGCAGCAGCAGCATTTCGATGGGGCAGTTTTCTGCTGCTCTTCCTAATCCGCACATTTTCTGGTCCTGAAATGGTTTCCTTTAGATTACTCATTATCTTTATTCTATTTGCAGCGACAGTAGCACATCTGCGGGGAGCTTTCTCAGGCACCATTTTGGCTCTCAGGGTCTCACTAGGCATTGGCACTGCATCCTTCTGATTATGCACACATGTTCTCATTTTTGTATTGGGCTCTCTGTCTCTAGGAACAGATTCTGAAAAATGAAAGTTCATGTAAATGCAAAAATCTAGTACCACAAGATTTTACCACTACTTAACATTCCTCAACAATACATTCCTCAACAGTTACAACTACTCACATTGCTAAATGAGAAACCAATGATCATCATCACTGACACTACACGTTTTTGACGTCGATAGAACCTTCCACTTCCAAGTCTACAAGGGAGTCTTGGACAGAAGTTACAGCCCCTTGCACACTTCACTGTCTCTAAGGATAACTGTCCCTTAAAGCAGCAGACTTGTAAAAATAGGGTTATACCCTTCAGGGTCATAAAGTGAAGTCACTCAGTTGTGTCCGACTCTTTGCGACCCCATGGACTATAGCCTGCCAGACTCCTCCATCATAAAGCTACTCACCAAAAAGCACTTTTTAAAAATCTTTAATTTTTACAGAACTTTGTAGGTTTTAAATTTTTGGTGTCATTTCTAATACTATGTTGAATTAAAGTATTCAATAGGACTTCTGAAATAATTTTCCTAGAACCTAAACAAGAAGGATGGGGAAGGCAATGGCACCCCACCCCAGTACTCTTGCCTGGAAAATCCAATGGACAGAGTAGCCTGGTGGGCTGCAGTCCATGGGGTCGCTAACAGTCGGACAGACTGAGCGACTTCACTTTCACTTTTCTCTTTCATGCATTGGAGAAGGAAATGGCAACCCACTCCAGTATTCTTGCCTGGAGAATCCCAAGGATGGGGGAGCCTGGTGGGCTGCCGTCTATGGGGTCACACAGAGTCGGACACGACTGAAGTGACTTAGCAGCAGTAGCAGCAAACAAGAAGGAAATGCCATCATGACTACGACGACACAGCATCAGCCCTACTTCAAGATCCTTAAGGTTTCAGTTCCAACACTTGTATTTCCTTTAGTTAAAAAAAAAAAAAAGTTACATGGGTCACTAGTAGATAAAAAGGAACTGTATATTGGTTTTATATAACCAAAATGTGGTTTTAATCCTAGATTCGTCTTTTTGAATTTCAGGATTTTATATAACTGAAATGATTAAATCCTAGTTTCACTGCTATTCAGATAGTTTCTGAGCTGGTGTATGTGGGGCACAGAGAGGATCAGGCTGAAGCTTCTAAAAGAAATGAACTCTACACACCCAAGCATAGTTGCTCTAAGGAACGAAATAGCGCAGGCCGCTGTCAGAACTTGTTCTAGAAACTGAAACTGCTGCTAAGNTAAATCCTAGTTTCACTGCTATTCAGATAGTTTCTGAGCTGGTGTATGTGGGGCACAGAGAGGATCAGGCTGAAGCTTCTAAAAGAAATGAACTCTACACACCCAAGCATAGTTGCTCTAAGGAACGAAATAGCGCAGGCCGCTGTCAGAACTTGTTCTAGAAACTGAAACTGCTGCTAAGTCACTTCAGTCGTGTCTGACTCTGTGCAGCCCCATAGACGGCAGCCCACCAGGCTCCCCCATCCCTGGTATTCTCAAGGCAAGAACACTGGAGTGGGCTGCCATTTCCTTCTCCAGTGCATGAAAGTGAAGTCGCTCAGTCGTGTCCGACCCTTAGCGACCCCATGGACCGCAGCCCACCAGGCTTCCCATCCATGGGACTTTCCAGGCAAGAGCACTAGAGTGGGATGCCTCTGCCTTCTCTACTTGTAATTATAATGACTATTAAATTTGTTATATTTTACTACTTCAGTTAGTTGAATAAAAAACTGGCTCCTAGTTGACAATGCAGACTCTGACGTGGTAATGAGCTAATTTAAAAAGTTAAAAGTACAGATCTCACATGGAGGTAGAAAACTAAAGATGTGCTTTTTTGACAAGCTCCAGTTAAGTGGTTAGAATTTTACAGGTGAACCAAGTATGGATCAAAACTTCCTAAGCGGCAAAGAAGAACTTCAAGAAGTGTTATTGTAGCTGAGGACCAGAAACTGGGACAGGATCCAGCAGCGAAAAGGTAGGACANGAAAACTAAAGATGTGCTTTTTTGACAAGCTCCAGTTAAGTGGTTAGAATTTTACAGGTGAACCAAGTATGGATCAAAACTTCCTAAGCGGCAAAGAAGAACTTCAAGAAGTGTTATTGTAGCTGAGGACCAGAAACTGGGACAGGATCCAGCAGCGAAAAGGTAGGACAGAAAGCACTCTCCAGAGGCTAGTCCTTCACTGGGCCTCAGCCAGCAGTTTCGACGGAGCACAGTGGGATTGTGCAGAGCCGCCATGTGGTGCCTACTTACGTGGGCTCAAATCATTTTCATTTTTGCCAACATCTGAAAGCCAGATTTTCACATTTCAAATACAAACTTATCTAGTATTTCTTGATAAAAATGCACCTGAAGTTCATTAGCCCCTGAATGTCAGGCCTTATCTGTTGGCAATCTAGTCTTGTTGCCATTAAGAGTCAAACTAAGGCTGTCTTCAAGGGGCACAAGTCTTGCTGGGGGTGAGCGTGTAGGATGCTGCCTCAGGTTTCCAGACACTCGGCATTTGCTAAGGACAATCTGCAGCCACTGAAGTAACCACACATCATCTGGGACTCACTTCCTTTTCACTGCTAAGGATAGAAAATAAGGGTTTTCACAGTCACTCTGTAGCGGTGAAACTACAAACCACCAGCCTTCTTCATTTTTCCTTTGTGAAGGAAGACATTGACCTGTGATCCAGGGCAAATGAGTACAGGTGAAAATGACTTCTGTGAATTGACAAGTTCATTAACAACAGAGAGGGTGATGAGCAAAGCCTTAAAACCTCAAAATTAACTCTTCAGAGTTTACCTTAAATCTATGACATGCATTTCAAAGATGTGCTTGTGTTTTCTCCAAGACCCACGAAAGTTCTCCCGTAGTTGGCTAGGAACTACTTTGCTAAAAGCAATTCCCCACAAATGCTTCAGTCCTTTTTACCAAAATTACATGATTCACTTGTTTTTACAGTGAAAATTCCATTTCTAAAGACATGTTTTGCTCAGTATAAGTCACAAGGCATTTCAAAAATGGCATTTTAGCGGGCTGAGCTGCTCAGCAGGGCCCCCCCATCAGGCCCCCCAAACTTAGCCTTGGTTAGGCTCTGGAGTCCCTGCACAGGAAGTTGGGGAGTGAATGGAGGAGAGGCTTAAAAGTGGTGTTATTACTATTTCAAAAAATGTTTTCTTAGGAATTTTTGTATTATAAACTACTGTCTGCAAATCAACCCTAGATTCAGAGTGAATCTCCAGCACATTAAATCAGTGTTAAGCAAATGCTAGAATATAAATATGCAACAACAGATGAACAGTTTTTAAAAATACATGGTAAAATTAAAGTGAAATTTCTACTTTACAGTAAAATGAGGATATGCTATTATCAGTCAACAAACTGCATCCATTTGCATGTGGGAAAAATATACAATTAGTTCATTCCCAACATATTCAGTGGATTTGTACATATAAAATCCTACTACACTAAATTTCTGTGAGACAAAATGATTGAAGTTGCAGCAACTAATTCCTTTTCAGTGTTGTGATCAAAGTACTTATACTGACACCTTAGAAACCTAGTAAGTACCAACTCTTAAGACATTTGTAATCCAAAATAAGGGAAAAGATTCTACAGAAGAAGCTGTAACTAGTCTTTTTAAAATGCTTTAAGGAAATATGAGCTATTAGAGGGGAGAGGATACAGGCTTAAGTTATATTGTATAAGGTATCTCCAACTTGATTAAGCTGAATCTCTAAAGGATTAAACCATAACATGGGAATGTCATCAAGATAAAAACAATCTGAGGAACACAGAAGACAGTGTGGGGAATTTTTTTCAACTGTAATACATTTAAGTCAGTGTCAATTTTATTACTGAGAACTTGGTAAATTATCAAGTGCTTTATTCTGAGAAAACTAGTTTTTAGAAATATATATACAGAGTAATTCAGGGTTAGAAGTTCAATATATATATATATTAGGGTATAAGCTTAAAATTTTTGAAGGATACCGCTCTAACGATAATTTCTGAGAGTGTCATTTAATACTAACTAGCACAACCCCACAGGTCCTATCCCAGGTGGTTTTGGGTCAGCCATGGGTGTTGGAATGCTTTTCATTAAATGACTCCTTATTTGGGTATAATAAAAACTTCATTAGTAGAGTGACAATTTACATCTTTAGTAGGGCTCTGTCATAGTTTACTGAGATGACCACTTTAAAATATAACTCACAGATCACTATGTATTCTAATATGGTCTGTAGTGAATAGAAATCTGGATGTAGACATTCTAGTTTTGATTCAAAGCAACAATCTCTAGTTTCTGAAGGATTATTCACATTCCAATTATGATACTTCATAACACAAAATTGTAGTCCTAGATCGGAAGTAAACTTTACATCATTGCTATAGAAGCATAAACAATTGTATTCTTATCAGCATTTAAACTGAGATAGAAACAAATATGAGAATGGAAAAATATAAGAAAATGTCTGAGCCAAAGTAAAAATAATACACTGGCCTATTTCATATACTTTAAGTACAGACAACTATTGGTCACTATGATTGCGGGTAAATTAGCTCCTATAAAGGGAAAACATTTTAGTTGCAAATCGTAACCTCTCTCCACTAAGCCTCTTATCAGAGCAGACTTTGAGATGGCCTTTCTTTTCTTCACCGTCTGACCTTCACTGATAGGCAATGACCAAAACTCTGGAAGCAAATACCATTTACTGATATTCCCCACAGTGTCAGTTTCCATATACCCCATAACCTGAAAGTCTCACTAGAGATGGGGGGTAGAAGAGGGTTTTCTGCAACTTGCAGGGTTCAACATTTTTCTTGGGGGAGCTGGTAACCCTGAGAGTCAATGGTATGGCAGTGTCAGGTCAAGAGACTGTTAAGTAATTCTGTAGCCTAGGGTTGTTCTCCCGCAGCTTGGTCACTTCTGTGGTTGAATAAATGGCCTTAAGTCTTCAATTCACTCAATGATGGGTACACAAAACCTTGATGTGTTTTGCATCTACAGCTAATCTAGGTCCCTATAATTTTATCTCTAGCAACAATTAATTGGTAACAATCATTTTTAATGATTCTCACAAGAGTTGTGATGGATATTGCAACTTTTTCTAAAAGTCTAATTAAAAAAAAACAATGAAGTATGAATTCAGACATCTTAATCTGCTTAATTTGTTAGGAGATGGATCATTTCAGACTAATGCAGGCAGGATAAGATGGTATCAGAAGTAAATACTGGGTTTTTCAATCTGCTTTATTAGTTTACAAATGAAAAGCAATGGGGCCACTGAGAGCTAGAAGGCAGCCTCCTTTCAAGCACGTCTGACTCCCTCCAGGCTCTGGACTATGTGGGAGTCCTGCATTCTGCCTAAAGAAGATATCACTTGTTTTTAGAGAAGAGATCACAGATGGACACAGGGTGGAGAGCTGCTTAAATCCAGAGGTGAAAGAGTTGCAGGGTGAACTGGATGGTGCAGACTTCACAGAATCAACCAGCTAGGTGGCTTGTAGTAGTTTAAAAAAAAAAAAAAAAAAAAAAAGAGCCTTTACTTGTAATTATGCAGCTGCTAAGTCACTTCAGTCGTATCCGACTCTGTGCAGCCCCATAGACGGCAGCCCACCAGGCTTCCCATCCATGGGACTTTTCAGGCAAGAGCACTAGAGTGGGATGCCTTTGCCTTCTCCACTTGTAATTATAATGACTATTAAATTTGTTATATTTTACTACTTCAGTTAGTTGAATAAAAAAACTGGCTCCTAGTTGACAATGCAGATTCTGACGTGGTAATGAGCTAATTTAAAAAGTTAAAAGTATAGATCTCACATGGAGGTAGAAAACTAAAGATGTGCTTTTTTGACAAGCTCCAGTTAAGTGGTTAGAATTTTACAGGTGAACCAAGTAAGTGTGGATCAAAACTTAGCAAATAAACTTTAACCTATTAAAAATTAAAGATTTAACATGTAATCACTAATCGAAAAAGGTTAACAATTTCTAAATAATTTTNGAAAACTAAAGATGTGCTTTTTTGACAAGCTCCAGTTAAGTGGTTAGAATTTTACAGGTGAACCAAGTAAGTGTGGATCAAAACTTAGCAAATAAACTTTAACCTATTAAAAATTAAAGATTTAACATGTAATCACTAATCGAAAAAGGTTAACAATTTCTAAATAATTTTCCTTGGGGAACCAAGGGTAGGCTGGCTGCTGTGGTCCACATAGTCTGTGCCATCTCATTCAATTGTCAGACTGCCTCTTTCTCTTTACAGTCTGCATTTCCACTGAAGATTTTAATAAATGATAAAACTTACCTTAGAATTAACTTAAAAAACTAAAGTATGACAAGACAATATGCTGTAGCACTGATAACTCAGTTCAATGAAACCATCAGTCTTTACAAACAGTCTGAAGTTACTTACATGCTGCCAGAGACAGCCTGCAGTCTGCAGGTCTCCAACGCCAAGCACCCCCACCCGCCTCCCTCCATCAAATCCACATATACAATCCTTGAACAGACACCAAGTAAGAGCCTTGATATTTTTTTTAACCAAATTAGCAATGTTTTAGAAACCAGTTTGGCTTATGAGTGACTGATAAAAATTTCTCTTAAATTTGAGAATCCCCATGTATCCTTCGGCAACATATATAATTTTTTTAAAGTTATAAGATTTTCCTTAAACTGTGAGAAAAGACAACACAGCCCTCACCACTGTACTTTTTACATTTCAATCCTTTCCATTAAATTCACAATTTGATACTACTACTATAAGTAGTATTTACTAATCTAGTTAGACTAGATTTTTCCATAGTGCTTCATTTTCTCCTTAGCTTTGACAAATATATTTGGTCTGATCTGTATGTTCCCAAATACTAGAATAACAGACAGTCTTATTCTGTTAGGTTGCAATTTTCTTAGGGTTTCTGCTTTATTATTTCCTGATACCCACAGCAGAAGTTGAGAGATATAACTTTAAATAATTAACAGACAAAAAGTTATTCTACAATGAAGGTGCTTTGTTACACTCCATCATACTGAATAATTGAACTGTAATTTCCATACAATGTATGAACTAAAGGATTTGATGACAACTACAAGATACCTGATAAAGTAAGTAAACTGACTTAATACCAATGAGAAGAATGGAGATGGCATTTCAGTTATAAAAAGGCAAGGCAAAAAGACCTTTTCTAGCCATTTAAATGTTACTCAAAAAACAAATACAATTGAGTAGAAAGGAAAACCAAAAATACTGTATGTACCTTTAACAATGTTCTTGTAATCTGATATACAAAACTTGTCATTTTTTTCCCCAGGTAACACAAATTAAATTTGTACTAACAGATTAATAAAGTCCTTCCATTTCAGTTCTTAATATCATACAATGAACTTAATAAATTCTGTGTTCTGATTATTCTAAAGAAAAAAGGCTAGAAGAGGGACAAGGAAACATAGTATGGACCCAAAGTTACTCTAAATAAGAATTTTACTTAAGAGATCATCAGCCAATGGAGTGTGAAGGATTTAGTGATGTATTTTATTCTTATTTTTGGACAGTAGTACCTTCAGGTGGTAAGTTTATTGGTTTATGTCTCCTTTTTCCATTTACCTAAAACGTAAGTTCTTTCACCCCATTTCTTATTATAAAACTAATTTTCTTTTTAGGTACAACTCTTAACTATTCTTGGAAGAAACTTTAATGTTGTAACATGGAGGCTGTGAGTAAATAAATGCATCATTCTTTTGAGAATTACTAAACTGACAAAGGATCTAATCCCCTAAAATTAAAAAACAAGGGGGGGGGGGCAAGAGAGAATGATTACCCTAGGAATTATCTGAAAATGGGATAAACTTTTCCTTTTATTTAGAAGTTACTATACACTGTCAATATACCCTTTTTAAATAAGGAGGAAATGGGTGGGGGGAAGCTTTTTAAACTTCACCTATTTTAATGTTTGAAATCTTTTTGTCTTAATATGCTTGGTAAAATTAATCCTAAAAGGAATCAAAACTCCAATCTAAATAACCTCAAACCTTTTTTTAAACCATTAAATGAAAAAAATCATAGGACTCTGGACATACACAACCACAGTAGTCTTTTCTTCTTCATATACATCATTTAGTTACTTCAAGTGCAATGGAAAGCTCTAGCACTTACTTCTGGATCAGTTCACATTCCACTTGTAACCTTTTGTCTTTTTTCACAGGAAAAATACAAACTGATCCCAAACTTATTAAAGTACATTTGTGCATTAAATCCCTGCTCATTTTGCATAAAGAGAAATAGAGAAAAAAAAAATCAAACATGTTCTAGTGCTCAGTGTAAACATTTTGAACTATTAATTATTTATTAATTTTCCTTAAGGGTACTTAGAAGTGTGTGTCACATATTCAAAGTTAACCTTAGGAATAGCACCGTGACCAAAAAAATCCATAAAAATGATTCTCTCTATAATCCCTTAGTTTTACTTCAGTACTTGAGAAGCTACCATTGTCAACCACGTTTTCAAAGTCACCAGGCCAATTCTTACTTGTGTTTTTGTTTTTGTTTTCAGATGAAACAAAAATACTGCTTCTACACACAAGGGTCTAACCATTTTGGACAAAATGAAAAATTAGGAACTGGCTGACCAGCCAATCAATTCAGTCCAAAAGTTAAGAACAGTTCTACTGATGAAGCCTTAATGGTTTAAGTATCATTTTACCAAAAGAACTGATGTATTTATGAATTTATTCCATATTTGTTTATGGATTTTTTTGGTACCTTTTTGCAGATGATGGTAAACATGGAGTTATAACCCTGAGAATAGATATAAAACAGAGAAGTTTAAGAAGAGTTAAAATAAATTAATGGATATGACATCTATCACCATTTCTCAAAATTAAGGAAGTAAAGAGCATTCCATTAATTTTTTTTGGGTCACTAGTCAAGGACAATTATCCTGACAAAATCTGTCAAGAATACAGTTAACACGAACTTTGAAAAGGAAAGCATCATAGTTTTGAAGTGGTGATAACTCTCTCAACAACCAAAGGAGAGGCAGGCAGACCACCTATCTCACTTGGTAAAATCTAAGAATATCCTTCCCCTTACGCCAGAGTCGAAAGAGAAAGAACCTTCTACCATGTCGACTGGAATAGAGAACCAAGAAATACCAACACTTCGGAACATTCTAACACTGATATCAGAGTCTGATGTTTTTCAATATCTGCCACCTTAAGGATACACAGGAGAAAAGGGTTAATTTTGTCTGAAACCAAACACAATTAGGGCCAATAAATAACAAAGGGTGGGGGTACTGTAATACACCCTTTAGCTACAAAATATGTAAACCACTTGAGTCAAGTCCATCTTCAGGCACAAACAAGCTAGGAATGGCCACCTACACTGTTTGGAGTAGCACAGCCTATCAAGTAAAAATATTTGGCTCGAAAATAAGTGTACTATGGTATTTGATGATGTGGTAAAAGTCACACTTTAAGTGAATTTCAAAATTATTTTCCCACAACAGTTTCTTAAGATTTATACTAGAGGTCACTGATAAAGATACTTAGTTGCACCAGCAAAGAATGCTTGGGATTGCACATGGCAGCAGTAGACTAAAAGAGATAGAGAATGACAACTAACTATTTTCCTGTAGAAATGAGATTTGCAATTGCCCTCTTATCAAATCTCAACTCTACAATTTAAGAGATGGGGGAACACTACATATAATTTAAATACTCTTTTAGCCCTGTACACTCTATTAAAGAACACACTTTATCTAAATCTAAGGCACACAAACTCTATTTCACAGAGTAAGACTATGGAAGACCAAGATTTTGGTTAAATTCCATAAATGGAAAACAGGAGATCTTGGAAAGACAAATCATATAATATTTTGTTAGTGCACAATTTAAAAGAAAATGCTAGCTATGGTCTGGCCTTAGAGGTTTAAAATGTACAATCAAACATTAAAAAAAAAAAATTTACCAGCACTTTATGAATTCAAGTTTATAAAATAAAGTAGATGATATTTTCCTTAAAAATAAAGAGAAAAAGAAGACCCAACAGGACTTGGAAAGAAAAATTGGAAACCATTTCAATGAAAATGATAAAATTTGGTAAAATGCAATCTACTCAAGTAGCCAGGGAAAGAAAAAAAAAAAGTGGCAGGTACCTTGCCTACTAATCGTGGCTACCGCCCCTTCCCCGATTGTTACGTCAGTATGAACATAATATTTACGAAGAATCTGTAAACAAAGGTGATGTGAAATTATACTACAATAGGACTGGAATTAGAAACTACCACCTCTTGACGAATTCTGAAAATAACTGTATGACACTTGCTACCATAGAAGTAATGCTTATTGGTTCTGATAACCAGAATGTCTAGTGTTTAACATATTTCAAACTCTTGCTATGTGTAGTTAAATACTGTCAAAAGTAGGTTAGATCTGCCCCCAAAATGAAGCATATTTTGGCACCTGTGCTGATGCTGCTACAAAGGCAAGCAAGTGCAAATAAAAATAACAGTCATGATTTAGTCACATTCATAACTTTTCATAGAAAAATATAAATATATTCCCTGAATTGTAGGACAAAAAATAATTTCAACAGCCAGCTTTCACTATAAATTCCAATCCATTCCGTCTTTAAGTGAACTGGTTTTCCCTCAAGGTCATAAGGTGCAATCATCAAAATCTAACACATTTTCTAAGCTCCTATCATCATCCCCATCATGGTATCTCACGGTCCTTCTACCCTGATTTCTCGTCTTTATTTTTGAACGTCGAAGAACTCTTTTAGATTTTGCATAGTCCACATCCTCCCAGTCATTATCATCCACATTTAACCTAGGACGTTTGCTCTGTCTTGGTCGTCTCATAATTTTAGATAAGTTAGCTGTAAAAGTTTTACCTTTTCTAACTACTTTTGCTTTCCCTTTCGTTTTCCTCTTTTTGGTTTTTGAATCATCCGTACAGTCAGCATCTGATTCAGTGGCAGATCCCAAATCTGAGTCAGATTTGGGGCTAGTGTCTGGTCCACACTTTGAACTCCCTGTTGTTTCAGAAGCTTTCAGATTTTCCAATTCAGTTTGCAGTCTCTTCCTTTTTACTTCCGTCTCGGCAGCTTCCTGCGAATCCCGCACCACTTTTGTCTTACTGAAAGGAGCCTTCCCATAGGTCCGGAGCCTCCTGCCATTCCACCTACGTAGCCCATAGTTCAGTTCCTCTTCAAAGTTATTCTCTGCAGTAGCTTTGTGCACCAAAGTTGACTCAGAAGAACCTTTTCTACCTATCTCACCCCGTGGAATATGGCTTTTTGAATCTTCCTCCAAAGACACAATCAAGGCATTCTTTGTTTTAGAAGGTGCAACGCTGGTTTTGAGACTCCTGGTACGCCTGTTCATGTGTCCTGAATTCAACACACCTTCAGAGTCTGAGTCTTCATTTAAAGAGTGACTGATGCTTTTTGTACTACCTTCTGAGTTGGCATCAGGTGGCTGCCCTTCACAGCCACTCTGTTCGTTTGGCACTTCACAGTTTACATCCCCCTCAGAATCGCTGTCTATCTTCTGAGCTGTGGCACATGCAACATGGAGGGGCTTTCTCCTTGCAATTTTGCTCCCAGTGCATTCGTGGTCTACACGGCCTTCTTCCGCGTCACTCATCAGCTTGATCCGACTGGCAGCGGTGGTGGCACACCTCCGAGGCACTCTCAGAAGGCCTGGTCTGGCTCTGGATGCTTTCTTAACCACCTTCGAATTGCTGTCTGAGTCACTGGAACAGACCCTTTTCCTGGCAGCTTTCCTGCTCTGTCCGTGATTTTGTGATGCAGAATCTAAAAATCAAGCATACTCTTTTAATCTTTACTAGAAGAGTAAGTTTAAAGGAATTAAATGTTCAACGTTTTAAACAACTTAAGTCCGAGATTTCTTCTAACTTCAAAGGAGGATGGCAGTGAATGGGTTCGGCTTTTACTACTTTCGAACAGTGACTTTTTCAGCCTCAGCACCATTCACATACGCCCATCAATAACACCCCATGCATTTCTATCTATATACACAAGACACTCAACACTACAATATTTTATTTACCTGAATACAAACTAAAGTCTCTTCACCATTGCAACCAAGGTACACTCTCAGCCTCCCTGAAACTTAATAAGTTCCATCACACACTACGTTTAATCTTAGCTTTACATGGATCCCGATCTAGTATTTTTCTCCATTTACCAGGACAATCTCAATTCAGTGATATATCTTAACTCTCCATACTCCAGAGTTATTATCAATAAAATGGACATAATAATAATAGTACTTATCTCATAAAAGATATGAAGACTAAACTGGTTCATAAATAAATGTAAAGCATTTATTTTTATTTTTTTTTTTAGTATGAAATTAGTTTTTATTTTGACCTCAAAATAAACACTTAACATTTTTCCAAAACTAAAGATGAATACTTAGAAACAAGGGCAGAAGATTATTTTTTTCCTTCCCTGGGGAAACCAGTAAGGCAGAGGCTCTAATGTGGCTTGCAAGGCTCTTTCATTGGACTAATCTAGACACAGTTAAGACCCTCCCCAACTTTTCTCTATTGTCAGTTGTACCTACCAGGGTTATGGCTGGCAGGAGAAAAACCCCAAAACAACCCCCCACCCACTCCCCCGCCCAACACAACAATCAAGGGATTTGAAAAGTTGGGAAAATCACTGAAACGTGTGACCAAGTGTTCATATAAAATCCTTTCTAAGGAGACTGAGTGAAGCTACTATGCCTCAGCCACTCAGCTGAGGTTTCTGCCTGGTCAGTCAGTGCAAAGCACGTCAGCCACCAGCCTGCACACCTCACAGCTCACCACAGGGATGTCTTAAAGTTGAACTTCAGCTTCAGCAGGTACTTCAGGTGGACCTGAGCAATGTCATAGACGATGTACTCGTTATACAGCAGACAGGTGTCATTAACACCAGATGAAATCCCTGTCCCGAGAAGCACCTCCACACCATCCATAGTAATACTAGCCGATGGGTCAGGGGTAGTTTTGCCTAAACCTTTGACACTGTGCTTGCCCTTGGGTAACTTGCTGATATGCGAAGCGTGTTTCAGTTCATACATGTTTCCAATAAAATGGACATAATAATAATAGTACTTATCTCATAAAAGATATGAAGACTAAACTGGTTCATAAATAAATGTAAAGCATTTAGAAAAAAAATCCTGATGACGAATAGCTTGGGCACTGTTCTGTGAGCTATTATTATTACTACCTACCACACTCCTTTCAGTCACCCTTTTCTTTCCTTCTTCTTCTCAAACTGTTATCACCAACAGCTTATAAATGTTGGCCTCTGCTTTTCTTGAATCCATAGCCAATACAATATCCCCATTATCAATATAAGAAGTGAAATCTCTATTAAAAATAGCTATGGCCAAGGCTGTCTGTTACACGAGCAAAACTAAATGTACTCAACAACCAGTAACAGTACACACAGAGAGAAAAGATGAATGGAGAATGCATGGCACGGAAAGACAGCAGGTGTTAAAGTAAAATTTCATGGGGAAAAAAAAATATATAGCTATAAAAAAAAAAAGACAGCAGTGAACCAAGGTTAAATGTTTTGAATTACCTTTTACAAAACTATTTGGTTTTTCTTTTGCTTTCTTGTCATCATCTGAATCCAAATCAGTTTCAGATACATGGTCTGAAAAACACTGGGATCTGGCAACAGGTTCACACTTCACATTCCCTGAACTCGGGCTCATCTCCATCTTATGGTATCTGCCTTGTCCATCTTCTCTGTCAGACTCAGAGTCCTCTGAATCACTGAAGAGCTTTGCTTTTTTAAGGAAAGGAGCATTCTTGCGACCTGTGCTGTATTTCCTACTGCTGTATTTTCTTGTTTCAGAATTTGCTTTCTCCTCTTCCTCTGAGATGCTTTCTGCCTTAAGTTTCAGCAAAGATGTTGATGGGCCAGCAGTTCTGCTATGTTCATTATCTGAATCATGACTTTTAGAGTCTTCCTCAGAAGACGCTATTTTAAGGAATTTTGTTTTAGAAGTTGCTGGAATTTGGGACTTGTAACCATTAGCATGCCAATTTTTCCGGGCTACCCGTAAATCACTTTCTGACTCTGAATCTCCAATTTCAGTATTCTGGGCAGCAAGAGAGTTGGACAGTGGTGACAGTTGATCTTTTAGCTCCTCTTCTTCAAGTTCTGACTTCAAGCTCTGGTCATCCTCAGAATTATGTAATAATTTTTTTCTAGCTACAGCAGAAGCATTGCGGTGGGGCAGCTTACGGCCAGAACAGACACTTTCAGAGGTAGAATTCTCCTCTACATCACTCATTAACTTGATTTTATTGGCAGCCACAGCAGCACACTTTCGTAGCACTTTTCGGTTATTTCCAGCTCTCGCTTTTACACTTTCACCAGTCGCCAAAGAATTGTTATCTGAGTCACTTAAATAGACTCTCTTCCTAGTGGCTTTTCTGCCACATCCATTTTCTAACGAAACTGGACCTAAAAATAAAGTAACAGTTAAGATTAGGAAGGCCTTCCTTATTCCAACATTTTTAAATGACTTCATTATTTTAGTACTAATGTTCCTTATTCTTTTAATGTCAAAACAGATTACACCTGTCTAAATTTTAAAAGTTTAAAGGGTAGAACAGAAGAGAATCCAGAAATAACCCAAGTACAGATGGTCAATTAATTTATGACAAAGGAGCCAAGAATATAAAATGGAAAAGGACAATCTTGTCAATAAATAGTGTTGGGAAACAAGACAGTCACATGCAAAAGAATGAACTAGACTACTATCTTATACCATAAGATATACTATATCTTATTCTATATCTTATAACACACAAAATTAACTCAAAGTGGATTAAAGAATATAAGACCTGAAACCACAAAACTAGAATAAAATATAGGCAGAAAGATCCTTGACATTGGTCTTGGCAATGATTTTTTAGATCTGAGTCCAAAAGCAAAAGCAATGAAAACAAAAATAAACAAGAAGGACCACATCAAACTAAACAGCTTCTGCACAGTAAAGGAAATCATCAACAAAATGAAATGGCAACCCACTAAAAAGGAGAAAATATTTGCAAAAAAATATATCTGATCAGGGGTTAATATCCAGAATATACAGAGAACTCATTCAACTCAACAACTCCCCCCCCCAAAAAAAATCAATTTAAAAATGGGCAGAGAATCTGAATAGGCATTTTTCCATAGAAGACATACAGATGGCCAATAGGCACATGAAAAGACACTCAACATCAGTGATGATCAGGAAAATGCAAGTCAAAACCAGAATGAGGTACCACTTCACGTCTGTTAGAATAGCTATTATCAGAAAGACAAGAAAAAACAAGTGTTGGTGAGGATTTGAAAGAAAAGAAAACCCTTGTGCACTATTGTTGGGAAAACTGGTGTAGCCACAATAGAAAACAGTATGGTTGGTCCTCAAAAAATTATATGATCCAACAATTCCAATTCTGGCTGTTTACCCAAAGAAAACATAAACATGAATTTGAAAAGATACATGCAACCCCCATGCTCACTGCAGCATTATTTACAACAGCCAAGATCTGGAAACAACCTAAGTGTGAACCTATGGATGAATGATAAAGATAACTAACACACAATCTACACAAACAGGAATACTATTCAGCCACAAAAAAGAATGGATTCTTGCCATCTGCGACAACATGGACAGACCTTGAGGGCGCTATGCAAAGTGAAATAAGTCAGATAGAAAAACCAATACCCTATGTTTAAGTGGAATCCATACTTACATGTGGAATCTACAAAAAAAAAAAAAAAAAAAAAAAACACGCGCCACCAGGAAACAGACTGGTGGTTGCCAGGGGGAGGGCCGGTAGGGAGTGGGTAAAATGGGTGAATGGAGTCTAAAGGTACAAACTTCCAGTTATAAAATGAATAAATCATGGAGACACAATGTACAACATGGCAAGCAGAGTTAATATGGCACTGCATATTTTAAAGTTGCTAAGAGTATATCTTAAAAAGTCACAAGAAAAAAGAAAATTTTCTGACTATGCATGGTGACACATGGTAACTAAACATACTGTGGTAATCACTCCATCAAGTACACAAATGTCAAGTCAATTACACTGTACATCTGAAATTAATATATTTTATGTCAATTATGTCTCAAGGAAAAAAAAGCATAAAGGATATTTAATCACATGCAGATGCATCAGGTAAATAAAGCATTCAATATTTATTCAGCTTTTGGGTTCTCTTGACACACATTTCTCCCAGGACACTGAGCCTCTTCTCACCAGTTTTTCTCTGTGCAGCTCTGGTCCTGGTCACCCTGAGGTTGCTGTTCCTGGCTGGCCCACTACGGGAGGAGGAGTCTCGAGCTCTTGGACTCTTCTTGCTTTCCTCAGAACTATTTGAAGCTGAAGATGATGAAGAGGTACCTGAAGAATCTTCCATTTCACTTTCTAAGAAAAATGAAGCATCAACAGTTCATTACATATACACTCCTATCTCTACACGGTAAGCAGTTACTCTGTAACAACAGACTAAAGGCAGATTCTTAAAACACTAAGAAATGAGTATATTTTTAAAAACTGTTTCTAAGAATAGCTGATAATACTAAAAGGTACATAAATCAGCATTTGGAATCAAGTTTGTTCTCTTATTTCTGAAAGCAACATATTAATACTGATTTAGATTCATAAAAATAAGAGTTTATATACTGATATTTTATAAACAAGCTTTCATTAAATTTTTAACAAGCCCACAATAGTGGGGCTTCTTCCTGCTTCTGTTTTGAAACAAGTATTTCCTATAGAAAATACAGTCACTTCAAGTCCAATATTTTACTGGCTTTCGGGTCTTTCTCTAGCAGTTGTTCTAACAGCATCTGTGTATCACACATGCTTCCAAGCTCAAGAAAGAGCATTTCAACACGCGACACACACACACAAAGGTAGAAAAGGTGTGAGATGCGTAAGATAGGAAACCAAATTTCCTATTCCTTCACCCAGGCATGTCTGCCTGCAATGCAGGAGACCTGGGTTCGATCCCTGGGTCGGGAAGATCCCCTGGAGAAGGAAATGGCAGCCCACTCCAGTATTCTTGCCTGGAGAATTCCATGGACAGAGGAGCCTGGCGGGCTACAGCCCACGGGGTCGCAAAGTCGGACACGACTGAGCGACGTCACTCACTCACTCACTCACTCACCCAGGCATGTCTATCACAAAACAAATATTCCATCAGAATGCGTGGGAACATATTGTTGAAGGACAAAATCGTGCTCTATAATACAACCCAATTCTATGTCAAAGAAGAAAGTGGCTGATAGAGGAATGTGTATGTGCCAACTCCTGCATTCCACATCCCATAATGCTGACTGTGTTTCCAGATTCTTCTCCTTTCCCATGTATCACTGTCAAACTGATTCATCCTCCTGAGACAGAATTCGTCATATGATTCCCTCAAAACAAGGGACCCTATTAAGTAAACCAAGCTTCTCTGTAAGGCTTGCCAATCTCTAACTGAGGCTGCATTCTACCTGTCTGATCCTACTGTTTTAAATCACAACAGTAACCACTATACTATCATGACAAGTCACCAAAATCACTCAAAACAAACTCAAGTATGTACATAACACAACCTCATTCACAGGATGTTCACAGTCTGTGTCAGCTACAGTTATACCGCCAAATGGTAATAAAATAAACAGTATTTTTTATTTTCCAGATCATCAAGCCTTAAACTTACATGATTGAAAGAAATTTTTCCATGTCAAATTTTGCACACAAAGTATGATACTTATACCACATTATTTAAAACCGGAAGGATTCAAATTTGTTTAAAATGTGGCCACACCATTTGCAATGAACAGCATTTATCAAATATAATTAATTATTCCATGTGTTATTTATGTCTCTTCTGTTAAATTTTACGTTCCTTGAATATCAAGACCATATCTTCTTTATTCTTTCCTCAAAATCCACACTAACTAGCAGTGTTATAAACCTGAGTGCTCAACAGGTGAACACACAACATTCCATTTCTCACCAGATAATGTAGAACCATTTGTCAGAGTGACAGGTCTATTTCTTCTCATTCTTTCTGATGATGCTGCTGAATCTGAAGAGTCACCAGAAGTAACACCTGAAGAGACACTAGCAGTTGTCTTGCGGCTTGCGGAATAAGTTGCCCTACTTGAGGTAGGCTGGATAGGAGAACCTACGAACTCAGAAATTACTTTTGTCTGAGATTTTAAACGCTTCCGCTTGGTATTTCTGGTCAAAGATAGGAAAAATAAAACAACATTGAGCAAAACAGAGGATGTCTAAATAACAGTGTATTATTAAAGAATAACTTTATGATCAAGACACTGAAATATTCATTATTAACATCTTACTCTAGCTTAGGTTACTATTCTTTTATTTTAAATTTAACATTGCTTTATCCAAATTTGAGTAATAAACAGATGATCTAAGTAACAGTGTTATAGAAAATCATACTGAATATCTTAGATTCTTTGGATTAAATAAGAGCCAACATTTATGTAATACAGGCATTCATTCATATTATAAATTTTTTTAAGTTGTATGTGTAATGACATTTGTGATTTTTTATTTATTATTTTTGGCCACATCACTGCTTGTGGGATCTCAGTGTTTTGACTAGTGACTGAACCCAGACCATGGCAGTGAAAGCCTGGAGTCCTAAACACCTGGCCACCAGGGGATTCCCTATATTAAAGAATGAGATTCTCAATATGACAATATTCCCTCTAGGCTCATTTTTATATATTCCTAAAGACAGTATAGACTTCCCTGTAGCTCAAACGGTAAAGAATCTGCCTATGATGCAGGAGACCAGGGTTTGATCCCTGGGTTTGAAAGTTCCTCTGGAGAAGAGAATGGCAATCCACTCCAGTACTCTTGCCTGGAGAATTCCATGGACAGAGAAGCCTGGCAGGCTACAGTCCATGGGCTCACAAAGAGTTGGAGATGGCTGAGCGACTAACACACACACAAAGACAGTATAAAATCAGGAGAAATCAATAAAACATGAACAGAAAAAACAGAGACACAAAAAACAGATCAAGCTAGTTTTTTTCTGAGAGACCAATATGGTTTCCATCTAAGTGCCAATTCACCATATTTGATTCCTGAGCCATGTATTATGGTGAAAAAAAGATGGAAGTTTAAGTCAATCTGACTTTAAATTACAGATCTGACTAATATTCATGTTTTTTAAAGATAATCCTTTAAAACAAAATGATTTGGTTTTGCTTTCCCTTAAAACAAAAAGATAAAGGTGCTTTTACTTTTAGGAGTATCTAAGGCATCTGAGCTTATAGATAACCACACTCAACTATACTTCAATTTTTTGAAGGAAAAAAAAAAGAAAACCAATAATTCTTTTAAGCAGTAACTTTATCATAATCTAACTTTATCATATCATAACTTTATCATAATCAAGAAAATTCAAGTTTTCAAATGTAAATAGACAGACTGTTTTTAAAGTCAAGCAGTTTTCCAGTTTCCATGTTAAATGCAATCTGTCAGTTACAAATGGGAGGAGAGATGGCTGCAAAATGAAGTGTCTTGATTTCCTTCCTTTATTAAAAAAACAAAAGGATTTAAAAAGAAAACTCAAGTTTATTATGTCAAAAATTTAACTTCCATTAATATCAACCATGGGCTTCCCCAGAGGCTCAGTGGTAAAGAATCTGCCTACCAATGCAGGATGCATGGGTTAGATTCCTGGGTCAGAAAGATCGCC
This sequence comes from Oreotragus oreotragus, assembly GCA_006410675.1. Lineage (NCBI taxonomy): Eukaryota > Metazoa > Chordata > Mammalia > Artiodactyla > Bovidae > Oreotragus > Oreotragus oreotragus. The sequence continues at coordinate 283,169 of SJYX01016946.1, forward strand.
TGGAGAAGGAATGGCAACCCACTCCATTATGTTTGCCTGGGAAATCCCAGGGACAGAAGAGCCTGGCAGGCTACAATCCATGGGGTCACAAAGAGTCAGATATGACTGAATGACTAAACAACAGCAATATTAACTAGATAGTAATATAAGAAGAAATAATTACATGCTTATACCTATCATAAACTTGACTTTTAACAGGAGACAAGGTGTAGTAGCTCAAGAATGAACACATTCTCTTTTTATCCTATCCTTTATGAATAAAAAATGAAGGAATCCTCAGAAAACATTAAACACACCAGCATATGTATAATGGGAGCCCCAAAGGGCTTCCTTTGTGGTTCAGTTGGTAAAGAATCCACCTGCAATGCAGGAGGACCTGGGTTTGATCCCTGGGTTGGGAAGATTCCCTGGAGAAGGGAAAGGCTACCCACTCCAGTATTCTAGCCTGGAGAACTCCATGGACTATACAGTTGGACACGACTGAGCAACTTTCACTTTCACAGGAGACAAAAGGAGCAGAACAAAAATATTTGAAAACATAATGGCTGAAAATCACCCAAATCTGATGAAAACAGTACACATCCACAAAGCTGCACAAATTTCAAGAAGGATAAATTCAAATCCACACCTACAGTCAGCTGCAAGATGAAGACACACAAAAAAATCTTGAAAGGAGCAAGAAAAAAACTGCCTGTGTACAATGGAAGGAACCTCAATAAAATTAATAGCTGACTCCTCATCAGAAACACTGGAGGTCAGCAGGCAGTAAGATGACATAGTCAAACTGCTAAAAGAGAAACATTGCCAACTAAGAATTGTATATACAGCAAAACTAGTCTTGATAAAAGTGAAATTAAGACATGTCTAGATAAATAAAGATTAAGGGAATTCACTGCTAGCATGTCTGCCTTACAAGAAATAGTAAAGGATTTCATAGACTTCCCTGGTGGTCTGGTGGTTAAGACTCTGCCTGCCAAGGCAGGGAACATGGGTTCAATCCCTAGTCCCAGGGAAAATCCCAACATGCCTCGGAGCACCTAAGTCCATGTACCACAACTACTGACCCACATGCTGACCACATGCTGCAGCCACTGAAGCCCACATGCTCGAGGGCCTATGCTGCACAGCAAGCAGCCACGGCTGTGAGAGGCCACGCACCTCACACATCCCATGAGGTGTGAGCAGCCCTTGCACACCAGAGAGTAGCCACCCCTTCCTGCAACTAGAGGAAGCGCTCTCAGAGAGTAGCCACCCCTTCCTGCAACTAGAGGAAGCCCACATGCAACAGTGAAGACACAGAACAGCTCAAAAAATAAATAGGGAAGCCCCTGCTGGTCCAGCGACTAAGACTCCATGCTCCCAATGTAGGGGGCCAGTTTGATCCCTGGTCAGAGACCTAGATCCCAAGTGCCTCAGTTAGAACCTAAACTAGCACAGCCAAATAAAGAAACATAAGTAAGTAATTTTTTAAAGAAATATTAAAGGATTTTAGGTTGAAAAGAAATAAAAACCAGAGGGTATCTCAAATCCACAAAAAGAAATAAACGACCACTAGGTAAGGTAATTACATAGGTAAATATATTGGGTTGACCAAAAAGTTTGTTCTTGGTTATCCATTAAGATGTTACAGAAAATCCTGAATGCATCTTTTGGCCAATCCAACATAACAGTATAAATAATTTCCTTCTTATTTTCTTAACTGATTTAAAAGACAACTGCATAAAACAACATATAAAAGTATAAACTGTATCACAGTTAAGGGCACAAATAAGAAGGGGAAAAGGGCTAAACTGGAACAAAATTCTTAAATCTGTGGGAATGAAATAGTATTAACCTGAAGTAGACGGTTTCCAGTTTAGATGCATGATGTAATTCCAAAAACAACCATGAGGAAATCCATTAAGGGTAACAGTGCACATTCTAAATGTACATGAAAACTAAACACTGAAAAACTCAACTTCCACATTTCAACGCTTTAAAATATCTATAAATTTGATATTAATGCAAATGACAGAATAATTTACTATAAAAGAGTAACTCTTGCATTTTATATTTCTTCTCTACAAGTAATCTCTAGTGAAAATATATACATTACATCAAACTGGCACTTTCCCTTACCCAATCAAATGCTCAATAGCCATACCTAGTAACCATTTTACCCTCTGCACTAAAAAAAATTCTTATGTGAAAGATAAATAATATTCTGAATAATCCTTAATAAGACAATTGATATTTCATTAAATGCTTACAAATTTATGTAATTAAAAATCACAGCAAGCTCTATATACAGAGAATGCTTTCACCTATAAAAAGTGACTATTCTTTTCTGTTCTCTAAAATGATCAACCATTTCTAGCATAATAAAAATCAAGTATCACAACCTGATTTTAAAACTGCATACAGAGACTACAATAACCAATTCACCTGATACTTCTGTTAGCCTGATTGACACGGTTACAATTTTGTCGTCTCTTAAACCTCTGGCTTCTTCTAAGTTTTTCATTGAATTTTTGACCAATTTTAAAATCAGAGGAGATTTTCTTCATTTTTTCTTCAAATAAGGCGGACAATCTCAATGTCATACTGTAAATCTGCAAGGACATGAAAGCAAAACTAGAACTATAAAATCTTATATTTTTACAAATAAATTTGTAATAATCATTGAGGTACTTGTAACATATTATATCACTGTTCTAGATAATATTTTATTTATTTCCTATTCCTTCCCTTCAAGGACACCGAAGTACCAAATACATACCTCTCTGATAAAAAGAAAGTAATTTTAAATCAATTAACCCTCTAGAATCTTGGGTTTAGATCTGTATGTCAGTGGTTCTCAGCTGATTTTTCCCACATCTACATGTACAAACCTCCAAAATGCCTCCTTCTCCTAAAGTTATACAGGAAGTTGACTGGTTGTAAGGTTGCTATTTAGGCAGCAGGAGGGGAGTGTCTCCTTGGGACAAGGGAGCAAAAGCACTTCCACACCAGTCTCTACTTGAAATCTGAATGCCTCTTAGGCCACTTAAGATCTAAATTATTGTTAGAAAAAGAGATGGCTTGCATCCAGAAGAAGACATTATGCCCTATAACCTTAATTATATAAGAAAGATTATGTTATAACTTTTATAATTAAAAACATCAAAAGTTTAAAAGGACAGCAATGCTACTATAAATAACTCTTGGCACAGCTATGTATTTACAGGAAGTACTATGCATTCATCTACAATCATTCCTGAAAATAAAATGTAAAAATATTTAACAAAGTTAAATATCAATCACTCTGGTGCATGATGGAGGTAGGTGAAGAGACTTAACACTGGAGAACCTTTAAAAAGTATGTAAAATATGTGACTTTCTCAAATTTATATATATACACACATATACAGATATCCCCCACTTTTAAGAAAGGTTTACTTTCTGCCACTTTTTATAAAAGACCTACTTTATTAGTACCTGTTTTCACTAACTCAAAGAAATCCAAAGATTTTCCCTTTTATGAAAAAAGGTAAAAAGAGAGTTCAGCATCTGTTTGCAACAAGCCATTACAGAGGCACAGCGAACCGCAACAGCAAAAGCAGTGCCACCAAGCTTACTCCCCGGCAACTACTCTCACCATCTCAGCGATGTGTCACCACAGTTGTGATTTTAGTTTTTAAAGTGACATCCCAAACCAGAGAGATACATTTATTGTGGTTGCTGAGCCTGCACTGATACATCATCACCACAGTCCATTGACAACATTAGGGTTCATTCTTGTAGCTAAATATTCTATGGGCTTTGACAAATTTTCCCTTTCAACAGCCTTCTAGTTGGCAAAGTTTTGGCAGGGAGATCAGTTGATACCCCTTTATGGGGGATCCCTTACTTATGATTCTCTATTTCTCTCTTGCTGTTTTTAAAATTCTCTCTCTATGCTTGACTTTTACCATTTCAACTATGCTATGTCTTGGTGTGCATCTATTTGTTTGTGATTCATTTTGTTTAGGCAAGTCGCCACAGTTCTGAACTGTGTCTGTGAGCATCTGAATTTTATCTTGGTGTATTCTGTGCATCTGTCATTAAGATGTATCCTAAGGTAAACTGGTTCTTCACCTCACACCATTTCACCTTAAAAAAGATTTCATAGGAATGTTCTACCTTCAAATACAGGAGGAAACCTATACACACACACACACACACACACACACACACACACACACACAATGAGTATACGTGAAATCTGTAATCCCTCTTATCTCTGAAATGATCTTTAACAGTTATTTCTAGTATTTTGTATATATATTCAATTTATTCTTTTCCTTCAAACCTGAACTCTAGTGTAAGTCACCAATTTTAACAAAAGTGATTTTGTTCCTCAATCATATTAAGTTTGAAACCTCTGAGAATCTTGAGTACCAATTTTTCATTTATCTGAAAAATTCAGTAATACACTTTTAATATAAAATAAAATCATCTAACAAGAGGAACTAAAAAGCCTCTTGATGAAAGTGAAAGAGGAGAATGAAAAAGTTGGCTTAAAGCTCAACATTCAGAAAACAAAGATCATGGCATCCGGTTCCATCACTTCATGGGAAATAGATGGGGAAACAGTGAAAAGTGTCAGATTTTATTTTGGGGGGCTCCAAAATCACTGCAGATGGTGACTGCAGCCATGAAATTAAAAGATGCTTACTCCTTGGAAGAAAAGTTATGACCAACCTAGATAGCATTTTGAAAAGCAGAGACATTACTTTGCCGACTAAGGTCTGTCTAGTCAAGGCTATGGTTTTTCCTGTGGTCATGTATGGATATGAGAGTTGGACTGTGAAGAAGGCTGAGTGCTGAAGAATTGATGCTTTTGAACTGTGGTGTTGGAGAAGACTCTTGAGAGTCCCTTGGACTGCAAGGAGATCCAACCAGTCCATTCTGAAGGAGATCAGCCCTGGGATTTCTTTGGAAGGAATGATGCTAAAGCTGAAACTCCAGTATTGTGGCCACCTCATGCGAAGAGTTGACTCATTGGAAAAAGACTCTGATGCTGGGAGGGATTGGGGGCAGGAGGAGAAGGGGACGACCGAGGATGAGATGGCTGGATGGCATCGCTGACTCGATGGACAATGGATGTGAGTCTGAGTGAACTCCAGGAGTTGGTGATGGACAGAGAGGCCTAGCGTGCTGCAATTCATGGGGTCGCAAACGGTCGGACACGACTAAGCAACTGAACTGAACTGAACAAAACAAGTGCTAAAATTATCAATTCAACATGAATATGGGCATGTCTCAAAAACCTCCAGTTATCACTATGCACAGTGGTAAATGATAAAAGACTGGTCAGGAAATGTACAAGGATACCTGGTTTCAGCACTGCTACTCAACACTGTACTTTAAATTTTACCAGAGCAATTAGAAAAGAAATAGAAAAGAAATAAAAATAACTCAGGCTAGAAAGGTAGAAGTAAAAGTATATCTATTTGCAGATGAAGTGATCCTGTGTATAGAAACAACCCAAGATTCTACAAGAAAGCTATCAGTGCTAATAAATTAATCCAACAAAATTCCAAGGTATGAGAACAACACATAAGAATCTGCCACCAACAATGAACAAGTACAAAACGAGATTAAGAAAGCAACTGCATTTCAAATAGCATCTAAAACAAAAAAATATCTGGGAATACATTTCACCAAGGCGTGGGAAGACTCTCCAATGAAAATTACAAAACCTTGCTGGAATAAATTAGACATAAATGGAAAGGCATCTGGCGTCAAGAGACAGAAAGACTTAGTAGTGTCAAGACACCAATACAGTCCAAAGCCATCTACACATTGAATGCAATCTGTATCAAAAATTCAACTTTTTTAAAACAGAAATGGAAAAACTCAATCCTCACATTAGTAATGAATTGCACTCCTGAACTGCCAAAATGATCCTGAAAGAGATCAAAGTAAGAGGACAAAAATTTTCTTTGTTCCAAAACATACTACTAAAGGTGCAGTAAGCAAAGCAATTTAGTACTGACATACGAGACAGAGTTGAAAGACAAAGAGAGACTCATATGTTCAAACCAATGAACAGAACTGAGCTCAGATACAAACCAATCTATCTAGCAAAATGATTTTCAAAAAGGGTACTAGGCCATTTAATAGGGAAAGAACAGTCTCAACAGATTGTGCTGTAATATCCAGATTTCTACACACAGAATAAACTGGACCTCTGTCTCACTCCATACACAAACAGTAACTCAAAATGGATCAACAGCTTAAATATAAGAACTAAATCGTAAGAACACATGAGGTCAATCTTTATGACACTCAATTTGGTAATGGATTTATTTTTTTAACTGTTTTGAACACTATTTCCAAACATTTGCCTCTATAAATTACTCTTTAATATACATGTATCCTACAAGTATTCTTTTCCACAGTTAATAATTCTGTCTATAAAAAAACAATTAAAATTGGAATTAATGAGTCAAATGACTTATTTTTCAAATTGCTCCATAACAGTGTCACATACTTACAGGCTGTGTGACCCTAAGCAGCAATGGGTTCTTAAATATGAAACCAAAAGCACAAAAAAAAGTTAATAATTTTATCAAAATTAAAAAGTTCTGTGCATCAAAGGACATTATCAACAAGTAAAAAAGACAACCTACAGAATGAGAGAAAATAACTGGAAAACACTTATCTGATAAAGACTTAATATCAAAAATATATTTGTAAATTCTTACAACAAAAAATAAATAGAATAAAATTCTTACAACAAAAAGACAAAATTCAAAATAAAAACTGGGAAAAGCACTTGGAATATATATTTCGCCAAAGAAGATAAACAAGTGGTCAATATGCACATGAAAAGATCGTCAACATCATTAGTGTAGTGACTATATTTTGTTTTCTGTATTCTTGATGCTCTGGCATTTGAAGCCTTGATCTTGGAGAGACTGCCCCTCCCTGGGCTAACTGATAGCAAACGACTCTTTCACAGGTACACCTCTGATACAGAAATCAATCAGTCCAGAGCTCACATACCTAAGCATCTCCTTTATCAAATTCTCATACACCAAGTGAATAATATTCCCCCTACCCAAATCACCCCAGGCTAAAAGTCCAACATCTAGAGACCACACCTACAAACCAAAGCTCCAATTATTGGTACCAGCCAGAACTAGACTGTTTGCTCTGTTCTGTCTTGCCTTCCTGTGAAAATCCCAACGTAGGCTCTGTCATGGTCTTCCCATTCCTTCCCTCTGCCAACTCTGCCTACTGATCAACTTTGGTCCATACGCACATGGCCTGAACGTTGTATCACACTTCTGTTCCCAGGGATCTGTGAGCATAAACGTCCTTCATGACAATTCACATCTACATGTCTTATCATATTTGACAAAAATAAATTCCAGGTATAATTTTTAATAAGTAGTAACAAATACAAATCAAAACTACAATGAGATAATACTTCACACTCACTATAATGCCTGTAATTTTTTTTACAAACACAGAAAATAACAAATTTTGGCAAGTATGTGGAGAAACTAGAATCCTTGTACATTGCCAATGGGAATGCAAAATGGTCTAGTCATTATGGAATACAGTTTGGTGGTTCCTGAAAAACCCAGAATTACCCTATGAATCAGAAATTCCAGTTTCAGATATATACCTAAGAAAATTGAGGACAAGAACTCTTACAGATTCTTATATTCCCATATTCACTGTAGCATCAGTTACAACTACCAAAAAGTAGAAAACAATTCAAGTGTTGATCAACAGATTAATGAGCCAAATGTCATATACCCATATAGTATAGTGGCATATTATTCACCCCGCAAAATGCAACAACATGGATGAACCTTGAAGATAATATGCTAAGTGAAATAAGCCAGACACCAAAGACAAATTCTATATGTTCAGTTTGTATCAAATATCTAGAATAGGCAATTCATAGAGATACAGAATGAATGAAAAGCTATCAAGGGCTGAGAAAAGGAAAGAATGTGGAGTTGGTTGCTTACTGGTTATAGAGTTTCTGTTTGGGGTTATGAAAGAGTTTTGAAAAGAACAATGATAGCTGATCAACACTATGAATGTAATTTATGTCACTGGATTGTATACTTAAAAGTGGTTAAAATGACAAATTTAATGTTATGTATATGTAACCACAATTTTGAAAATTTGGTCACATAATACACCAAAACTCATTAATTGTGTACTTTAAATGGGTGAGCTATATGATGAATCCTCAAACATGTATTTTAAACAAAAGGGAAAAAAGACATGAATGAAATTTATTTTCTCTCTGGAAGGAAGTCTCACAAATGGTAAATATTGATGAAAACACAAACTGAGAAAAATGTTAAGACTTGAACATCAAATTGATCCAAAAAGCATCCTGGATATGGAAATGTGAACGTTCTTAAATTAAGATAAGAATTAATAACACGGGTGGAGTCCAATAATAAGTAATGAGTGGAAGTGAAATTAAGGTAAAACAATTAGCAATAACAGTCACTGATGACAGAAAATTCTATAGCATCAAGTAAGTAATTTTAAAATCTTACTCTCAAAGTGTTGCTTTTTTAGATGATCCAGCACACTTGACTACAAGGGTTTATGAATATTCACTGAGAATATACAGCTTTGTGTACTTATTATGCTTCAACAAGTTTTGAAAAACTATCCAACATGTAACGTTTTAACAAAAATTTAGGAGTGTCCACAGTGCTGTTCTTAACTAATCAGATGCTCACATGTTTCTTCTTCAGATCCAAATTATTAGTATGCATCAGTAGTCCCATCCCCACCTCAGATTTTCCTTTTCTTACTTGTAATATTCGTCCAACCTCTATAACTAAGTTCCCAAAGTTCCCAATCCACTTTTCAAGATTCCTGTATATAAGAGAACAGACTTTTCTCACTATACATCCAATACAAATCTGTTCATTTTTCACAGATCTCCTCACTGGTACCAATCTTCTTTTGTTTATAAAACTTTAGGAAAGATAAACACTGTCACCAGGAATCACAGGGCTGTGGTGAAAGCTCTATTCTTAAGAGTAGTCTTATTATACTCACTGTTCTTTCATGTTTCTACCTCTACCAAACAATAGAAAATCATCATCTACACAGACCACACATATTTTTTTTAATAAACCACTTTTAAAATTACCTTTGATCTTTTGTTTGGTGTATATGCTTTTGCATTGCTAAATATCAAACGAATGTCTTTGCAAAATTCCAAAGGGCTGTCATAGTTTCCCGCTTCTAAAGTTTCCCTCACTGTTCCAAAATCCATTGGAGTATCTATAATGTCTCGGTAATCCTAGATTTTAAAAACAATAGTTAGTTCAAAGATTCAATTCCTGTTTTTAGAATTGTAAAAGTGCATCAAATCTCTAAAACATTCAAAATGACAGAAGAGAAAAAGGTTTTAAGATCTTAAAAATCATTAATAACTTTTAAAAAGACATTCAAACATACAGACAAGAAATGTAACAAAATTATAAATTTGGAATCAGGATATGAAATTTTTTATTTCCTTCTGTATACTCTACTATATAATTTCTAAGCTTCCTACAGCAAATTTGTGCTTTCTATCTTTAAAAAAGGTCATTTTTTACTTCCCTGTTAGAAAGTGGAGAGTAACACTTAAAAAAAAAAAAATTCTTTATTTTTGCTGAGCCAGGTCCTAGTTGCAGCATGCTAGATCTAATTCCTTGACCAGGGAGTGAACCCAGGCCCCCTGCATTGGGAACAGGGAGTATTAGTCACTGAACCACCAGGGAGGTCCCAAAGAGAGACACTTTTAACCAATTCATTTTTCCCAGGGTTGGGCCCACTAACCCTCTGATAATGAGGGGTAACATTGGTAACTAAGTCTTACCCAAAGTACAAGGTACAATTTCTTGAATTCTATTAATTCAAGAAACTATAAAACAACTCTTCCACTGCTGACTTAGTGGTAAGAGACAAAGTTAACCTTAAGCCTAGACATCTCACTTTTTGGTTGCTGGGTTGCAAGGGGCGGGCGGTGCTGGTTGTTTACTTTTTCTTTTTTTGTGGCTATGCCTTGAGGCTTGTGAGATCTCTCTCAGTATCCCAACCAGGGACTAACCTGGGCCACAGCAGTGAAAGCCTGGAATTGTAAGCATTAGGCCACCAGGGAATTCTAGACATCTTACTTTTTCATTTAAACACCTCTACCCTAATCTCTACACCAATAAGAAAAGCACCAAACATTCAAATGATGACAACTTACTGGATATTCAACCAAATCAACAGGTTGTCTAAATGGTTCAGAATCTTCACATTGAAAAATTAAGTTCACTAGTTCCTTACACTGTTTCTTCCAGTTGTTTTCAACATAATTGGTTGTTTTGATGCTCCTTTTTTTCCAATCATGAACCTAAAAATACATTTACAATATTAAAAGCTTTCTCAGCCTTGGAAAAGCTGCACTATGGTATGGTATGGTATGGTATGGTATGGTATGGTATGGTATGGTATGGTATGGTATGGTATGGTATGGTATGGTATGGTATGGTATGGTATGGTATGGCATGGCATGGTATGGTATAGTAATGGTAAAAATCTAACTGAACTATTGTCTTCTGTATTATGTCAAAATATGTCATTATATGATTTTCTATCTACTTAGGGAAAAGTCCACTTAAAAAAAACAAAAACCAATAATGTCATATCTGTTACTCCAAAAGCACATTTTCATTCTACCACTTATCTCCTAAGTTTAAGAAATGTTTTCACAGAATATGAAGTAGCCATACCAGTGTGGCCCAAAAACCTGTGGCCAAAGGGATTCCACAGATATGATTAAAGGAGTGGATTCTGAGATAGGGAGGTGGTCCTGGATTATCAGGGTGGGCCCAATGTAATCACAAGGATCTTTATACAAGGGAGGTAGAATGGTCGGAGGCATACTGGGAGATGCTATGTTGCTGACTTGGAAGATGAAAGAAGGGGGCCACGAGACTCCAGAAGCTGGAAAATGCAAGGAAATTACTTCTACCCCAGTTTCCAGAAAGGAACACAGCTACGCTGACAGCCTGACTTCAGTCCAGTGAGACTCATGCCAAACTTCTAATCTACAGAACTACAAGCTATTTTTATTGCTTAAGCCACTAGATTTGTAATTTGCTACAGCAATAGTAACAAACACTAAGCAGATAACTAAATCCTTAAGTCTGTTTAAAAGTGAAATTATATGAAAATGACAATAATTCAAGTCTTAACTTTTCAATGTTATTTGAGGCAACATATTACGAAAACTGATGTGACAGAAAGCATAAATTTAAGCAGCATTCAAATGAAATTTAAAATAAGTTAACATTATTAAGCATTTTCAATTAATAACCTTTACTTTTAATTAATATGTTACATTAGAACTTTTTAAGAACTGTTGATGACACAATTTTAACTTATCCAAAACTTATTTCTGACTTTATTCTCCCCAACTCCTCCAACAAATTCTCATTTTTTAAAAGGTCCAGTCACCAAATCCTAGTTTTTCCATTAAAAGGTCTCATCTTCTTCCCTTCCCCTCTGTTCCTAGCCAGCACTATCCTTCTTTTTTTTTTCAAATGGCCACATAGCACGGTGGCTTGTGGCATCTTGATTCTCTAACCACAGATTTAATCCAAGCCCTCAGCAGTGAAAGCAGAGTCCAAACCACTGGACCACCAGGAATTCCCAGCCAGAACTATTCTTGACTAGGTTTCCCAACTTTTACTTAAGATTCTTGTAATGAATTCCTAACTTTAATATATTTAGTACCTATTCTCTTATCCTTCAAAATCTACAGTTTTAGCTATGAAAGTGACTCTACTATAAATTTAAATGAAATCCTTGGTTTTTAATATCATCATAATCTGCTCCCAATATAAAGGCTAGATACAACCACTTGGTTTGTTCCAAAATTCAACCCCTACACTAGCCAGGCCAGTGTTCTCAGTGCCCACTGACATGCCATACTTTCCTACTTTCTTAAACCCTATACTATTTGAATTTCCTCTTCTTACTCTCTCATTCTGAGAACACAGTGCACATCCCAACTCTTCCACTAACCCTACCTAGCCATCCACCTTCCAGTGATTTCTCCCATTTCTCAGTATCAGTATCAATATCCCTTTTCAAAGACAACACCTAAAATCTTACATTGATATTAAATCAGAGAATCAGTCAACAACTAAGGTTAATCACACAGATTAACTTACTCTCCTTCTTCCAGAAGATGTTTTAGGAAGATCACTATCATCCTAGGAATAAAAATCAGAGCACTTTAAGTGGTAAGATTGTCATTAGACAAGCAATAATTGTAAAATAAAGCATATCAAAGACTTTAAAGTTCTACAAGGGTTATAACTTGATAACAGAACCTCAAAAGACAGACTGTCACATGATCTTCATGGCAATCAGTTCAAGAAACCGACCCTTATTCTTAATAATCCTTTACATTCCCTAATATAAATATGCACTAATTCCAAAATATGGCTGTTAACAAGTCGCTCTGTGCACGTTCACAGAGGACATGCACAGGATAAAACTTAGAAACAGTCTCCCACAGATGCTTACATTATGTAAGTTACACGTTTTATCGCCTAAATCATGTATTAATCATGTATTAGCATACTCATTTATATTCCAACATTAAATTAGCAGGAGAATCAGTGAACCACAATAATAGTTTGTGTGGAAACTGACACCACAGAGAATCCTACCTCCAACTACATACAACAACCTGATTTTGTATGAAGTGAAATTACACAATACCATGGATACCTGCTTTGTACTTACACTTCAACACCATCTTGAGTGAAGGGCTTTAGGGTACTTAAAACATAGTCATGTTTATTGATTTTTAATTACAATTAAATCCAACTCTCAGATACTAATTTTCTTTTTTGGCTGCACTATGTGGTTTGCAGGATCTGAACCCAATCAGGGACTGAACCCTGGCCACGGCAGTAAAAGTGCACAGTCCAACCACTGGACTGCCAGGAAATTTGCTCAAATACTGATTTTACCAAAAATATTTCCAAGGTACTTCTTATATTACATCTTTCTCTACCAAAACTTTGGAAAGAGAACATGTTCCAAACCTAAATTTAACTTCCCTAGACATTACCTATTTAGTATTAATTATTGTCTATTACCTCATTGACCACCTAGATAATTTTAAACTGTAGTTTTATCAAGTGCCCTATTTTCATAGTTCACTGAATTATAGCAAGAATCGATACAGGTAACCAATGTTTTCTACTTCACTCTTCATTCTAAGTCGTCATTTGAAATAAACAAAAGCCATTATAAAATTCGCAAACTTCATACCAAATCTTCGGCATTTTGCTCATCATTTTCAGAAGTGTTAGAAAGTTCTGAGATATTTATACAGTCTTGATTCCTAAAAGACAATTTTTTACTTTAAAAGTATGCAAATATAGTTATTTCTGAATATTTAAACTATTTTAAGATACAGATCCCCAACTATGCAAACAGCTCCCCAACGATGCAAACCCAATTAAAAGCAGTAGAATATCAGGTTTTCACTCTATCCTCTGTGGAAACAATTAATCGTACTAGAATACTGAAAGTAACTTTTTTCAATTAAGTATTTATGGAAATTAAGCTGGTAATCCAGAAGTACTGTAAGTATGGGCTCAACTGGATGAATACACAGATGAGTTTTTCTAAGTTATCACCACTGGTAATATTTGTACAGTGAATATCAGGAAAATGGCTGATTTGAGATAAAAGAGAATAGAAACAAAAAAGAAAGTAGAAACTGAAGCAAATTACATCTTGACCTCACTGTAAACATAGCAGAAGGAAGAATGTTAAAGTAAGGAATTCTAGACATGATGGGGTTGAAAATGGACATGTGGTCTCCCTGAGCAGAAAAGAATTTGAAGGAAAAGGGAACAAGCTTGAGTCCTCCAGACAATGGACAGATTCAGCCCAGGAGGTTTACATGAAACAGACTGGAATCATTTATTCACCAGTTTGGAGCCAGACATTTAAAATCATGTCAAAATTTAAAAATTATCTTCTCCAATTCATAATTCAAAGAATTTTTATAACTGTGGGGGAAAGGCATATAGATCATACAGCAAAATCATATGACATTTTAAAGGAAAGAGGCTGAGTAATATGTCCAACATCATCAAGAAAGTTGACTAGAACAGACTAGGTTGGGACTAGGATTTCAATTTGGAGGTCAATTTTCATCCTATTTGAAACTGATTTCCAAATGTCAGAAAGTGAGGACTATTCATACATACACTTTCACAGGATACAATCCAAAACAGATTAAAACTCAATCTAATTGTGAGAAAATATCAGACGACCCAAATTAAACTACATGCTACACCTGACGTGCCTCTTAAGAAACCTGTATGCAGGTCAGGAAGAAACAGTTCGAACTGGACATGGAACAACAGACTGGTTCCAAATAGGAAAAGGAGTACGTCAAGGCTGTATATTGTCACCCTGCTTATTTAACTTATATGCAAAGTACATCATGAGAAACCCTGGCTGGAAGAAGCACAGCTGGAATCAAAATTGCCGGGAGAAATATCTGTCTCTTATACACATCTAGATGTGTATAAGAGACAGGTATGGCATGTCANAAACAGTTCGAACTGGACATGGAACAACAGACTGGTTCCAAATAGGAAAAGGAGTACGTCAAGGCTGTATATTGTCACCCTGCTTATTTAACTTATATGCAAAGTACATCATGAGAAACCCTGGCTGGAAGAAGCACAGCTGGAATCAAAATTGCCGGGAGAAATATCAATAACCTCAGATATGCAGATGACACCACTCTTATGGCAGAAAATGAAGAACTGAAGAGCCTCTTGATGCAAGTGAAAGAGGAGAGTGAAAAAGCTGGCTTAAAGCTCAACATTCAGAAAACAAAGATCATGGCATCCGGTCCCATCACTTCATGGCAAACAGATCGGAAAACAGTGGAAACATTGTCAGACTATTTTTTCCGGGCTCCAAAATCACTGCAGATGGTGATTGCAGCCATGAAATTAAAGACGCTTACTCCTTGGAAGGAAAGTTATGACCAACCTAGATAGTATATTCAAAAGCAGAGACAGTACTTTGCCAACAAAGGTCCATCTAGTCAAGGCTATGGTTTTTCCAGTGGTCATGTATGGATGTGAGAGTGGGACTGTGAAGAGAGCTGAACGCCAAAGAATTGATGCTTCTGAACTGTGGTGTTGGAGAAGACTCTTGAGAGTCCCTTGGACTGCAAGGAGATCCAACCAGTCCATTCTAAAGGAGATCAGTCCTGGATGTTCATTGCAAGGACTGATGTTGAAGCTGAAACTCCAATACTTTGGCCACCTCATGCGAAAAGCTGACTCATTTGAAGACCCTGATGCTGGGAAAGATTGAGGGCAGGAGGAGAAGGGGACGACAGAGGATGAGACGGTTGAATGGCATCACCAACTCGATGGACATGGGTTTGGGCAGACTCCAGGAGTTGGTGATGCCTGCAGTTCATGGGGTTGCAAAGAACTGGACATGACTGAGCAGCTAAACTGAACTGAACTAAATAAGGGTACCACATTCATTAAAAAATGATGGGAAGGGAAGAGGGAGGGGGGGGTTCAGGATGGCAAACACGTATATACCCGTGGCAGATTCATGTTGATGTATGGCAAAACCAATACAATATTGTAAAGTAATTAACCTCCAATTAAAATAAATTTATATTTTAAAAAATGATGACATAATTAAAGAAAGAAAAGACTAAATTAACGGAGACTATGAAAACCAAGGAGCAAATGCAGTGGGAATTCTGGATTGGATCCTGTACCAGAAAAAGACTCTGATGTAAACACTGATGAAATCCAGATAAATTCTGTACTTTAGTCAATAGTATTGTACCAAGGATAATTTCTTAACACTTCATAAGGACACCACAGCTGTGTAAGGTGTCAACCTAAGGGGAAAACAGGGCAACTCTCTGTAATATAAAATTATTTCAAAATTTTAAAGAAACAGAAAAAATTTGACTGTTCAACTTCTTTTTCCTTTACCTAAATTATAACCACAGAAAGAGAAATTTAAAGAAATGTCCTTTAATGTAACACATTAAAATGCAACAAATTAAAAACACAATATGCAAAGTAACTTTTCCACAACATCTATAACATGAGGTCACTTACTTGATAAATTTTAAAAGCTGGTCTGTTATCTTCTTAGCTGATCTTGCAATTACACTCTCAGGTTCATTAAATGTTCTGGCATTGTGTTCTATATATCTGACTTCCCAAACTAATGCAGATAACCTCCTTCAAAGTAAAAAACAAGGAAGTTAAGGTTTAAAAAATGAAAATACAGAAACCAAGTTAAAAAATCCTGCATGTTAAGCCAGTATGATACAGTAAAATAATGCTGTCAACTTCACCACAGTCATAGCACTTATATTAGAAGCTGAACTGCAGAGAATACATTTAAGGACTGAAAATCTTAACAGATCACTTAATCACATCCAAAAAACCAAAAAAGGCACTCTCCCTTTTCACACTGCCTTTAGGTATGTTTGAAGCTATAGACTCAATTAACAAAATGTGTTAAATACCATCAATCCTAAGAAACTCAATCTAACTACAGACTGACAAAGTAGTTTCTAACTAAACCCACGTTTGCAACACTACGGAGGTAAATTAACACCAACAACATGAACTTAAGAAGTCAATATTTTGTGAAGATAATTTTCCCAAAGTTGCTGAATCATACAGAATAAAATACCATAACCTGCTTCAAAAAAAAAAAATCATTGAGAATGGGAAATTTTATAGTTTTCAGCACTCTAAAAGCCAGAGATAAAAAGTTGATGATTTCAGGAAATTAATTTTCAAAGGTCAAAGTCCAACTATTAACTCAGTTCAGTTGCTGAGTCATGTATGACTCTGTGACCCCATGGACTGTAGCACGCCAGGCTTCCCTGTCCATCACCAACTCCCGGAGCTTGCTCAAACTTAGATGTGTATAAGAGACAGGCCTTTAGGTATGTTTGAAGCTATAGACTCAATTAACAAAATGTGTTAAATACCATCAATCCTAAGAAACTCAATCTAACTACAGACTGACAAAGTAGTTTCGAACTAAACCCACGTCTGCAACACTACGGAGGTAAATTAACACCAACAACATGAACTTAAGAAGTCAATATTTTGTGAAGATAATTTTCCCAAAGTTGCTGAATCATACAGAATAAAATACCATAACCTGCTTCAAAAAAAAAAAATCATTGAGAATGGGAAATTTTATAGTTTTCAGCACTCTAAAAGCCAGAGATAAAAAGTTGATGATTTCAGGAAATTAATTTTCAAAGGTCAAAGTCCAACTATTAACTCAGTTCAGTTGCTGAGTCATGTATGACTCTGTGACCCCATGGACTGTAGCACGCCAGGCTTCCCTGTCCATCACCAACTCCCGGAGCTTGCTCAAACTCATGTCCATCAAGTCGGTGATGCCATCAAACCACCTCATCCTCTGTCGTCCCCTTCTCCTCCTGCCTTCAATCTTTCCCAGCATCAGGGTCTTTTCCAAGGAGTCAGTTCTTCACATCAGGTGGCCAAAGGATTGGAGTTTCAACTTCAACATCAGTCCCTCCAATGAATATTTTAGACCGATTTCCTTTAGGATTGACTGGTTTGATCTCCTTGCATTCCAAGGAGCTCTCAAGATAGTTCTCCAACACCACAGTTCAAACGCATCAATTCTTCAATGCTCAGCTTTCTTTATGGTCCAACTCTCACATCCATACATGATGTCTGGAAAAACCATACTTTTGACTGGTATGGTTTGTCAGCAAAGTAATGAATGTCTCTGCTTTCAATATGCTGTCTAGGTTGGTCACAGCTTTTCTTCCAAGGAGCAAGCATCCTTTAATTTCATGGCTGAAGTCACTATTTGCAGTGATTTTGGAGCCCCCCCAAAATTTTTAACTAAAATTTGTATTTAAATGGAGCAGCTTTTGTAAGAAAAATAGAATACTGAAGACTAAGGAATGAAATGTGTGCCTTTTCCTTGTCCAGGTTCTATCCATACCTACCCATAGCCATCTAACCCTGTCTTACACACAGAGCCAAGAAATGACTATAATGAAAGAAGAGAATGAAATGGAAAATAAGGTTAATCAGTCCCCACTCCAGCACTGTCACTGTCAGCCACTACTACCTCTTTTCACTCTAACTGGTATGGCCCAAATTACCTTTAAAGTAGGTTTCCACTCACCTGTAAAATCGATTCACAAGTCTCATTCGAATGGTGTACAGATCAGTTGGATAAGCCACTACAGTACAGTACTTCGGGTATGTACACAGATCAACTGGACCTGCAAAAGCCGCTGCGATATCTGTAACAGCAGAAGAAAGAACCTTCATCTAAATTCACGACCTCTATGGGATATTTCTCGACAAATCATTCATAAAACAGAGCTACAATCAACACTGCAGGCTTACCCCAAAAGTAACAAATGGAAATTGTAATAAAAGAACACAATCACATTACTGTTTTAAAATACCTCTAGGAAAAGAAATCGTGAAAATCAGACTTTTTCACCATAAAAAACTTACCAAGATTCAAAAGTTGATCTATACCACTAATAATTCGTTCACATTCTTCATCTCTTGATTTCTGACCCCATTCACCATCTTGGGGTTTGTAGAGCAATTTCTCTAGCTCATCTGAAGTGACAGAAATACTAGCGCCTAATTCTTCAGGTGGATCAACTATGATTTCATCAAAAAAAAAAAAGAAAAGAAAAAAATCAAACCAGAAACCAAATATACACTGTTATTTTAAGGTTGCCCAAGTTCATAAACAGGACACTAACCAAAGGAAAAAGAAGCTATTTTGTAGCAGACAAACCTGGCAGACTCCACCTAAATCAAATGATTAAAGTTAACATTCCCAGTAGTAAGACAAAACGCTATCAGATGCCTCCTACAGGATGTACTGGGAAAGCCGCTCCTGAACTTCTTTGACACTCCTGTCAAACATGCAAACTCCAGAATTAATCATAGGGGTATCAGACAAACCCAAACCGAGGGATATTCTACAAAGTGGCCAGTGCTCTTCAAAGGCATCATGGCTGTGAAAGATAGTGGGAAAATTCAGGGATCACAGAAGAAAGGAAACGGAGAAAACATGGCGATGAAACCCAAGCTGTGAAAAAACATCAGGATTATGGTAAAAACCTGGAAAAGGCCGGGAGGATTAGAATTGTTACAAGGATATTTCCTGATTTTGATGACTGCACTGCACGTATGGAAGATGCTAACAATTAAGAAAGCTGGGCGTTCAGAAATTCTTCGTACTTTCCATTGTCAATTTTTACCGTACTTTTTAAACATTTCATTTTGAAGTAATTTCCAGCTCAAGAATATTACAAAACAGCCTTTTGAGCGTGTACATTTTAAAAAAGAACAAGAGGCAATGTAAATATTCAGAGAATAGTTTCTTAAAAATTATTTTAAAAGGAGAAAAATGTCAACAAGCCTGGAAGACAAATGTATCACTCTAACAATCTGATAGGTAAAACAATATTTTATTATTACTTAATGCACATTTCTAAGACTGATAATGCAAATGAGCTTTTCTTCATATACCTCCAAATTTATCTTTCTGCCTATTCATGTTGTTTGACAACTCTTCCAAAGGCTTCTTGGCCTCATGAACATGTAAAATCTTTCTATGTGAATGCTTTCACTAATTTGGCATTGTTTACAAAGAAGTATCTACAACTGGCTGTTAAAAATACGGGCTGATGCCAGACAGCTTAGAATCCTAACTCCTATCCTTTTCAGACCTGTACAACTCAGAACCAGGTACTGGAGACTCTCTTGAGTCTGCATTCCTTCACCTGTAAAATTAACAACAGAGCATCACCTCAGAGAAAGATTAAATAAATTGATACACATGAAGTTCTTAGCAACAGAGTAAGACCTCAAAAAGGTTTATCTAAAGGGTTTATCTATATATGTATTATACAATGCAAAATTTCATTTCACATTGCTAAGAATTATTTGTTAAGATACTAAGCTCAAAATAAAATTTAAGAAGTCACTGGTGACTTTCAAGACTTGTAGTTATTTTTGCAAAATTTTCTGGAAAAACTCCTAATTTCCAAAGTAAAGCAAGACAACAGTTGATGGAGATATGTCAGTGAATAAAACATGAAGAAAAAGGGCTTGGCCCCTAAGGCAGACACAAGAACACCACACAGAGCAAAAGTTTCACGTGTCAATAAGTGGAGGTAGAAGGACAATCAACACTAATATAGAAGAAAGGCCTGATAGAGGAGAGATGGAGACAAGAGATACACAGGGCACCCCTTCAAAAAGTTTAACAGGAATGAAGTTAATTCAGTAGCTAAAATGTTCAAGAAAATGAAATGAGAGTTGTTTTAAGGTAAAAGACACAAATTCAAACTTGAATGGAGATGGGAAAGTTTCATTGTTGGAGACAATGAACTCAGTGTCAATACCAGGTCTGAGAGGAGTTCAAAGCAGGGGACAGCAGGCACTGTAGAAGACACTGCTGTTGGAACAGACACTTACCTCTGACAGAAAAGGAACAGACAAACCCTAGTAAGACAAGCAAGCTGACATAACGCAAGGGACAGACAAAAGTCAAATTAGGCTTTTCCTTAAACAGTGTACTAAAATAAGAACGAGGAAAAGGAAATGGAGGGTTCATGAACAAGGTCAAGAAGAGATAAATACATAGTTACTTGAGAAATGATAGCTGGTGACTAAGATACAGTCAGAAACAGGCTGGAAACAGGATAAGAAATAAGGAGCCAGGATACACATAATTTTGTTCACTTATTTTACTAAAGCTCACAGTTCCCATAATAATGTTAATGTTCCTCAAAGACCACAAATGCACTCCAGGCACATGAATAAGATAAAAATACTGAAAACATACTTTCATCACTTAAAAACTACATACCATTGTCAGGTATTGGTTCCATATCCCATGGGCTAAGTTTTTCAATTTCAGTATTGTCCCACCTATTAAGAACAAAAAAGTTTGGTTAGTCTTTCACAAAGACAATTTCTGGCTGATAACTAGGTATTCACTATTGAGTACAGAAATGATAGAAATTGCAAAAATTAACCTCACTGGAGCAATGGAAGTTTAAGTATTAACAGTGGGAAAAAAAAAAAAAAGTATTAACAGTGAGTGTTCTTCAGGATACAGTATAATGCATGCATGTATCCTAAGTTGCTTCAACTGTGTCCGACTCTGCGTGACTCTATGGACAGCAGCCCACCAGGCTCCTCCGTCCACAGGATTCTCCAGGCAAGAATACTGGAGTGGGCTGCCATTTCGTTCTCCATATAAAGAAGTATAAAAATGTATGGCAGCTTCAAAAACAGAACCAAAAATCCTGTGTGGCCAGTACCCAGGGTAAGTGAAGAAAGACGGTGTGAAAGACTTAAATGCCATGCTTCTGAATGCGGACTTTGTTTCCACAGCCATCGGAAAGACAGCAAAGAATTTTTCTGAACAAGGGAAATGGAGTAATACATGCTCCTGAACAGTGAAATGATCCTGCAACACTGGGCTGAGGAAATACTGTGCTCAGTCACTTAATCATGTCCGACTCTTTGCAACCCCATGGACTGTAGTCTGCCAGGCTCCTGTATCCATGGGGATTCTCCAGGCAACAATACTGGAGTGGATGCCATGACCTTCTCCAGAGGATCTTCCCAACCCAGGGATCAAACCCACATCTCCTATGTCTCCTGCAGCGGCAGGTGGATTTTTTACACTGAGTCAGAGCTACACAAAAGGCCTCTGGGAAGCAAGGAGAACCCGTACCAATGAAGGCACTAGCAACAGAGGCATGCTAGAAAGACTCTACAAANTCAAACCCACATCTCCTATGTCTCCTGCAGCGGCAGGTGGATTTTTTACACTGAGTCAGAGCTACACAAAAGGCCTCTGGGAAGCAAGGAGAACCCGTACCAATGAAGGCACTAGCAACAGAGGCATGCTAGAAAGACTCTACAAATGTGAGACTGACATAATAACAAATTCGATGGTGTTATTTTTATTAACCTGAAACACATCAGTGATTTATATCACAACCTGTCACAGTCAACAAATGCTGAGAGGACGATTTTCACTGGCATACAGACCTCACAATATAACACTGGAAATGACTATCAGGGTACTGTGGCTGGTATGGCTCTTGACGTAGCACCGTTCCAAACCACCAAGCATCATCAATGATGGAACGGAACCTGTCACCTATAAGAGACAAACAAATCTGAGATATCAATTTGCTAATAACATTTAACAATTTTAATTTCGACAATACCTATGACACAGATAAATCAAATAATAATTTTCATCTTAAAATTAGTCATTCCTCTTGTAGAGAATCAAGGTTAAAAATTTTTTTAAATGGGCATCTTATTGAAATAGAATGAGAGCTTATAATTTACACATTATGGGGGTTGAAAAACAGGAACAGCTAGGAAGTATCAAGTTCTTTGGGACCTGGCTGTACAATGTTAACTTCCATATATTCCAGTTGTCTGGTTGTTGTTGTTTTTGGTGCCTAGATGTTCTTCTTCAAGAAAACTTTCATCTCCTCAGTCCCCAAAATAACCCTGATTACCTGAGTGGACACCATTAAGCTAGGCTACCAAAAGAAGTCATAATATCTGATAAGATTTCATTTCAAACAGGGACTCAGGGAATTTATCTAATATTTACCTATTTGTATTGCCTATAGAAAAAGGTAACAGAAATTAGAAAAATTAATGAGGTCTTAGCATCATTTATGAATGTGTACATGAGCTGACACAGTGGAGGTAGAACAGAGTACTTCACTAAAACTGATAAATGGAGACTGAGCTGTTCTAGGTGCCTGAAGTCAATACATGAGTTCCCCAGATAGCACTGCATACTGAACAGCAATACATGCAAAACTGTGGAACAGCTATGACAGGGGCTGGCCTAATGAGAGTCATCAATTACGTCCTGAGGAGATTAATGACCACCTAAGTTTAAGCAAGCCAGCCCACTGGCCTGCTTTAAATGGTCACCACAAAAACAACATTCAAACCACATTCAAATACCCACATTAAAAGTTAGTGCCTATATTTAAGTGATTTTATTTGTCTACCTATATAATTCATGGTTATAAAATATTAATTTTATACAAATTTTTAATTTTTTAAAGGAACAGTTTTCTCAAGTCAATCTATTTAAGTCTAGGTTAATATAGTATCAAAGGCAAAATATTCTGGTATACCAGAACACTATCAGTGTAACATCTGCATCATTTTTCAACTTTCTGACTGTTTTATATCAGAGGTAATTTTATGGATTATACCAGTGTCACCTAATAGATGGAGACAATACAGTGTAGACCAGTCTGAAAGGAAATAAAAGGTCTACTCTAGCCTATAATCAAGGAGTAAGAAATCATTCTTCTGAAAAGTCACATATCATACTAATCCCTAAGCAAAATATACCTAACAGTCACTTATATTTCTTTCCAGAATTTACATTTTTTCCATCCTCCATAATAAGCAACACCACAACTAAAAATTCATATCAATGAGAGATTAATTTCTCAGGGTATACATAAAATCCAGTAAGAACAGACTTACAAGACTGCCAATTCCTCTGTCTTGCTTCATCGTAAAACTGACGCAAGACAAGAAAGTCAATAACATCTGGCATGTCATGGTATCTAAACAAAAATGAAAGATTGTTACATTTCCTTCATAGCAGGTTATAGTCCAGAACAACAATGGCCAAAGAAAATACAATGGGGCCCATATTTGTAGTTTTTAATTTTCAACTAGCCTTATTAAAGTAAAAAGAAACCAGTGAAATTAATTTTAAGTGTATTTCATTTAACCAAATATATCCAAAATATTGTTTTACCAAATAATTGATACAAAATAATGAAATATTTTACATTCTCCAAGCCTTCAAAATCCAGTGTGTAAACTTACATCACACTCAATTCAAATTAGCAACAGTTTAAGTTCCCAGCAGCCACATCTGGCTGAGAGCTACCATATTGGATGGCACAGGTTTAGAAAATTATTCTAACATTTTCTGAAAAACAAATGTAGATGCCATCTCCACTACAGGCCAGAATTCTCTACACATTTAAGGGGCATGGAAAACACAATCAACACACTCCCGCCTAGTGGCCACTACAGACCTAGGATTTTTACTACTATGGGTCCCCTCTATCAGAACTGCAGCTCACACCTGTGCTGTACCCTGCACCTGAATGGAAAGGACATGCTAACCAGGCAGGAGGGAAAATCTAAATTTAAGTAACTCCGTTTTTAAAATACAACATGTACCTAATAGAGAAAGATTTGTCCATAAGTTTTCCAGTTGCAGGATCTATAAATGCTAGTTTGAGGCAACAAAGTGTAGGGGGTCCAACCTCATATCGTATTCCAACTATTTTGACCAATTCTTGATCCTGTAACAGATATTTTAAAAACATATGGTTAAAATAAAGCAATTCCTCAAGATGACAATTCTCCACATATTCCCAAATTAAGTCAGCTAACAATTCAGGATTTCAAACCAGACAAGGGATTTATCATTAATTACAGTCATTTTTTGCTATATCTCCACATCTTTTTGAAGGTGTATTTAAACATTTTTAATGTAAGCAATATGCTAGCTTTAGAAAAAATACAACAAAAGTATGAGGAGGAGGACACAAACTATCCATCAGCTCAGTATCTAAAGACAACCACTGTATACCATCGGAACTTCCTTCTGACTTTCTTCTCTTTCTGGAGACACATATTCATTTATATAATTTTGTATTATGCGAATAAAATATATAAGCATTTGGCTTACTATTCTTCAAAAATTTGATATTAAATGTCAACCTGATACATTGCCATAAATACTTGTTTATATGAAATCTACTGTGTGTTGTGAGCTGCTCCAGGCAGTTGGGGTAAGTAAGACAGGCAACAGGAGAGGTTCCTATTGTGAGAGCGCATCCTACTAATCAATGAGCCTTCTCCCAATATCTGCTTCCTTAATGCTAACAGTATGAGATCATTCATCCACTTATTCAGTTCAGTTCAGTCGCTCAGTCATGTCCGACTCTTTGCGACCACATGAATCGCAGCATGCCAGGCCTCCCTGTTCATCACCATCTATCGGAGTTCACTCAGACTCACGTCCATCGAGTCCGTGATGTCATCCAGCCATCTCATCCTCGGTCGTCCCCTTCTCCTCCTGCCCCCAATCCCTCCCAGCATCAGAGTCTTTTCCAATGAGTCAACTCTTCGCATGAGGTAGCCAAAGTACTGGAGTTTCAGCCTTAGCATCATTCCTTCCAAAGAAATCCCAGGGCTGATCTCCTTCAGAATGGACTGGCTGAATCTCCTTGCAGTCCAAGGGACTCTCAAGAGTCTTCTCCAACACCACAGTTCAAAAGCATCAATTCTTCGGTGTTCAGCTTTCTTCACAGTCCAACTTTCACATTCATACATGACCACAGGAAAAACCATAGCCTTGACTAGGCGGACCTTAGTCGGCAAAGTAATGTCTCTGCTTTTGAATATACTATCTAGGTTGGTCATAACTTTTCTTCCAAGGAGTAAGCGTCTTCTAATTTCATGGCTGCAGTCACCATCTGCAGTGATTTTGGAGCCCCCAAAAACAGTCTGACACTGTTTCCACTGTTTCCCCATCTATTTCCCATGAAGTGATGGGACCGGATGCCATGATCTTCGTTTTCTGAATGTTAAGCTTTAAGCCAACTTTTTCGCTCTCCTCCTTCACTTTCATCAAGAGGCTTTTTAGCTCCTCTTCACTTTCTGCCATAAGGGTGGTGTCATCTGCATATCTGAGGTTATTGATATTTCTCCCGGCAATCTTGATTCCAG
>SJYX01016946.1:311817-382686 GCA_006410675.1 Oreotragus oreotragus
TTTTCCAAATTTGCTGGCATATTGAGTGCAGCACTTTCACAGCATTATCTTCAGGATTTGAAACAGCTCAACCGGAATTCCATCACCTCCACTAGCTTTGTTCGTAGTGATGCTTCCTAAGTCCCACTTGACTTCACCTTCCAAGATGTCTGGCTCCAGATTAGTGATCACATCCTCATGATTACCTGGGTCGTGAAGATCTTTTCTGTACAGTTCTTCTGTGTATTCTTGCCACCTCTTCTTAATATCTTCTGCTTCTGTTAGGTCCATACCATTTCTGTCCTTTATTGAGTCCATCTTTGCATGAAATGTTCCCTTGGTATCTCTAATTTTCTTGAAGGGATCTCTAGTCTTTCCCATTCTGTTCTTTTCCTCTATTTCCTTGCATTGATCGCTGAAGAAGGCTTTCTTATCTCTTCTTGCTATTCTTTGGAACTCTGCATTCAGATGCTTATATCTTTCCTTTTCTCCTTTGCTTTTCGCCTCTCTTCTTTTCACAACTATTTGTAAGGCCTCTCCAGACAGCCATTTTTCTTTTTTTGCATTTCTTTTCCATGGGGATGGTCTTGATCCCTGTCTCCTGTACAATGTCAGGAACCTCATTCCATAGTTCATCAGGCACTCTATCTATCAGATCTAGGCCCTTAAATCTATTTCTCACTTCCACAGTATAATCATAAGGGATTTGATTTAGGTCATACCTGAATGGTCTAGCAGTTTTCCCTACTTTCTTCAATTAAAGTCTGAATTTGGTAATAAGGAGTTCATGATCTGAGCCACAGTCAGCTCACTGCACAAAATGTTATAATATGCCAAACAAAGTGCTAAAAGTACAGTTGACTCTCATTATCTGCAACATTCTTATTATTCTACAGAGCCATTTAAAACAGGGAATCAGTGACTTCACAGTGAATACTGAACCACTGCTCCTGAAGGAAAAACAAGCTCAGGTTGATATAAGTCATAACATTTCAGTCACCTAATTAATATAGTATCTTGTGTAATGTGAATCTCGGTGTTAAAAAAACTCCTTTAATGTATGTGCTGAGTCATTAATACTGGACTCACGGCCAACAGCACTATGACTCATGTCTCAGTGAAGCTACTCTAACACAGGCGTTCTACCTAAGGTACATCATCACTTTCTTGTGCTTAGTTACACAAGACAGTACTTGAGCATTATGTCTGGGGACCATTTTAAACAGCATGTCACCAACAATAAAGCACAAAAACGTGAAAAAAATTTAATGTGGCGATGAATAAAATGAAAAGAACACTTATTTACAACATGAGAGCTCAAAAGAAGCTCATCTTGTTCAACCTCAGCTAAGAAACATGTTAGGCGGGCAAATCAAATTTTTTGCCAAGCTATGCATGTCTGGCAAATGACTAGAAAGCATCTTGAATTGATTCTGGTGTTACAAATAGTATACAGTGAATAGGCAAGTTGAAAATAAAAATTCACGAAAAATGAGAATCAACTGTCCTCAGGTACACAGTAATAAGTAAAAGAGATATATATCTCAAGGTATCTTAAAGCCAACTGCACAGAAGCAGAGTTTTTTCACCTTCCACAGTTAATGAAAGTGTTCAAAAATATGAAGTATAAAAAATAAAAATTACCTATACTATTCTACATTTAATCACCACTGACATTCGTATTTATTTTGGTTGACCCCATGTCTTTAAAATTTTTTTGTAACTAAAACTGTAATTTCACATCCCATTTTTCCTCTTACTGGTGAAAATGTAACATTCATTTAACAAATACTTTACAACTTTCAGTTACATAGTGGGCTCTACGTAGTAGCCAAATATAGAAACATATCATGATTTGGTTCCTTCAGTATTGTGGGATATTTGGATTTTTTTTTTTTTTTTTTTTTACTAATTTTTGGCTTTTATAAACAGTGATACGGAATTACCTTGCTCATAAATTTGTATGCACTTTTGGTTCTTTCCTAAATTACCAAAAGTAAAATCACTGATTTTAAAGGTGTAAATATTTTCAGTTTTAACTCTAATTATCAAGATACCTTCTAGGGAGCCTGGACTTGTTTCTTACACCTTTATCACCAAGCTGAATAACTATTAATAAACCAAAACCTTTGCTGCTAATTGTTAGAACATGGTATTTTTCTTTAAATGTTAAAAATATGTATACAAAGTACAGAGAAGCTAAAGTTTTTCCTGTACTTTATTATGCATGTCATTGAAACTTTTTTACTGATTTGTTTGTTTGCTTTTTGGAGATTTGCACTTCTTTTGAAAATCTGTCCTGGGTACAAGCATTTTAAGATTAATGGTAATATAGTCAAGATGCTTTCCAGCAGTATAAAGAGTGTCCACCAATAAGCATGTCTTCTGACTAGACCTTAATGCTTAGCAGGTTAACAGCAAAAATGTTTTTAAGGCGGAAATTAATGCAAAGATAGTAATATGGTATGCCTCCAGAGTGTTTCTTAAATGGATTTACAAATAACTACATATGTATGTGCTAAATGTTTAAGACTTCATAATGCCATCATCTTACCCTAAGATCCATTTTTCTCCATGGCTCCTTGTTAGGATTCAGTTCATAAATGTTATTTCTTCTGACAGCCTCAATATAAGCTTCATGACCCTGTCGAAAATATATTACCTACAAAAGGGAAACAGACATTTAAAAATAAAAACCTAAGAGTAATTTAATTTTATGATACATATCCATATTTTTAAACTCTGTAACTCTCACCTCATCACCCATCTGAGGAACAAAAGGAGATTTTCGAAGTGTGGTGTCAGTTATCCAAACTGGAGGATGAAATTCATATAAATGTTCCACGTCTGCAAGCTCTGCCTGAGTCATCCTCCGCAAATTCTGCCAAGGGGAAGAGTACAAAGTTTAATAAGATAGAAAGTGGCAGCATGCACTGTTTAATTGAAAACAAAAGACTGGCTGTTTTTATAAGCATGTCACCTAATGATTAGTTCCTAAGAGCATATATATTTGGTTCATACATACACAGGAACATTACGAGTTGTATAAGCACTGTAGATCTACTGAGCACTTTTTTCCTGAATTTCTAACAGATTCATCACAGCACTCACATTACATCCTATGAAATGGGGCTAATTTCCAACTAAACCCTCTTCAACAACCCTCTTCAACACACTAAGCCTGCTTTGCCAAGACTCCACAGACTAATTATCTCAGGCAGTCTCCTCTGGATTTGAGGTTTTGAGACTGGTAATTTCACATATGATTTCACTTACATGTGCAATTTAAAAGATGACACAAATGCACTTTTATAAAACACAAACAGATTCACACAGGCAGATAACAGACTTGTGGCTGTCAAGGGGAAGGGAGGTGGTAGAGGGATGGGATGGGAGTCTAGGGATAGTGGAGGCAAGCTGTTATGTATAGGATGAATAAACAACAGGTCTACTGTAGAGCACAGAGGACTATATTCAATATTCTGTGATAAACCATAATGGAAGAAAAGTTTTTTTAAAAAGAGACTGGTAATTTTAAAACAGAACCACAAATTCTGATATTCTTCCTTTCCTCTTTGACAGGTGGAGCCCAAGTCTCCTCCACTGGAGTATGGGTTCCAACTTCTTTCAACAAAGAGAAAAAAGCATAATTAACAATGGGCAACTTCTAAGCCTAGGTCATAAAAGGTTTAGCCCTTGTTTACTTTTTGATCCACTTGCTCTGGGGACAATCTGCTACCAAGTTAAGAAGACACTCAAGCAGCCCTATGAAGAGACCCAGGTGGTGAGGAACTGAGACCACCAGCCAACTACTCCATGAACAAGCTTCAAAGATCCACCTCTAGTCAAGACTTCACAACACTGTGACCCACGCCAATATGATGACTGCAACCTCATGAGTCAAAAATCAACTAATCAGTTTCCAAATTCCTGATTCATTAAAACATGAAATAATACGCTTGTTTTTAAGATAAGTTCCAAGATGATCTGTTATACAGCAAAAGATAACTAATACAAAGACATAGCATCTTTAAATATTCAACAGGAGCACATGCACTATACGTATAACGAGGTACAGGGATGTTATAATTAGGAGAAAAGTACTTAGATGGAACATGTCAAATGAAAATGGGAAACATGACAATAGCAGACAAAACAAGAAGGCCCTTAAAATGCCTTGAAGTATATTTCCGGTGTTGAAACTGACAGGAGAAAATAAGAGTTATGGTGGGGTTCTGAGCAAAACAGATTTTTCCCTCTAAAGTTACAGATTCAAAAAGGTGTTAAGTGCCAAGTTCAATTCAGAGCAAATTAGACAGTTTTAATAATAAAGAAGCTTTTCCAAAAGTAAGTTTGTATTTTACATTTGACTCCTGATGATATAACATTATCAATCAAAATAATAATAATGAAGGCTCCAAATTCCCAAAGTTATCCAATTTCTAAATATGGACAGAAACTATAAAAGTGTAGATAGATGTTATTTTTAAGGGTATACTTTTCGTACCTCTTTTTTAGGCTTATTTTCTTTCTTTCTCTTTCGTCTCCTTTTTGGAGGAGATAAATTCTCAGCAGACATTTCATCCTCTGAACTGCTGCAAAATCGAGTAATTCGTCGTCGAGATGATGTTCGTAAAGGAGGCTGCAGGTGGATGCCTGCGTCAGCTGTCCAATCAGAATACCTAGAGGAAGAGTCACTGGAAAAGGAAAAGTTGTAAGTTGTATGGAACCAGAATCTAAGCCTGAATAGCAAACTAATTCTACAACCTTAAGAGAGATGGAGACAACAAGGAAGAAAGAAAAGATCCCAGGAAGACTCAACTACCCTCACTATCAACAAATACTGACGTGACCAAAGATCATGAGAAGAGAAAAATCTTCACTGACACTGGAAATTAGAAAAGGATGTAAGCCTGAGTAAATGTTTTTAAAAGTGTAATTTGGATGAGAACTCATGGAAGAAAACATCAAGAGCCAACTAATAATTTCCCCTTCCAAAAATGAAGTGTAGTTATGAAAACAGTAGAGACCAGAAGAGCAGCACTTCCCCTAAACTGCAGGAAGCTCAGAAATGGACTAGAAATGTTAACTGGGATGACAGATCTGTCAGTGACTATACTGAGAAGCACAAGGAAAGCAGAGCCACATCAAACAGAAAGCTATAAGTGGGCACGGCTTCTTGACAAGAAGGAGATTCTCCCTGATGTGAGAAAAGATCCCACAGAGGGACTAGTCTCGGCCTACTCTGGAGCAAAAGCAGAGCCAAACAGGAAACTCAATCTAGAAAACTAGCCCCTGCCACACTGCCAGCTTTAGCAAACACAGAAGAGGATAAAGACCCTCTAACTGGGGCCATCATTACCCAACCACATACCTCCCAGGCTCCATAAAACCTATATCCAAAAGCTATTTACTATAAATGTTATTTCTGCATTATCTTTTACGCTATAAAAAGAGCTGTTTTAAGAGCATGTGCTTTGTGTAATAAAATTCAAGATAAGTTGAATTCAAATATAATGAATACAGACACAGAAAGGCAAAGGTGGTAGTTGCCAGGGTAGGTGGGGTGGAGTGATGAACTGCTATTCAGTGGGTATATGTCTCAGTACTGCAAGATGACATGAGCTCTGGAGACTGGGTGCACAACACTGCAAATGTACTTAACACTACTGAACTGTACAGTTAAAAACAGTTACGATGATCCATTTCATGTTCTGTGTATTTCCAATTAAAATTAAATAAAAAAGACTGAGCACCAAAGAACTGATGCCTTCGAACTGTGGTGCTAGAGAAGACTCTTTTGAGAGTCCCTTGGACAGCAGAGAGATCAAACCAGTCCAATCCTAAAAGAAATCAACCCGAATACTGACTGGAAGGACTGATTCCAATACGTTGGCCATCTGATGTGAAGAGCCAACTCACTGGAGAAGACTCTGATACTGGGAAAGATTGAAGGTAGCAGGAGAAGGGGGTGACAGAGGATGAGATGGCTGGATGGCATCACTGACTTGATGGACATGAGTTTGAGCAAACTCCGGGATGTCCAATACCATCGAAGGACAGGGAAGCCCGGGGTTCTGCAGTCCACATGGTCACAAAAAGTTGGACGACTGAGAGACTACAACAAACAAAACTAAACAAGTATTCTAGAAATCACTCCAGCTCCTAAGCATAATGGAATAAAAGAAGACGAGAAAAGAAGCCAGGAGTATGATATAATAGTCCGTAAAGCAAAGTATCAATGGAAATTAAAATATTGAGTCATATTTAGGAGAGAGAATTTCCTAGACATGGTAACAGAAATAATTACAAAGAGAGAATGATGTCTAGGCTTCTGGTTTGAGCATCGGCCTTAAGAAAGTTGACATTTATCAAGATGAGAACAGATACTAACACCTCAAGTCCCACGAATTTGGATACCAAAACTAAACAAAAGCTAGTATGTATGATAAAATAATGTTTATATTTTAAGACAGGACAAGGAAAATTGAACATAAAATTATATCTGTGTGACCAATTGGGCCTCCCTCCCTAATGAACAGTGGGCATCAGCATTATATGTTAGCCAGAGCCACTCAAAGACGGGAGTACCTGCTCAATAGTAAAGATCATTTTTTCTCCTTTCTTCTGACATTAGCAATTTAACTTCTTAAAAGAATAACCTGGTTTCCCAGCTCTGGAGGGGGTCACAGTACTTAGTGCTCACTCTGTACAAGTTGACCTAGACTATGTATCCTTGGTGAGATTTATATAAAACAGCAGTATGTCATCCTGATGTACCATCTTTTATCTTGAAAATGCACGTGACTGTGCCTTCAGCTTCCAACAGGCCCAACAGTTCTCAGAGCTTCCTGTGAATCTGCCTCCTGGTTATAATCCTTAATCTGGCCTGATTGATTAAAATTCCCTTTTTCTTCTTCTTGATTAACTGAATTTCCATCAACATATGCAATAACTAATAATAAACTTAACAGTGATTTTACCATTTAGAGTTTGGACATTCCTCTTTATGAATGTAGCCCAAGGCTAAATTGATATTCTGAGTACATATATTTATACTTTGGCTCACATGTTTTATAGTTAAATAAAATACCCAAAATATTTTCTATAGAAACAACTGTTAAACCAGGTTTTTTTCTCCTTTTAAATGTATTAAAAACCTGACAGATGGAAGCTCTTACATCTTGAATGTCACTCAAGTATGATTCCATTCAAGGTTATGACTAAAACGCTTAAAAGTTTAAAACAAGTAAAAACAGGTACCTTGAACTTTCACTGTCACTTTCACTTCTTCTATCACTTTTCCATTCTTCTTCTTCAGAAGAACAAGAACCTTCACTTTGATCACAAGAAGTCTCCTGATTTGTGGAGGGGAGAAAAAGTAAAATCTTCATCTCCTATTTTAAACAACACAAGTCGAGAGAAACCACACAGTCCTTCTAACCAAGTAATAAAATATAATTAGGTAAACTTAAAACCAAAAGCAAGTGTCTTTACTACATCCCTTTTCTTATCAAAGAATTAGGCAAGAGAAAATATCTGTGAGACTTAACACTACTACTATTAGTAAATAAAAACCTGATATAAGAGACCATTCTCTGAGCAAAGTTAATAAGAAGATAATATAAACGTTCTCAATGTTTCAGACTCAAGCCAGTGTTAAGATGTGGGCAGCAGCATCTCATGCACTTTCAGTTCTCTAATGACATATGATGTTGAGCACCTTTTAGAATGCTTATGTGCCACCTGTATATCTTCTTTAAAAAAGTGCCTGTTAGATCTTTTGTCGATTCTTAAATTAGATTATCTTTTTATTGAATTCTAAGGATGCAAGTCCTTTATCAGATACGGGTTTTACAAACATCTTCTTCCAGTCTGTGGCTTGTCTTTTCATTCTCCTAACAGTATTTTTCAGGCTTTTCTATTGTCAGGTTTTTCTTTCATGGATCACAGCATTGGAATTGTATCTAAAATTCATCACATTCAAGGTCATCTAGATTTTTATTATATGTTATCTTTTGTAAATTTTATAATTTTGTGCTACATTTACATTAAGTTCATGATAATTTGGAGTTAATTTTTGTGAAACTATGCCTAGATTTTTTTCTTTTTCTTTTGCATGTGGCTATCCAGTTGTTCCATACCACTTTTTGAAAAGACTATGCTTTGTCCACTGAGTGGTCTTTGCTCCTCTGTCAAATGCTAATTGAGTCTATTTGTACTGGTCTATTTCTGGGTTTCTTATTCTGTTCCATTGATCTATCTGTCTATTCTTTCACCAGTACCATGCTGTCCTAAAAACTGTAGGTTATTTATACTAAGTCTTAACGTCAGGTAGTAGCTAGCAATCCTGTCCTTTTGTTGCTCTTCAGTATTCTGTTAGTTAGTTTAGGTCTTTTTTTTCCCCTCCAAACAAACTTCAGAATCTCCTTGCCAATATCCAAAAAATTAACTTGCTGGGACTTTGACTGGGACTGTGTTCATCTTTAGATGATGCTGGGAAGAAATAATATCTTAACAAAGACGTGGAGCACAGGAACTTTCTCATTCACTGATGATCAGAACATAAAATGTAACACAGCCACTATGGGTAACAGATTGGCAATTTCTTACAGAGCTAAAAAGAAACTGACCACAGAGGAAAATTAAATTCATATTACTAAAAAGGGGTCAATGTGAAAAGGCCACATACTTTTTGATCCAACTATATAACATTTTAGAAAAGTCAAAACTATGGAAATGGTAAAAAGATAAATGGTACCCATGGCTCAAGAAGACAGTGAAGTGATGATTAAGTACAGCAGAGCAGGATTTAAGACAATGGAACTATCCTGTATCTTATGGTAGACACCAAACATTATGCATCTGTCACACCCCATACAGCAGTGATCCCTAATGTAAACTATAGAATTTAGTTAATGATAATGTATAAAACTGGTTCATCAGTTCTAACAAGTGTACTATACTAAATCAAGATGTCATTAATAGGAAAGAGATAGGAAAGAGAAACCATATATGGGGACTATGTGATTTTTTTTTTTTTTAAACCTGAAACTACTCTAACATATAGTCTTTAAAGGAAGAGAGGGGAACAACCGACTAATTTCCACAACCCTAATAGCTGCACTCTAACTACTGGTCTTTGCTACTAAGCAGGTATTTTTTTGTTTTGTTTTGTCTTCAGCTGTACTGGGTCTTCGTTGCAGTGGCGGCAAGTGGGCTTTCTCTAGTTGGGGCGAGCAGAGGCCACTCTCCAGTCGCAGCGCAAGGGCTTTTCGTTGTGGTGGCTTCTCTTGTTGCAGACCACAGGCTCCAGGCACTCATGCTTCAGCAGTTTCAGCTCACAGGTTTAGCTTTCCCAAGGCATGTGGGATCTTAGTTCCCTGACCAGGGATCAAACCTGTGTCCCTTGCACTAGGTAGGCATATTCTTAATCACTGGACTACCAGGGAAGTCCCGTAAAGCAGATACTTTTAAACTGACACACAACCTTTTCCTGTAACAGCCATTAAGTGCATCATAACAGATACTGAAAAAGCCAAGGAAAAACAAAAGTAAAAGAAAATATCTACCTTGTTCACTTCATTTGAAAATGCAAACTAAACATATTTTAAAAAGAAAAAATGCTTCTCAAAATGGGAGCCCAACACCATTCAGTTCAATTCAGTCGCTCAGTCGTGTCTGACTCTTTGCAACCCCATGAATCGCAGCACACCAGGCCTCCCTGTTCATCACCATCTCCCGGAGTTCACTCAGACTCACGTCCATCGAGTCCGTGATGCCATCCAGCCATCTCATCCTCGGTCGTCCCCTTCTCCTGCCCCCAATCCCTCCCAGCATCAGAGTCTTTTCCAATGAGTCAACTCTTCGCATGAGGTGGCCAAAGTACTGAAGTTTCAGCCTTAGCATCATTCCTTCCAAAGAAATCCCAGGGTTGATCTCCTTCGACTGATCTTTAGGATGGACTGGTTGGATCTCCTTGCAGTCCAAGGGACTCTCAAAAGTCTTCTCCAACATCACAGTTCAAAAGCATCAATTCTTTGGCACTCAGCCTTCTTCACAGTCCAACTCTCACATCCATACATGACCACAGGAAAAACCATAGCCTTGACTAGATGGACCTTTGCAGCAAAGTAATGTCTCTGCTTTTGAATATGCTATCTAGGTTGGTCATAACTTTTCTTCCAAGGAGTAAGCGTCTTTTAATTTCATGGCTGCAGTCACCATCTGCAGTGATTTTGGAGCCCAAGAAAATAAAGTCTGACATTGTTTCCACTGTTTCCCCATGTTTGATCTCCTTCAGAATGGACTGGTTGGATCTCCTTGCAGTCCAAGGGACTCTCAGGAAGATTGCTAATATACCAAGTGACTCATTGCTTATATACCAGGTGGCACAATAGTAAAGAATTTGCCTGCCAATGCAGGAGATGCAAAAGACACGGGTTTGATCTCTGGGTTGGGAAGATTCCGTGGAGTAGCAAATGGCAACCCATTCCAATATTCTTATCTGGAAACTGCCATGGACAGAATGGAGTTGCAGATAGTCGGACATGACAATACACCAAGTGGGCATCAGTAAGTTACCTACCTCCTTCGATAAATTACCTGCTACCAGTCAATGTGAGTTAGACCACTTAGAACACCTAATAGGTTTTACATTTAGATGTTCTGAAGTCTATTCTGACTCTCACTTTTGATACTTCTCTTTAATATAATGAAGACCTTTTGGTCTTGCTTGGGATTAGTTTACTGCTTAATGTATTCCCTCCAATTCCATGTTCTGTGAGTCAACATGCAGCTTCCCCTATGATTGGAGCCTGGTTAAGAAATTCAACTTTGGAAGATTAATTCCTAGTCAGAGGCATTTCCCCGGAAGTACCATCTCACTTTGAGGAAACTTTCTTTTGCATCTGTTTTGGGGTAACAGGTTCCTTTGACTGAAAAGAACATCAGTCAGTGTTCAAAATGCCCTCCTAACTAGATTATACATCAGGTTGGACTTTAACATCAAAAACTTTTTTCAAAAACAGTTGAAAATACCATATTTGAAATTAATTTAAATTATAAAATATGAAGGGTAGAAATTCTCAGCAAACATTTTAAGTAGGTATTAACTGAGAACTAACAATGGGGAACTTTGTGCTGAACATCATGTAAGGCATTACAAAATGTACTGACGCAATTATTTTTCCTAAGTTGATGTCTGCTCCTGACATATCTTGGAGTTTTCCATCCTTGTCCTAAGTAACTTGATTCAAAAGAGTTTCTTCCAGTTAATTGGCTGACATATATATAGTCACCACTGATTTTGTCTCATGTTCAACAGCGTACACTCTGAAACCAGACAGCTTACAGTGTCAGGTGAAAAACCTTATAAAGACGATACAGACTTTGGAGTTGCAACTTGTTAACTTTGGGCTTCCATTTCATACACAAAGCGACTTCATTATATTAGAGAAAATGTCAATCAAAACCTAACTACTGACACTCGTCTTTGTTTCACCAGCCAGTAATAAAAGATAAAGCAGAGGAAATGGAGGAGCGGCAGTTAGGCATTTGCAACACACAAAGTCCTTGTTTTCCCTCTAGGCACTGCAGAAAAGCAATTGTCCATTCACAGCACATCCTCTGCATTTCAGGGCTAATATTTTGCAGTTCTTAACTTGGTACATTACACTCTTAGTTGATTTCATAATTTTTTGAAATGCACGATGTGTTTCACACCTTGCTTAATCTTACTGCTAACATGACCCAGTTTTTAAAATTTCTCTTAATGTTGAGAATAGAAACCTTTGAAAAAAATCAAGAAATTTTGGAAACAGAGTAATAGTTTCAAACAATTCTGTCCTACTTGTTATTGCATAACTTTGAGAAGGGCAATAAGGAAATACATATTAACCATATATTATTTGAATTGCTCTTACAATAATTGACTCTAGATAGGAATGATTTTTAGCAGAGGTTCTCCTCAACCTACAATAATATTGTGCCATTGAAAACAACATTACCCTGGGTTTAATTGCCCTGCTTGCTGCAACATTTAGTGGTTTATGTATATAAATACATATGCCTGCTTTCAGGGGCAAAGAGATTTAGTCTAACATTTTAATAGTTACTCTAGCCAAACACATGAAGAACAGAACCTATAGATGGTTAATTAGTTCCCAGGATCAGTCACTCAAGTCCATAATTAAATATCTCACTCTGCTTTCAACTATTGTGGGAGAAGACAATTAGCAAATTTGCAGTGCTAATAAAGAAGTTTTATTCTCCTTTATAAATAACGACATCTAAGTCATTTGATCATATAACTCAGTGCCTGGATCTCCTCTGTTGACTTCCAAATCCAGAACATGTTTAAAAATGCAACAAATTGATAAATTGCATTTTCCTCAAGAGTTCATATTTCGGACACATCTTCCATAGGTTGTTTTTTTTTTTTACCTTCGGTCTTATTATTAGCTTCCTCCTCCCTTCCTACTAATTTCTTCATCTTCTATCAACCAACATAACAAACTCAAGAGAAAAATGGAATTTCTTTTCCCTGTTCCACAACCCTCACCAGTCTCTTTACCAGTATTTTCCTGTTCTGTCCCACCAAAAAGAAAAACTGACTCAACTCTAAGATTTACATTGGAGAAGAAATATTGCATTCATTAAAAAAAAAAAAAAAGACAAACCCTCAGGAGGGGCTCAAGGAGCAGTGAAAAGGCCAGAGTGTCTCATTAGGCTGCTTGGAATGAAACAGTTAATTCAGGGTAAGTGATAATGTTTAGTCAGTTCGCCTAGAAAAAGGAAGGAAATTCAAAAGCTGGTTGCTGTAGTAACAATCACAGACCAAAAAATATATACATACAGCTTCATTTAAAATAAAACTCCTGCCATCTCTCTCCTGGGATTCTCTCAAGAAAAATGAGTTGCCGCTGAAATCTGTCGTACCTACCTCAACCATTAAACAAGACATTTAACCATAGTGGCAGTTCTGTGACCTCTGAATGCCGTGAAATCTCTGAGCGCTGCCGCTGGTTCATGAAGACTTGTGCTGCGGAATCCAGCAACTTCATCCAGGATTACAAGTATAATTAAGTAAGAAAAAATAAGAAAAAAAAAAAAAGAAAGAAAGAAAAACAAAAGCACACAGAGGGATCGGGTAGGAAGAAAGGAAGATCGAAAGAGATTCTCTGTGGGTGAGGACACCACGTTTCTCCCAGCAAATGCTGGGATGGAGCCGAGGCTGCTGCAGCGCCCAGACCCACCGACTGGCTGGGGGAGCAGGCAGCCGGCCTGCTGGGCTGGGAGGTGCTGTCAGTCGCCACAGGCAAGGAAAAAGCAGAGACCAATCGGCTTCAACTCTGGCAGCTTACTGGAGTGGAGCCTTTTCTGTTTATGTTTCCTCATTTCAAGAGTGACGTCAAAGGGTTTAGTTTTTCCTCTGCATGTGCTATTAATTTTAAAGTGCTGTGCTATGGGAAGAATGCGTGTGTGTGTGCCTGTGGTGAGCCTGGGCACCCCACTCTCAGGAGAACCCAAGACACATTTTCTATTTTCAGGAATAAATTTTAACAATTTAAAATACCCTGTGGCGAGGTGTATCTGAAAACAAAACAAGACGAGAAACACTGAGCTTGATGAGAGAGGCAAAGATTCCTATTTCCCCCCAGTGCGTGTGTGTGTGCCCACTGGCCAGCTGTTGCTTCTTTTTGAACTCATCCGTTTTTACCCTTCCCTGAGTTGTTAATCTTGATCATCGTGGAGGCAGACTTGCGCCAATGTGCTGGTGAACGATATTCTGTGTAGTTTAAAACAGAAATTATGTTTATGCTGCTGGTCCCTGCTTTTCTCTCTTTCCTCCAGCTTCTGTGGTGAAGCGTCAAAATTATTCACGCCAGGGAGATCCCTCCTGCAACTCCCCACAGGGACTCATTCAAGAAGCAGGGCACGGGGATGCCACCCAAGCATGCCGGGGGCTTCAGCACGTTCTCGCCCAAACTGTGTGAAGGTACAGTTATTTAGGGAGACTTCCTCCACCGGGGCCCCCAGCTCATCCCTGTATTTCTCTTCCCACTCTGGAAAATCTCGGTGGTGGCCATCTGTTGTTTCTGCCTCCCCCATATCCTCTCCCTTCTCCGCCCCCCTCCCCACCCCATTCTTCTAACAGAACCTCTTTTTTTCCCCCCTACTCTGGAGACTTTCCTTCCTCTAACTAGAGACTGCATAGCCTTTCCCTTAAGACCCTCTGCTCCAAAAGAACTGTAAGGGGCACGTGACCCAGACTGACCAATCTGATTTCTCCGTTGCCTTAGAAACAGACAATATTTTAGGGGTAAGTGCAACTTTCAAGAAAGGTGAGTCCTTTTTCAAATATGAATACAGATTCTTTGAGAAAGAAGGTATTGATAGCTAAGATTCTACATACTAGAGTTAAGTGAGACTGTAGCTGTTGGGGTTCATCTTTGAAGCTGAAGATACAAAAGTGGGAAGAAGACAGGTGGTTTCTGCTTTCATGTAGCTTAGGTTTTGGAGAAGAGGGAAGATAGGCAATAAAAATAGGTTAATATATAATGCCAGTTGATAATAAGGGCTTTGAAATAAAGGAAAATAATTCCTTCTCCAATGCATGAAAGTGAAAAGTGAAAGTGAAGCTGCTCAGTCGTGTCCGACTCTTCGCGACCACATGGACTGCAGCCCACCAGACAGTCTGTTTAGACAACTATAAAACAAACATCATGAACTGGGTGGTTTATAAAGAGGAAAAAAATTATTTTTTCATAGTATTGGAGGTTGGCAAGTCTAAGAAGGCACCAGAAAGATTGGTGAGAGCCTGCTTCTTGGTTCATAGAAGGCTGACTTTTCATTATAATGTCATATGGTAGAAGGGGCAAGGGAGCTCCCTGTATTCTTTTTTTGTAAATGCACTGATTTCATTCATAGGGTTCTGCTGCCATGAATACTCACTTCCCAAAGACCCTACCTTCACATAGCATCACACTGGGGGTTAACTTTAAACATAGGATTTTAGGGGTACACAACATTCAGTCTATAGTATTTCTCATTTAATATTGTACGTTTTCCCCCTTCTTTACCTAACCTAGACCTTTCAAAGATTCAGTGTTCAATAATTTTTTGTTACATGACATCACTTGTTTCTTTTCTCTTATTTCTGCATAATTTTTAAATTTGCTGGCATAGGAATTTGTACTGACTTTCTGAGAATAACCTAAACATGGCCTGAAGGCAACATCAGTAGCCAAGCTGGTGAAGTGAAGTGAAGTGAAGTCGCTCAGTCGTGTCCGACTCTTTGCGACCCCATGGACTGTAGNCCATAGACGGCAGCCCACCAGGCTCCCCCATCCCTGGGATTCTCCAGGCAAGAACACTGGAGTGGGTTGCCATGTCCTTCTCCAATGCATGAAAGAGAAAAGTGAAAGTGAAGTCGCTCAGTCTGTCCGACCGTTAGCGACCCCATGGACTGCAGCCCACCAGGCTCCTCCGTCCATTGGATTTTCCAGGCAAGAGTACTGGGGTGGGGTGCCATTGCGCGCATATGCACAAGTGTGTGTTGTTTAAGAAACGATGATTAGGGATGCACACTTTTAAAGCAAATGGGAGCAAAGGCCTGAATGAAGTAAAAAGCAGTCACCTGTGTCTCTGCTGGCAGGCAGAGGAATAGTGTGAAGGCCTGAGGCAGGTGAGTACTTGGCATGTTGAAGAAACAGAAAGGGAAATAGAGTGGCTGGAATAACAGGAAGAGATGGGTTCAGGGAGATATGTCTGGGGCAAGATCTGGAAGCATCTCACAGGCCCTGTAGAGGATTAGAATTTATCCCCAGGTGGAAAACCGAACAGACTGTTTTGAACTAAAGAAAGCCTATGATTTCCTTCATCCTCTGTGTGGAAAATAGGCTCTAGGGGAGCCAGAGTAGAGGCAGGGAGACCAATAATGATGGCACTGCAATCACAGCTTGAAGTTGGGTGTAACCAGTGGACAGAACGAGAGGGCCAAATTCTGGAGGGGGGGGTGTGTGTATGTGTGTGTGGAATTGGCAGGATTTCAAGATATGGGGTCTGAGAGAGGAGCCAAGGATACTTCCCAGGGTCCTGGCTTGAACAAACAAATAGAGTTGCCACGCACTGACTTGGGGAAGACCAAGAGAAGAACCTGGTTTTGAGATAAGCTGAAGAGTGGTTCCGGACCCTCATTCAGTAGCAACAAATTGTGACCGATTGCCTACTCTGTACCAGGAGCTGTTCTAGGTGTTGGAGATGCAGCAGTGAAAAGCACAAACAGATTAACCTAGAAGTCCTTACCCTCACAAAATTTAGATTCTTCTGAGGGAAGACAGTTTATAATAGGATACTTAATAGTGATAATACTATGGAGGAAAAAATATGACCAGGAAACGTTATTGGTCAGATGGAGGCTAGCAATTTTAAACGGAATATCTAGGGAGGGTCTCATTACAAAGGTGATACTTGAACAAGATGAGAAAAGAAGAGGCACAGAGCAAGTGTAAAGACTCTGAGGCAGAGGCATGGTGAGCAGCAGGAAATGGCAATGGGCCTATAGGATGCAGATCAGGTAGGGCATTCTTGATCATTGGAAAGACTTTGGCTTTTATCTGACAGAAGTAGGGTTCTAAGCAGACTAGCCTTTAACAGGTTCACTGTGGTAGCTGTATGGAGGTCAGACTGGATGAAAGGGAACTGATAGAGGGTATTGAATATTGAAATAAAACAAGCCAGACATCACAGTGGTGTCAATGGACGGCTTTGATGGCTACAAGTGGTTGGCTTCTGATTATATTTTGGTTTTGGAAATAATAGGATTTTTAAATGGATTGGACACTAGGGATAAAGGAGGTAGATTAGTGAGAGGAGCCACTAACATTTCCAATATGTTGGGTTCCATTAAATGGAAGAATTGCTCTGGCAT
Organism: Oreotragus oreotragus; assembly: GCA_006410675.1. NCBI lineage: Eukaryota > Metazoa > Chordata > Mammalia > Artiodactyla > Bovidae > Oreotragus > Oreotragus oreotragus. The sequence goes on from SJYX01016946.1 coordinate 328,730, forward strand.
TGACCAAGACTGGGAACAGCCTTTGGAGGGAAGATAAAGAGTTTGACAGTGAATGTGTTACCTTTGCCTATAGGATGTCTACATGGAGATATGGAAAGGGTAGTTGAATATATAAGCTTAGAGTTCAGGGGACAGTTTTAGGCTATAGATATAACTTTGGAAGTCACTGTATATTCATGGTATTTGAAGCCATGAAGCTGGATATAATTACCAGGGAAATGAGTACAGATGAAAAAGCCTCAGATAGCCCGAGATTAAGTAAGTAGTCAGGAAATGAGGAAGACCCAGCAAAGGAGACTCAGAAGGAGCTCCCAAGAGGTAAGAAATAAGCTAAGACTGGGGTATCCTGGAAGCCAAATGAAATTTTCACTGGTGAGCTTTGTAAAACAAAATTTAGATGAAGGTTGGGAATTGACCCTTGAATTTTAAATGGGTTAATTGTTTGTGCCCTTGACAAAATCAGGTTTAGTACGGTAGAAAGGGTGAAAGATCAAGAGAGAATGGAAGGACAATTGCGGGTAGACAGCAGTTCTTTCAAGGTGGTTTCCTCCAAAGAGAACGAAGAAATGGGGACAGTAATTGGAAAGAAATTGAAATCAAGGAAGCATTTTTAAAATAGGAGAAATATCAGCATTTTTATGCTATCAAAAAAGATCCAGTTGAAAGACATAATTAGTGTTGCAAGGACAGAGGGAGAAATTATTGGAGCACAAATGGAGTATGTGATAAGCAGAATAACCTGCCAAAGATGTCCACATTCTAGTCCCTGGAATCAGTTGAATATATTCTATTACATGGTGAAAGGGGCTTTGAAGATACAATGAAGGTTATGGATTTTATTTTTTATTTTTATTTTTATTTTTTTTGCATTTCTTGGGAATGAGAATTCTCAATAGCTTAATTCTGAGAAATCTTTAATTTCTTCTTTCCAAAGTTTTTTTTTTTTTTTGTATTTATTTATTTTTTTACACGAACTCCCAAACATGAGAGAGATTGTCCTGGATTATCTGGGTGTGCTCAATCTAATCACATGGTTTCTTAAAAGTAGAGAACTTTCTCTGACTGGAAAGAGAGGAGAGACGAAGCAGAATAAGAAGTCAGAGAAATTCCAAATGTCACAAGTATTCAGCACACCACAACTGGCTCTGAGATGTAGGACCTATGTGCAGGGACCAGAGAGAGGCCTCTAGAAGCTAAGGGCTACCTGCAGCTGACAGCCAGCAAGGAAAGTCACCTTAGTCCTTCAGCTGCAAGGAACTGGATTCTTCTGATAACCTGAATGAACTTGGAAATGGATTTTCCTGCAGAGCCTTGAGAATGGAACACAGACCAGCTGACCCCTTGTTTCTAGTCTTGTAAGACTCTAAGCAGAGTACCTATCAAGGTCCACCTCCAGATCCATGAAAGTCTGGGTTAATTCATTATAGCAGTGATGGAACACTAATTAAGGGTGATTGGCTTTAGAAAGTAGCACGGATGATTCATCCATAGAAACAGGAGGGAAGGCAGAGTGAATAACAGAAGTAGGGCTAGGTGGGTTGTGGTCATGTTGCATAATTGTGAATAAAAGTTCTTTGTGACTTCTAATTTCTTAGTGGAATAGGATTAAGGAGTATTGACTAAGAGAGGTGCAGGTTTGAAACGAGAATATGGGAACTAGTCATCTGGAGAGTAAAGAGCACTGTTCTTTGGTCAGGAGCACTGAGGGCATATTTAGGTTTAGTTGTCATGACTTAAAATGATACCACACAGCATGTTACCTTTACAATATCTATGAGATGTCCAGAACCAAAGGCGAATTGGTATTGAATGTCATGGGTGTGCACAAAATCACTTAGGGAATGAGAATAGACTCAAGGTCTAAACACTGGGAGCTCCCAATGTTTAGATATTGGGAAATTGAAAATGATCCAGCAAAAGAGACCAAGAAGGAGTACCCACAGAGGTAGATGCATCAGAAGGATATAGTGGTCTCTCAGAAGTCAAGTCTCAACAGTCAGTGTTATGGACAGAATTGTGTCTCCCCTGCACCCACTCCCCCCCAAACATATTTATGCCCTAATCTCCAATATGACCATATTTGGAGTTAGGGTCCATAAGGAGGTTGCTGCTACTGCTGAGTCTCTTCAGTAGTGTCCGACTCTGTGCAACCCCATAGATGGCAGCCCACGAAGCTCCTCCATCCATGGGAGTCTCCAGGCAAGAGTACTGGAGTGGGTTGCCATTTCCTTCTCCAATGCATGAAAGTGAAAAGTGAAAGTGAAGCCGCTCAGTCGTGTCTGACTCCTGGTGACTCTATGGACTGCAGCCTACCAGGCTCCCCCGTCCATGGGATTTGCCAGGTAAGAGTCCTAGAGTGGGTTGCCACTGCCTTCTCCCCATAAGGAGGTTCAGTTCAGTTCAGTTGCTCAGTCGTGTCTGACTCTGCGACCCCATGAATCGGAGCACGCCAGGCTTCCCTGTCCAGCACCAACTCCCGGAGTTCACTCAGACTCACAGCCACTGAGTCAGTGATGCCATCCAGCCATCTCATCCTCTGTCGTCCCCTTCTCCTCCTGCCCCCAATCCCTCCCAGCATCAGAGTCTTTTCCAATGAGTCAGCTCTTCGCATGAGGTGGCCAAAGTACTGGAGTTTCAGCTTTAGCATCATTCCTTCCAAAGAAATCCCAGGGCTGATCTCCTTCAGAATGGACTGGTTGGATCTCCTTGCAGTCCAAGGGACTCTCAGGGGTCTTCTCCAACACCACAGTTCAAAAGCATCATTTCTTCAGTGCTCAGCCTTCTTCACAATCCAACTCTCACATCCATACATGACCACAGGAAAAACCAGAGCCTTGACTAGACGGACCTTTGTTGGCAAAGTAATGTCTCTGCTTTTGATTATGCTGTCTAGGTTGATCATGACTTTTCTTCCAAGGAGTAAGCGTCTTTTAATTTCATGGCTGCAGTCACCATCTGCAGTGATTTGGAGCCCCCAAAAATAAAGTCTGACACTGTTTCCACTGTTTCCCCATCTATTTCCTATGAAATGATGGGACCAGATGCCATGATCTTTGTTTTCTGAATGTTGAGCTTTAAGCCAACTCTTTCACTCTACACTTTTACTTTCATCAAGAGGCTTTTTAGTTCCTCTTCACTTTCTGCCATAAGGGTGGTGTCATCTGCATACTTAAGGTTAAATGAGGTCATAAGGGTAAACCCTCAAGCCAGTAGATATGGTACCTTGTAAGAAAAGGAAGAGACACCAAACCATCCTCTCTTTCCACCATGTGAGGATATAATCAAAAGGCAACCATCTACAAGCCAGGAAGAGAGCCTTCATCAGATATCAACTCTGCTGGCACTGTGATCTTAGACTTTCAGTTTTCAGAAATATGAGAGAACAAATTTCTATTGTTAAATACCCAGACTATGATATTTTGCTATACAACATGAGTGGAGTAATCCTGTCAATTATGTGAGCCAATGAAATCTTGTTTTTGCCTGCAGCCATTTAGGTTGGCTTTTTGTTACTTTTAACAGTGAGTCCTAACAAATTGAGTATGGTGTCAGTGTTTCTGAGAGGGGACACTTCTCTCCCTGCTATAAGTACTTCACCACTTGCAGCTCGAGAAAACTTTAAGGATTATATATATATCTGTCTAATCATCTCTACCAAGCACAGTAATATCCATCTGAGACTACTATGTTTAAAATACTAGCTGGTATTCTGAGGCATAATTATTTAATACATACTTTGGAGTGTTCTTTGAAACACGATATTTGAAGTGACCATATTTTCTGAAATTTATTAGTTATACAAATAATCTTAAAGGAGTTACCTTATTCTAGTCCTTTCATTTTCTTCCCAAATCCTCTTAAATAGCCCATGACTCATAGAAATGACCACTCTTGTCATTTTCTCTCATTTATAATTCAACTTTCTATCTTCTCTATTAATAGATAGAAAATATGATTTTTCTCTTGCTGCATCTCTAGGAAGATAAATTTCTCAGTGCCCTTACAGATGTTAAATTTGTTCAAGAAATACTGAGTATATATCATGGGCAGAACCCAGGGGTTACTGTTCAGCATACTACTGGGGAATGACAGAGATCAAGAGGATGTGGTCTCTAACTTTAAAAGTTATGTACTTGGCTTCAAAAATAAGACTATGTTTTATAATAGTAATCAGAGGAAAGATGCAACAAAGGCTCTGAAAGTAAAAAGACACAATGGAAATTCAGAGAAAGGGGAGATTACTTCTACATGGGGGAATTTGGGAAGAATGCATAATGATGGAGATTTCATTTGTCCTGGAGCAGGAAAACACATGTTAGGTTGAAGGACTGACCTGTTAGTTTAAGTATAATGGGAATATGAGATATGGGAAAGGAATACTATGTTGCAACCCCAACATAGGAGATTAGTGAAAAAGTGTAGAAGGTTAAATCTGGAATCTGACCTTTACTGATTAAGGAATGAGGGATTATTAAAGGCTTGTGACTAGGGAATTAAAATAACACTACTAAATTACTATTAGCTGAATGGTCTCATGCTCGATACAGACAACTAAACTGGTGATTACACTATGGTGAAATATATAATATGAGAGGGGAAGTTCAGGATAGTTTCAGAGTATTTAGGAAAGAAATGAACACCAGATTTTCAACCCCAAAAGGCTTCTCCCTGAACAAAGCCACATCTGAAGTCTAAAGATAAGTAAAAGATATTCTGGTAAAAAGAAGAATACTTGAGATGAGTAAGGAGAAATACAAATAGAAATAGGGGGTACCAGGGATGCATGTATACTGCATGCTGAGATGATAACACAAAGACAGGTGAAGATGAACATGGTTCATTCTTGGGACCAAAGTGAGCTCAATGTGGCTATAGTGAAAAAAGTGAAGACAGTATGCGGATTTTTGATCATATTCAGAAATTTGGACTTGCATCCAAGAAAAATGGGGACATAGTGAAGAGTTTTGTACAGTAAACAACATGACCAGATCTGTACTGAAATGTTAGTTTATTGAAATATTAGTTTGACAGTTGTCTGGAGACCAGAAAAGGGAAGTCTGGTGGCTTGACCAGAAGAGAAAGTATGGTGGTTTGGAATAGGGGGGTGGTGATGTGGAAAGGGGATATGAGCAGATTTAACAGTTGGTTAGGAAATGTCATCAATATAATTTGATGATGGGTTGAAGGTAAGAGATGAGAGATTTACTGTGGGATAAGGCTAAGGAATGAGACTGTCAAAGAAGGCACTCAAGTTTCAGGCATGACAAACGGTGCCACTTGTTGAGTTAGGTCTGGCAGGGAAGCTGTACATTCAGTTTTGACCTCAACATCAAAGTGAAGATGGATAAGTTGTTATAAAACTTGGCAGAAAAACTAGGTTTAGAGGTTTTGATACCATGATATTGGTGAAAAAGTCATATGCGCCAATGGGATCATTCAGAAAGTGTGTCTTGCATGATGATAGGAGAGAATCTGGGGAAAAACCAAAAGGAACCCTAATATTTAAGGGGTAGACAAAGAGAAGCCTATAAAAATATGGGCAAAGTGGCAACACAAGAAAAAAAAAAAAAGAGAATTTGGTGTTAACAGTTTTTAGCTATGGTTTTTCCAATAGTCACATATGGATGTGAGAGTTGGACTACAAAGAAAGCTGAGCACTGAAGAATTGATGCTTTTGAACTGTGGTGTTGAAGAATACTCTTGAGAGTCCCTTGGACTGCAAGGATATCCAACCAGTCCATCCTAAAGGAAATCAGTCCTTGAAATTCATTGAAGGACTGATGCTGAAGCTGAAACTCCAATACTTTGGCCACCTGACGTGAAGAACTGACTCATTTGAAAAGACCCTGATGCTGGGAAAGATTGAAGGCAGGAGGAGAAGGGAATGACAGAGGATGAGATGGTTGGATGGCATCACTGACTCAATGGACATGAGTTTCACCAAGCTTCAGGAGTTGGTGATGGACAGGGAGCCTGGTGTGCTACAGTCCACGGAGTCGCAGAGTCGGACATGACTGAGGGATTGAACTGAACTGATGGTGTTATGGAATCTAAGGAAAAATGTGTTTTGGGATGGAACATGTTAATCTACTGAGAGGCAACAGTTCGCTATAAGGGGCTTCCCTGGTGGCCCAGACACTAAAGAATCCACCTGTAATGCCAGAGACCTGGGTTGGGAAGATTCCCTGGAGGAGGGCATGGCAACCCACTCCAGTATTCTTGCCTGAGGAATCCCCATGGACAGAAGAACCTGGCAAGCTGCAGTCCAAGGAGTCCCAAAGAGTTGGACATGACTGAGCAACTAAGCACGGTTAGCTATAAACATTATAACATTATGGAATTGATGTGTTATTGTCGCTGTTTAGTTGCTCAGTTGTGTCTGACTCTTTCTCGACCCCAAGGATTGTAGCCCACCATACTCCTCTGTCCATGGGATTTCCCAGGCAAGAATACTGGAGTGGTTGTCATTTCCTTCTCCAGGGGATCTTCCCGACCTAGGGATCAAACCCGCATCTTCTGCATTGCAGGAGGATTCCTTACCATTGAGCCACCAGGGAAGCCTAAATAAATAGAAAAATAAAGCAATGGAACATAATAAAGTCTAAAAGAGAATAGACTTGTACCAGAACTTAGTACATGATAAAGATGGTATTTTAAATAAGTCAAGAAAGAATTTACTTAGTAAACGATGTTGAGGCAAGGCCACTCATTTGCAACATACAACATCCAAACAATTTAAACTTAGACTCATTCTAAAAAACATTTACAAATAGAAACTATAGTTAACAACTAACATGACCAATCAAAGTGTTAAAATTGTTGGAAAAATATATGATTGGATGGATACATGTGATCTCAAAGTAGCGAAGACCTTCTTCAAAAAGACAAAACAGCAAAGGCCACAAAGAAAGTTGATAAGGTATTTTACACCAAAATTAAAGTCTTCTGCACAATACAACCCACTGAAATAAAGTTTAAGGCCAAGGGATTGTTTTAAAGATATTTTCAACCTATATAAAACATACATGATATGCATTAAACATATATAATATGATATATTTTTTAAAAGAGGATCTGGGGGGAAAAGGAGCACCAATATTTAAGAGGTAGGCAAAGGAAGAGACGCCTGCAAAAATATGGGGGGAAAAGTCGCAACTTAGGCAGAAAAGAACCTAAAAAAGAACATGTATCATAGGACCCCTCAAAATTGTGTTTTGAGAAAGGGAAAACACCCACGGTTTCAAAATTCAGAAGTTTTAAGACTTTAGAAAAAGAGATATAACCTCTAACATCCTCAGGGGATGCTGACCAGTTCATCAGCCTCTGAGCCTATCTCTCCTGGTTCGAAGCCCCTAGGGTTCTAATCCTCATGCTCAATCTCATCCGAGCCTTCTGGCACACACCACCCTTCCAAATTACAACTTGCTCTTCCTGACAACTGATGTTATTTTCTATACCAGCATCTCCTTTCTGCTTCATATCTGCCCATCTGAATCCTTCTCCTTGGGGGCAAGAGAATAATGAGGGCAATGAGAGCACATCTTAATACCTTTGAAAATGGAATTTCTACTTCTTTGCAAGAAAGCTATTGGTAAGTATAAAGTAAATACTAATAATATTTACAAATATTTTCTGAGCGCCTACCATGAGCCAGGGCTTATATCATCAGCAAAAAATACATTAAGAATGAATTACTTAAGTCTGACAGAAGAGAAGTATGGTCCCCACTACCAGATTTCCTCCTATGCGTTTAAGATCATTTTCTTTTTCTCATACCACTGCTGTTCTTTCAGCAAAACTATTTCCTAAATCAGCTTTTTGAGATCGTTCCTCCAAAGTGCTAATTCAGCTTGAAACCATAGCGAAAACTTCAAATAGAAAGAACAACTGGAAAGCAAGAAGTAAAGAACTTATAAACTCTAGCATTTAATGTTTAACATTAACCATTCCCCACCAGGGCGAATTTGTAAATCACAATTTAGCTTCAGTTACACACTTCCTCCTGTGTAATTGGACTCCTTCTCAGCCTGCAGGCATCAGGTGATCTTTCTGCAGCTCTGCCCTCCCCACCTTCATCCAGCTACCTGAGAGCATACCTTCCTGTAGGTAGCTCCTTGGCAGCATTTTCTAACCCAGTTCTCCACTCATTTTCCATTCATTTGGGGGGCCCATTTTTCATTCTTCTGCTCTCTGCTATCCAACGTAGGCACTGTTATCATCTCATCACCTGATTTTCAGAAAGTGTCTACTGTGAAAATAGCAGTTATCTGATAACCTACTCTACACTGAAGTTTTTATAGGAGGAAAAAAAGCTTGCATTGCTATTTATTTGTAAAATGGAATTTTCTAATCTAGAGATGTGTTATGGGCTGTGTTGTGCCCCCAAGTCCATGGACTGAAGCCCTAACCCAAGAACCTCAGAATGTGGCTACATTTGGAGCTAGAGCCTTTAAAGAGGTAATTAAGTTAAAATGAACTTGTAAGAATGGGATCTTAATCCCAAATCAGGTGTCATTATTAGAAGAGATTAGAACACTTACAGTTAGCAGAGGGAAAGACATCTGTTTAACATCCAAAAGAGATGCCTCAGAATAAAACCAGCCCTGCTGACATCCTGTTTTTGAATTTCTGGCCTGCAGAACTGTGAGTGTTTCTATTGTTCAAGCCATCAGTTCATGGTATTTTCCTAACAAAATAATAGATGGCAGAACAGAGATTCCAAGGCAAAGACTTCAAGGGAATTTGCTTCCTCAAACACAAGAGGTAAAAAGGTTTTGTGTAATGAACTGCTAGTGTGTTTCTTTTCATTGAATCAACATATATTTTCCCATAATTTTCATTTTGCTTTACCTATTGATTAAATTTTTATTTTGCTAATTTTTTGCATTTGTAACACAGAAATTATAATTTGAAAGTCCTAACTTATTAAAAATAAGTTAATGGTTAATTATGTTCTTTGTGTTGTTATATCAGGATTGCTTTGAATCACAATTGCCCTGAGAGCATTTAAAATAGAGATTCCGATCCCTTCTCCAGTGGATCTTCCTGACCCAGGAATCGAACCTGGGTCTCCTGCATTGCAGGCAGTTTCTTTACCAACTGAGCATTGACTGCCAGCTGACGTTTTTCCTTGGAAGAATGGAAAGATTCTTTTGGAAGCTCCAAGACTGAATAAGGGGAAACCTTCGCCTCGCCCTGCTGGCTCCTCACCTTCTGGGAGGAACGTGGGGCCCTGCTCGCCATGACCAGAGAAAAGCCTGCACAGCAACGAAAACCCAGCACAGCCAAATAAGCCGAGGATCCCGCATGGGGAGCCGCAGACACAGCCAAGAAAAGAAGGCCCCTGTGACTCCAGCCTCCAGAAACTCACCTGAGAGGGTGGCTCCTGAGAGAGAGAAGGGCCAGAGTGACAGTCTGCCTGGAAACATGTCTCTTCTCTGCCCTCGATCCCTGTGGGAGCGACTCAGTCATTAATCAACCGGGCAGATAAGCCTGATATGGTGACACTCAGGTCCAGCCTGCACAGCGGCTCTATACTGTGGGCCTGCCTCCTAAGGGGTGGGTCCCCCCTCTGCCGGAGCCGCCGAGCTGCTCAAGTTCAGAGGGCTCTTCCAGCAGTGAGGACACAGGAGCAAGCAGAAGTCTTTGGATGCTTCCTGGGCCCACCAGGTGATTCTGATACACACCTTGGGCTGAAGACTGCTGGCTTAATTACTAGATATTTCCATCAGGTGGAGGCAGACTCTACTAGTCTGAAAGTTATGGTGGCGAGACAGGCGTGAAGCTGGAACGTGGATGTAGGTTTTTTGGCTAGTGACCTGAGCTGCTGAGTTGTGACAACAGCTAACCCTACCTGCAGCAGAGAGGTCCCTCTGGTGTCAGCCAGGACTTGTGAGCCTGTCCCACCTGAAGGTCCACGTCTCTGAGAGTCATCCTTCCTGGAGCAAGAGAGAAGAAATCCAGCTCCACCCACCAGAACTCCAACACAAGCCTCCCTAACCAAGAAACCTTGACAACCCACTGATACAACCCCACCCACAGTGAGGAAACTCCATAGTAAAGAGAACTCCACAAATTCCCAGAATATAGAAAGGCCACCCCAAACGCAGCAATATAACCAAGATGAAGAGACAGAGGAGCACTCAGCAGGTAAAGGAACAGGAGAAATGCCCACCAAACCAAACAAAAGAGGAAGAGATAGGGAATCTACCTGAGAAAGAATTCCGAACATTGATAGTGAAAATGATTCAAAATCTTGAAATAAAAATGGAATCACAGATAAATAGCCTGGAGACAAGGATTGAGAAAATGCAAGAAAGGTTTAACAAGGACCTAGAAGAAATAAAAAAGAGTCAATACATAATGAATAACGCAATAAATGAGCTCAGAAACACTCTGGAGGCAACAAATAGTAGAATAACGGAGGCAGAAGATAGGATTAGTGAAATAGAAGATAGAATGGTAGAAATAAATGAATCAGAGAGGAAAAAAGAAAAACGAATTAAAAGAAATGAGGACAATCTCAGAGACCTCCAGGACAATATGAAACGCTCCAACATTCGAATTATAGGAGTCCCAGAAGAAGAAGACAAAAAGAAAGACCATGAGAAAATCCTTGAGGAGATAATAGTTGAAAACTTCCCTAAAATGGGGAAGGAAATAATCACCCAAGTCCAAGAAACCCAGAGAGTTCCAAATAGGATAAACCCAAGGCGAAACACCCCAAGACACATATTAATCAAATTAACAAAGATCAAACACAAAGAACAACTATTAAAAGCAGCAAGGGAAAAACAACAAATAACACACAAGGGGATTCCCATAAGGATAACAGCTGATCTTTCAATAGAAACTCTTCAGGCCAGGAGGGAATGGCAAGACATACTTAAAGTGTTGAACGAAAATAACCTACAGCCCAGATTACTGTACCCAGCAAGGATCTCATTCAAATACGAAGGAGAAATCAGAAGCTTTACAGACAAGCAAAAGCTGAGAGAATTCAGCACCACCAAACCAGCTCTCCAACAAATGCTAAAGGATATTCTCTAGACAGGAAACACAAAAAGGGTGTATAAACCCGAACCCAAAACAATAAAGTAAATGGCAACGGGATCATACTTCTCAATAATTACCTTAAACGTAAATGGGTTGAATGCCCCAACCAAAAGACAAAGACTGGCTGAATGGATACAAAAACAAGACCCCTGTATATGCTGTCTACAAGAAACCCACCTCAAAACAAGGGACATAAACAGACTGAAAGTGAAAGGCTGGAAAAAGATATATCATGCAAATAGAGACCAAAAGAAAGCAGGAGTGGCAATACTCATAGCTGATAAAATAGACTTTAAAGCAAAGGCTGTGAAAAGAGACAAAGAAGGCCACTACATAATGATCAAAGGATCAATCCAAGAAGAAGATATAACAATTATAAATATATATGCACCCAACATAGGAGCACCGCAATATGTAAGACAAATGCTAACAAGTATGAAAGGGGAAATTGACAATAACACAATAATAGTGGGAGACTTTAATACCCCACTCACACCTATGGACAGATCAACTAACCAGAAAATTAACAAAGAAACGCAAACTTTAAATGATACAATAGACCAGTTAGACCTAATTGATATCTATAGGACATTTCACCCCAAAACAATGAATTTCACCTTTTTCTCAAGTGCTCACGGAACCTTCTCCAGGATAGATCACATCCTGGGACATAAATCTAACCTTGATAAATTCAAAAAAATCGAAATCATTCCAAGCATCTTTTCTGACCATAATGCATTAAGATTAGATCTCAATTACAGGAGAAAAACTATTAAAAATTCCAACATTTGGAGGCTGAACAATACGCTTCTGAATAACCAACAAATCACAGAAGAAATCAAAAAAGAAATCAAAATGTGCATAGAAATGAATGAAAATGAAAACACAACAACCCAAAACCTGTGGGACACTATAAAAGCAGTGCTAAGAGGAAAGTTCATAGCAATACAGGCATACCTCAGGAAACAAGAAAAAAGTCAAATAAATAACCTAACTCTACACCTAAAGCAACTAGAAAAGGAAGAAATGGAGAACCCCAGAGTTAGTAGAAGGAAAGAAATCTTAAAAATTAGGGCAGAAATAAATGCAAAAGAAACAAAAGAGACCATAGCAAAAATCAACAAAGCCAAAAGCTGGTTTTTTGAAAAGATAAATAAAATTGACAAACCATTAGCCAGACTCATCAAGAAACAAAGGGAGAAAAATCAAATCAATAAAATCAGAAATGAAAATGGAGAGATCACAACAGACAACACAGAAATACAAAGAATCATAAGAGACTACTATCAGCAATTATATGCCAATAAATTGGACAACGTGGAAGAAATGGACAAATTCTTAGAAAAATACAACTTTCCAAAACTGAACCAGGAAGAAATAGAAAATCTTAACAGACCCATCACAAGCACGGAAATTGAAACTGTAATCAGAAATCTTCCAGCAAACAAAAGCCCAGGTCCAGACGGCTTCACAGCTGAATTCTACCAAAAATTTCGAGAAGAGCTAACACCTATCCTACTCAAACTCTTCCAGAAAATTGCAGAGGAAGGTAAACTTCCAAACTCATTCTATGAGGCCACCATCACCCTAATACCAAAACCTGACAAAGATGCCACAAAAAAAGAAAACTACAGGCCAATATCACTGATGAACATAGATGCAAAAATCCTCAACAAAATTCTAGCAATCAGAATCCAACAACACATTAAAAAGATCATACACCATGACCAAGTAGGCTTTATCCCAGGAATGCAAGGATTCTTCAATATTCGCAAATCAATCAATGTAATTCACCACATTAACAAATTGAAAAATAAATGCCATATGATTATCTCAATAGATGCAGAGAAGGCCTTTGATAAAATTCAACATCCATTTATGATAAAAACTCTCCAGAAAGCAGGAATAGAAGGAACATACCTCAACATAATAAAAGCTATATATGACAAACCCACAGCAAACATTATCCTCAATGGTGAAAAATTGAAAGCATTTCCCCTAAAGTCAGGAACAAGACAAGGATGTCCACTTTCACCGCTACTATTCAACATAGTTCTGGAAGTTTTGGCCACAGCAATCAGAGCAGAAAAAGAAATAAAAGGAATCCAAATTGGAAAAGAAGAAGTAAAACTCTCACTGTTTGCAGATGACATGATCCTCTACATAGAAAACCCTAAAGACTCCACCAGAAAATTACTAGAGCTAATCAATGAATATAGTAAAGTTGCAGGATATAAAATCAACACACAGAAATCCCTTGCATTCCTATACACTAATAATGAGAAAGTAGAAAACGAAATTAAGGAAACAATTCCATTCACCATTGCAACGAAAAGAATAAAATACTTAGGAATATATCTACCTAAAGAAACTAAAGACTTATATATAGAAAACTATAAAACACTGATGAAAGAAATCAAAGAGGACACTAATAGATGGAGAAATATACCATGTTCATGGATTGGAAGAATCAATATAGTGAAAATGAATATATTACCCAAAGCAATCTACAGATTCAATGCAATCCCTATCAAGCTACCAGCGGTATTTTTCACAGAACTAGAACAAATAATTTCAAGATTTGTATGGAAATACAAAAAACCTCGAATAGCCAAAGCAATTTTGAGAAAGAAGAATGGAACTGGAGGAATCAACTTACCTGACTTCAGGCTCTACTACAAAGCCACAGTCATCAAGACAGTGTGGTACTGGCACAAAGACAGAAATATAGATCAATGGAACAAAATAGAAAGCCCAGAGATAAATCCACACACATATGGACACCTTATCTTTGACAAAGGAGGCAAGAATATACAATGGAGTAAAGACAATCTCTTTAACAAGTGGTGCTGGGAAAACTGGTCAACCACTTGTAAAAGAATGAAACTAGATCACTTTCTAACACCACACACAAAAATAAACTCAAAATGGATTAAAGATCTAAATGTAAGACCAGAAACTATAAAACTCCTAGAGGAGAACATAGGCAAAACACTCTCCGACATAAATCACAGCAGGATCCTCAATGATCCGCCTCCCAGAATACTGGAAATAAAAGCAAATATAAACAAATGGGATCTAATTAAAATTAAAAGCTTCTGCACAACAAAGGAAACTATAAGCAAGGTGAAAAGACAACCCTCTGAATGGGAGAAAATAATAGCAAATGAAGCAACTGACAAACAACTAATCTCAAAAATATACAAGCAACTTATACAGCTCAATTCCAGAAAAATAAACGACCCAATCAAAAAATGGGCCAAAGAACTAAATAGACATTTCTCCAAAGAAGACATACGGATGGCTAACAAACACATGAAAAGATGCTCAACGTCACTCATTATCAGAGAAATGCAAATCAAGACCACAATGAGATACCACTTCACACCAGTCAGAATGGCTGCGATCCAAAAGTCTGCAAGCAATAAATGCTGGAGAGGGTGTGGAGAAAAGGGAACCCTTTTACACTGTTGGTGGGAATGCAAACTAGTACAGCCACTATGGAGAACAGTGTGGAGATTCCTTAAGAAATTGCAAATAGAACTGCCTTATGACCCAGCAATCCCACTGCTGGGCATACACACCGAGGAAACCAGAATAGAAAGAGACACATGTACCCCAATGTTCATTGCAGCACTGTTTATAATAGCCAGGACATGGAAACAACCTAGATGTCCATCAGCGGATGAATGGATAAGAAAGCTGTGGTATATATACACAATGGAGTATTACTCAGCCATTAAAAAGAATACATTTGAATCAGTTCTAATAAGATGGATGAAACTGGAACCAATTATACAGAGTGAAGTAAGCCAGAAAGAAAAACACCAATACAGTATACTAACACATATATATGGAATTTAGAAAGATGGTAATGAGGACCCTGTATGCAAGACAGCAAAAGAGATACAGATGTGTAGAGCGGACTTATGGACTCTGAGGGAGAAGGAGAGGGAGAGGGAGAGGGAGGGATGATTTGGGAGAATAGCATTGAAATATGTATACTATCATGTAAGAAATGAATCGCCAGTCTGTGTTCGATGCAGGATGCTTGGGGCTGGTGCATGGGGATGATCTGGAGGGATGATGTGGGGTGGGAGGTGGGGGGGGGGCGTTCATGTTTGGGAGTTCAAATAAAAAATAAATAAATAAAATAGAGATTCCATTTATATGAATAAATGTTTACTTTTACGCATTTTTTGAAATGCTGGAGTTTTTTGAGCTATTTATTTATTTTGAGCTATTTATGAAAGTTTTCAACATCAAACAAAATTTCTCATTGCAAAAATTCAGATTCATAATAAAAAATTTTAAACTAAAGTTTGATTATTAACCTTATAGGAATCCCTAAAATAGCAAGCTGTATCAGGGCATTTAAAACCTAAATTCCATTTAAGGAGAGTCCAACTCACATATTATTTTTTGGTAGTCTTCTAGTAAGTAGGAAAGCATTTTATTTTAGGAAAGCACATACACAGCTTTCCTAAGTATTCAGTAAAGCAGAGAACACTTTGCAGAGACTTTTCAGTAAAGCAGAAACCACTACAAAGGTCCATATAATCAAAATTATGGATTTTCCAGTAGTCATGTACAGATGTGAGAGTTGACCATACAGATGGCTGAGCACTGAGGAATTAAGGCTTTTAAATTGTGGTGCTAGAGAACACTCTTGAGAGTTCCTTAGACTGCAAGGAGATCAAACCTAAAGGAAAGTTAACCCTGAATACTCACCAGAAGGACTGATGCTGAAGTTGAAACTCTTAATACCTTGGCCACCTGATGTGAAGAACCAACTCATTGGAAGAAGACTTTGATGCTGGGAAAGACTGAAGGCAAAAGGAGCAGGAAGTGGCAGAGAATGAGATGGTTAGATAGCATCACCGACTCAATGAACAGGAATTTGAGCAAACCTCAGGAGATAGCGAAGGACAGGGGAGCCTACCATGCTGCAGTCCATGGAGTTGCAGAGTCAGACATGACTTAGCAACTGAAAAACAACAATATACCTCCATTAGGCAGTAAGCTTTATGATGTCACTGGACCAAGTCTAACTAGATATATGTTCCCAGCACCTAATACAGAACCTGATGCCATCAATACATGGCTCTCTTTGATGACTGAATTGGTGAACAAGCGAAAGTGGTTAGAGAATTTATGTGTAAGTCAAAGGATATAATTCAAAAAGACTGAAAGGAGGTCTTACAGCTGCATAGCCACTAACCCAGGAACAGTTAAATTGGGCTGGGAATCCAGATTATGTGAACCCAGGGGACAGAAATTGGATATTTTAATGAGTGACCAATGCATGGGGCTCTTATTTTGCAAGAAGACAAAGGTTTTGATGGGCAGGGGCAGGGGAACAAATATTCCACCTAGCATTAAAATAAAGCTGTAAGAAATTATGTCTCAGGGAGGCTTGCTAGCAGCCGGAAACTCCACCTTTACATTTATTTGGGGTACCTCAGAAGAACAATGGGAATACATGCAGAACTGGCATAATGTGGGTGTATGCAGTAAAAGGAGAAGTAGATACTTCTAATGATAGCAAACCAGATATTTCCTGAGAAACAGATCCTTGTATTAAGGGAGGGGCCAATTTATTCATCTCAGGTCTCTTATCTCAGTGTTGCTAACTGGCTTTAACCGGTCACTTAAGAAATAGAACAAGGGTGTGCATCTTGCAGCTTCATGCTCAAGGAGATGACGAACTTTTAATATTATCAGATCTACCTAGATAAGGCCAAGTCCATACCACATAAACTTCAGAACCTCTCTGCTAAAAAAAAAAAAAAAAGCCAGGGACATGTGATGACTTTCTTCTTCAGATTTACAGTCACAGTATGGTGACTTTGAACATTTATCTGAAGAGAGGGGCAAGTGGAGATGCTTAGGTACAGTGTGGATCTGCCATGTTGGCCATAATTCATGTGTTACGTGAAATTTTTAAAAAAGTGTTTAAGTCAAATAAATCACATGCTAAATTAATTAGTGGCATGAAAACTATTTCCAGTGTTTAGTATGTGAACATAAAGACACATACATACAGCATTTTATATGACTAGGATGACTCTTTCAGCTTACTTATTGAGATAGACATCTGTCAACAGGAAAATATTCTTGATTCTCAGGTTGAAAAATAGCCTGGGTCATGTTTTAACAAGAGACTGAAAATAAGGATGCATTTTTCTCTAGAGTGGTCAGTTGTTTTCCCCTGTTATCTCCTATGCCCGGCAATTGCCATGACACAATTTCATTACCACATTTTCTATGTGACATGATCTTAAATCAATACAGACTTTCCCACCTTCTCCAAATCACAACACCTGGCTGACCAATGAATCAGAAGCAGGGACTTTTAACTTTTTCATTTCTTAAGCTATAAAATTGATCCAAATACATCATTCCCTGAGTCTACTAGAACAATAGTAGTAGTGAGTGCTCAGTTGTGTCCAACTCTTTACAACCCAGTGGCCTGGAGCCCCCCAGGCTCCTCTGTCCATGGAATTTCCAGGCAAGAATACTGGAGTGGGGCGCATTTCCTACTTCAGGGGATCTTCCCCACCCAGGGATCGAACACCAGGTCTCTTGCATCTCCTACATCAGCAGGCAGATTCTTTACCCACTGCACCAGGACCTGAGCAAACAATTAGAACAATGGAAAGCTTTTAATTCTTTCCCTGGATTATTCCCCAAGGCTATGCCAGAACTCTCACCCAGTTCCACTGAGAATTCATGGAATTTTTCTAGCTGGCATCTCTACATTTAACATTGAGTTCAGACCAAATTGCAGCCCAGGGAATTCCTTAACCCCCAAGGGGTCCTTCTCCCCTGACTCCCACCGAAATCACCATGAATTAATTTCTCATTCCTGGTCATAAGCTACATCAGCTTTCTTGAATGGGTTCTTGTTTCCAGACTACTTGTTTCCTTCTCCTCTCTTCCTCTGAACACACTCCTTTCTTCTTGCCATGACAGCTCTCTCACCCTGATTAAAGCATCAGGCTGTAGGACACTTACTTCTCTCAGTTATTTCCATTTCCCCCTAGTTTTGCCTCCTTTTTGGTTACCAGCCTGCAAGGCTGTTACGATATTCAATTTCTGGGAATTCTTGCTTTCTTGTTTATCATTCAATTGTAAATATGTCTCAGGAAAATTCCATCTTATGTTTGACAACATTTTGTTTTCTCCCAAAGCAGGGGTTAAAATGCAAATTTATGATAGGAACATTTTCTCATATTTTCATAGATAGTATTACAGCTTTAAAAAAAGCTAGAATGCTAAAGGTAGCTGAGACTCCTACCTGGACACAAATGGTCCATATTTATGATTGTTTGTTGTATATTTTGTATCCTTCATTGTGCAAATCCTGGTTCCCTGCATGTTATAGGTACTCAATTAATTATTCAACACTTTTCTCAAACATTTTCCCTCTGCTATTCCTAAATGTAGCATCAGATTGGATCGCCAGCCCGCTGTATCTGCAGAGAATACGTAACCTTAGCATGTACTGCATTCGTCTCCATGGATACCAAATTTCTGTGAATGGCACTTAAGAGTGAAAAAAATCTATAGAGGAGAAGCTGAATTTTGCTCATTCTTTCAATTCAGGTCCTTGTCATCCTGACCCTTTTTTTTCCTCCTACATTTTCCATCCCTTGCTATATAGGGCAAGGATCCTGGCACACTTCATGTAATAGATAACCCATGTACTAGGATCACAGGAAATCATGTTTGTATATTTTTGGCTGCTCTGTGAGCATCAACCCATGGAAGCAAGCTGCTGTAAGAAATGAGGCAGTAAAAAATCTAAGTTTATTGCTGACAAACTCTAACCAGGGATCCCCAACCTGAGGAGCTTGGAAATCTGGAGTTTAGTGAAAACAGTAATTGTAGAGAGAGAGAGGAATCTTGCAGTTTTTATACTTTGAAAAGCTAAATTGAAATGATAAGTCTTCACAGCCCCCCAAAATTGTCAAAATTCTTCATATTTGGTAGGAACAGTATTAACTTAGTTAGCAAATCCCCATTTACAATCTTTTGTTTCTTAAAGTTGTGATAGATTATCACTTCTGTCCTTAAATAATAAAAATAGAAAACATGTCTATTACTGTAGTGAAAGTAGATATATTTGTGTGATATAAAGAGAAATCTAAGGAGGATGTCAATTTTAGTTAAGGTAATGTGCAGTCTTCTTTATAAATGCAATCTTTCAAAATTGCAGTGCCCGTTAACAAAAAAGAAAATGGTCCTTGGTGATCAAAATATTTTTTAAAAGTAACTGTTTTTACCTAATGACTTGCTTATTGTTTGTTGGTCTGTATGTTCTATTTTAATGCCTAACTTGCTTAAGGGCTGCAGAGACACTAAAGGTAATTTCTGACATATTATCATCTGGGCTATTTGTTTATTTTGAATGGAAGAAGAGGACAAAAATCTCAGACCGTCAGGTGAGGAATCAGATATGATGGGCCTCACGCAAAGGCCCCATGGCAAGACACTGCAGGGCTTGAGCATGGGCCCCTAAGAGACTAAAGTGGAAGAGAGCAAGGAGATGAATGCCCCACAGAGGCCACTGGAACTGCTGGCAGCTGTGACTTGGAGCATCGTGCTATCTGTTCCTCAGTCTTCATGGCTCTCAAGGTACAGCCAGTTGGGTCTTCCTGGCAGGATGCTAATGGAAGGAAGGAAGGGCAACCTGCTAGGGAATAAATGTTCTTTAGGGATCAGTTTGGATTATGCTGGGGTCAAGAACAGGGTCCATACAACAATAGCTCTAATTATCAGATTGTTCCCCCCCCACAAAAATATATGCTAAGTTTGAGGTATAAAGAGTTTTTTTCCCCATTAAAAAGAATACATCTCCATATTAAAAAATTATGCTACCAACACTAACAGATAACTACAGGTGAGAATGGTAAAAATTCCTCACTGCATACAGCTGTCAGAGTCAAGGTCCCTCCCACACTGTGGGGATGGCAAAGACAGCAAAAAGGAGTTTGTGAAAACACTTTTGCCTATGCCATTCTTTCAACATTTTGAAGCAAATCTAATGAGTATCTTCTCTTCTTTTCCCAAATCAGGCAAATACTGAAGTCCAGGTATTTCTTATTCAGTAGCAGATCACTAACAGATACGCCTGGGAGAGATTCAGGCTTCGTTCCTGATCTAAAACTTAAAGCTGGGAAAAGATAGTCTCAAAAGAGAGCAAAAATGTGTGAAGGGAACTTCAGAAGCCGTCACTCTGGGCACATCCTAACTTCAATATCAACACACCTGGTGAGTTTAAAGAACATAATGCTATTCATCACAATGATGGGAACAGTTTGAAAAGGAAGAGTGATGAATTGGATGATATCAACTAATTATATTCCAGAAAATGTCTGTTAACTCAGACAAGATCAATTCAAAGAAACTCTAGGAAAATAGAGTGGGGTAAACAACAAAATGTTATTTACTTCATTGGAAACTTCAGAGTACATGCCACAAACCAAATGCTAATTTTGCCTCAACTAAATGAGGTTATGCCACAATTTTCTCTGGTGTATTATATACAGCATAACTAGCTCTATTATTATTTTTAATAATTTCTTCATTCTTATATCAATAAAATTTTAAGAACTTCTGTTAAAATTTTTCTTTTTGTTTTTACATTTCCCCTCCCTCAACTCTTTGGTCTACTTCTCCTTTATCTCCACAGATGGAAGGTAGATGAACTACAGTGAAGAGAATGGATAAGTTCGTCAAAGGAGGGACTTACGTCTTAATTTCTTTGTAAACTCCATTGCTTCGTAGCATGCCTGACAGATTTAGGTACTCAGAGTGTTGATTAAAGGTTGAATGAATGGGCTGAGCAATGCATGAGTGGGTAAATATATTTATTTTATCCTTCTACTATAACTTAAGGGAAAACATGTTGCCTGAATGTTTATTACAACTCTTCTGTTAACCTTGTAGAGGCTGGATCAACTGGACCAGGTAGAGATGGAAGAAAAGGAATGTCATTTGCTGTACTCAGAACATGTCCTGTGCTGATGTTTTCACAGGTGATCATAGCCAATCCCTGTAGTGACCCTGTGTGAAAGTATCATTATCTGCCTTTTATAGCTAAGTTTCAGATAGGATCCTAGAGAGATTGCTAACCTGTCCAAATCTATGGCTGGGAGCTAGGATTTAAAACTCAAGTGCTCCTTTCAAATAGCCCACATTTCCCTCTATTTCCCTTCTAAACACAAAAGCAAAACTTAAATATTAAATCACTAATATATTAGGTTAAAGCTCTTGGCACCTTAAATGGACCCTGCCAATTAATTAATTATTTATTAAGCACTCATTTTGTGCAGAGTACATTTTCAATGCAAAGGGGTGCCAGTAGATAAAAATCTACTCCTTTTATCCTATGGGCAGCTAAGGCCTGATGTCAATGGTCTGGGTAATACAACATTCTGAGTATACGAGATGCTATCAAGATGATTAAGGAACTTCAAAACATATTTTGAAGTAGTCAAAAATGATCTATCTTGAGACTAACAGCAATTTTCTCTCATTAGTATAAATTAAATTTAGTGCTAAAATATTATCTTCATATATGCAATAATCATTAGGATATTTTTGTAACCAAATAATCTTTCGAGGCTAAAAATGTTGTTAAAGTTGATGAGCTTTTTGGAGAAGATTTTTAATGAGTATTCTGGACATCTAGAAGTCTTGCTGGACCACTAGAGGTACCCGGATCCTAATGGTTAACCCCTTTCCTTCTTCATTCCTCAGAATCACATAGGAGACAGTCAGGATTACAGGATTTTGATATCCTCTTAGCCATTTGTTCCTCTTCTACTACAGAGAAGCTCTGGACATTTGAAGAGTTACAGAAT
This sequence comes from Oreotragus oreotragus, assembly GCA_006410675.1. NCBI lineage: Eukaryota > Metazoa > Chordata > Mammalia > Artiodactyla > Bovidae > Oreotragus > Oreotragus oreotragus. Next base: position 350,656 of record SJYX01016946.1, read on the forward strand.
CAGGATGATTTCTTAGAGTCTCCGAGAGTATTTTGATGACATAGGAAAGGGATATGCTTGTCAGGGGTTCTATCCTTCCTAAACTCAGTGCCCTCTGAGAGAGAAAATACTCATCATGTTGATGTATAGCAAAAACTATCACACTATTGTAAAGTATTTATCCTCTAATAAAAAAATTATAAAAAATACTCTTCTAAATAAATAGTACTTTTGGAAAGAACTTTGCTCTGAATCTTTTATTTAATTTTTTTTTGTCTTCAGTCTAACCTAAAGTTCTCCTTTCTTTATCAAGATGGGAACAGCACTAAGGCTAAGCCTGCAAGCCAGCTGATGTCAGGACAGAGTCCTGAATACTCACCTCAGCGAGGTAAGGAGCACACCGAGGGCCACACACACACAGTTCTGGAGGCAGGAACGCTCAGGCACAGGTGGTGGCACAGGCCAGGCTGGGGAGCAGAGGTGGGAGGAAAATCATTCCAGACCCTAACTGGGCCACTGACTCAGAAGGCTGCATGCCAAGTTGCTAATTGTCAGCGTCCAGCCACCCTTCCTGACAGAGCACACACAAGGCAAACATTGTTCTGAGTCAGACCTCGCACCACAAGAAAAATGCGGCAGCATAACCAGGCCCAGAGTCTCTCGCTCGGCGGAGATGCTGCCCTGTGGCATCTGCATCCTCTCTGGGTCTGGGGACCCTCATATCCCTCTCGGTCCTATCAAGAAAAAAGTCCCAGCACAATATTAACTGCACAGTGTTTTGGCTGTGAGTGAGGAGATGTCCCTCTTATCTACCTCCCTGAACTGAGAGAAAACATTTCAGAAAGTTTTCTAAATGAAAACCTAAGGGAAACAGAAGGAAACTTGAATTTTTCATGATTTATTCTTCTCCAATTTTGATGTTTCACCGGAAGCACACAATCCTTTGTAACAAGAACCAAAAAAAAGAAGGTCTAGAAGGAGTGAATTCACTTCACTCACTTCACATAAAATCATTATTACAGATTCTCATCATGTTGATGTATAGCAAAAACTATCACACTATTGTAAAGTATTTATCCTCTAATAAAAAAATTATAAAAAATACTCTTCTAAATAAATAGTACTTTTGGAAAGAACTTTGCTCTGAATCTTTTATTTAATTTTTTTTTGTCTTCAGTCTAACCTAAAGTTCTCCTTTCTTTATCAAGATGGGAACAGCACTAAGGCTAAGCCTGCAAGCCAGCTGATGTCAGGACAGAGTCCTGAATACTCACCTCAGCGAGGTAAGGAGCACACCGAGGGCCACACACACACAGTTCTGGAGGCAGGAACGCTCAGGCACAGGTGGTGGCACAGGCCAGGCTGGGGAGCAGAGGTGGGAGGAAAATCATTCCAGACCCTAACTGGGCCACTGACTCAGAAGGCTGCATGCCAAGTTGCTAATTGTCAGCGTCCAGCCACCCTTCCTGACAGAGCACACACAAGGCAAACATTGTTCTGAGTCAGACCTCGCACCACAAGAAAAATGCGACAGCATAACCAGGCCCAGAGTCTCTCGCTCGGCGGAGATGCTGCCCTGTGGCATCTGCATCCTCTCTGGGTCTGGGGACCCTCATATCCCTCTCGGTCCTATCAAGAAAAAAGTCCCAGCACAATATTTACTGCACAGTGTTTTGGCTGTGAGTGAGGAGATGTCCCTCTTATCTACCTCCCTGAACTGAGAGAAAACATTTCAGAAAGTTTTCTAAATGAAAACCTAAGGGAAACAGAAGGAAACTTGAATTTTTCATGATTTATTCTTCTCCAATTTTGATGTTTCACCGGAAGCACACAATCCTTTGTAACAAGAACCAAAAAAAAGAAGGTCTAGAAGGAGTGAATTCACTTCACTCACTTCACATAAAATCATTATTACAGATAAGTTTAAAGATATTAAATATAATGCATGAGTTTTATTGAGTGCTGAGGGAAGTGGTACAATTTAATTGAGGATTTCCTGTGCTGTCTGGAGCTGAGAATAAGGGATTGTATTGTGGCCTCCCTGCCGTTTTCCCTTTCCCCAGAGCCTAATATATCAATCACATAAAATTAGTGTAATTAGGAGGTCGACTAAAGACAGAGAGGCTCTTCCTGTAAATTTTTTCAAATGAAAACCCAGGCACTATTGTAAAACAAACTCATTAATCTATTCACTGAAATTAAACGAATAGGATCGTGGTGACTTTAAGGCACTCAGATGATTTGAAATTCTGTTTATTCAAAATACAAATGAATTCTTAGAGAATGCACACAGGCTTTGATGACAAAAGACCCGTTTCCTTCCCAGCCTAAGTGTGTGACTCCTAGGCATGTGTCCTTTGTCTTTCCAAGGATGCCTGCTCCTGCCCCATCCTTCAGCCCAATGCACACTGCTTTCAACCTCAGAGGGCAGGGGTCGGTGACAGGATGAGGTTCTGACCACTGGCAGGCCTCGCAGAGGGCTATTCCTGGAATATCAGCCCAGGACAATGTGGAGCCCTACAGGAACCATGCGGGAGCTTCTTCCTCTTATATCTACAGTGAGCTTCCTGCCAAGAGCAAGTCCAAGAGGCTGGCAGAAAACATGGAAGGCTGAGCTGTGAATGGGAGCAGAGGAGATGGATACAGTCAGGGAAGGCTAAATTCTCTTGGCTGCCAAAGAGAGTGAGGGCAGCCACAGCTTGAGGGGGCTGCCAGGTCGTAATCAAGTTACTTTAGGTTCGGCTCAATTTGGTCTGTTTCTAGCCTGCGGGAAACAGGGAACATGGGGACCTCGAGTTTTATGTTCATCCCAAACTTCCATTGAGTTGCTTCAGATTACAAAATATTTGATCTGTTACTATCCGATCAATATCTGTTACTAACAGATCAAATATTTGATCTGTTACTATCCCAGCACTGCAGGTGCTGGGCTGCGAGTTAAAAAGAAGACAAGCCCTGGCACTCAGTGGCAAAACCAACATAATACTTACAGTAAGGTTTTTAATATTATTTGAACATACTTTAAAATAATAACCCACTTCCCCCCTGTGCTTTAGCCCTTTCACTGCTCAGTCCATGTAAAGTACTTTCAAAAACTGTCTGTTTTTCTGAGAACACTACTCAGATAGCTGTCTTTTCTGGAATAAAGCAACCTATCATTTCTTTTCAAAATCTGAAGTGTTTTTTGCTTTTCAAACTCTAAGCAAACCACCACTATAAAATGTTTAAATGTGGAAGAATTAGTGGCTAGTAACTGCCTAACTATATGCTGATAGTATTATCTTTTTTAAATTTATTTTTTATGGAGGTATAGTAGATTTACAGTGTTGGTATTCTTAATTTTAAGATTGCTTATAATTAATACTAAACAGTTACTGAGGGATTTCTGACTTATTATGCCAGTTGGTTCACTTTGGCTAATAAGAAATGGCCTTGATGTCTCTGTAAGAGATATTACGTAGTAGGAGTCGAGTATATTCCAGTCTGTGAAGTGAGCATCACCAGGCTCATTTTATGAAGCAAAGTTGGAGGCATAAAGGCTAGGAAACTCATACAAATTGCACAGCTGGTTGGTTAAGTGTCAGAGCAGGACTCAGATCCAGGGAGGGCTGGCTGCAAAGCAGGTGACCTTTCCCATTATGTTGTGGCTCTTGCCTCTTCAAGGAGGGAAGGGGAAATGAAAGAACCAAAGGTCACACTGTACAACAGCAGAAATGGGCTTGTTTGAGCAGGTGCCCTCTGGGATAATAACTGTGCCAGTAAGGCCACACTTGATAATCTAAGGACATCCTGGCTCAGCCTGGCTCTGCTCACTTCTGCTGTAACCTTCTCTTCATGTAACCTGATTGCTGAAATTCTCATTTTCCTCTTCTCTAAGTTCGTTTCACTTCACCTGCATCAAAATACTGCTAATCCCATATCCAATTGTTTGCATCTGTAATTTCAAGGCTTCCTTGGTGGCTCAGTGATAAAGAATCTGCCTGCCAATTCAGGAGATGCAGGTTCAATCCCTGGGTCGGAAAGATCCTCTGGATAAGGAAATGGCAACCCACTCTAGCATTCTTGCTTTGAAAATTCCATGGGCAGAGGAGCCTGGAGGGCTACAAGTCCATGGGGTCGCAAAAGAGTTGGACACAACTTAGCCACTAAACAACAAAATTTCAAAATCTTTGTAATCTTCTCTGTTCTGTTTCATATCCTGAATGCTAATATCCAGTTTATCTAGTTGACATACTAAAATGTATCCTGCCCTGCCTGTTCTTTCAGATACAAATTAAAGGTAGAATTAGAATTGAATAGGCTTCATTATGGGCTTTTCTGGTGGCTCAGACAACAAAGATCTGCCTGCAATGCAGGAGACCCAGGTTCAATCCCTGGGTTGGGAAGATCCCCTGGAGAAGGGAATGACTGCCCACTCCAGTATGTGNGATACAAATTAAAGGTAGAATTAGAATTGAATAGGCTTCATTATGGGCTTTTCTGGTGGCTCAGACAACAAAGATCTGCCTGCAATGCAGGAGACCCAGGTTCAATCCCTGGGTTGGGAAGATCCCCTGGAGAAGGGAATGACTGCCCACTCCAGTATGTGTCACTGTGTATCTATGCCATAGATAGAGCAGCTTGGCGAGCTACAGTCTGTGGGGTGGCAAAGAGTCAGAAATGACTGAGCAACTAACACACACAGGTTTCATTATGCTTCTACACCATGGTGACTTGCTAAAAATTTAAATCTGGGCATATAATGTTCATATGGTGACTACAGTTAATGGTATGTATTGTGTATTTGCAAGTTGCTAAGAAAGTAGATCTTAAAAAGTTTTCATCAAACACAAATAACTGTAATTGTGTGGTGATGGATGTTCACTACACTTATAATCATTTCCCAGGAGACACACACATCCAATTATTATGTTGTACACCTGAAACCTATTATGTTGTATCAATAAAACTAATGTGCTGGTTTTACTGATATGTAAATGTCAATCAATTTAAAATCAATCAATTAAAAAACATTAAAATCTACCTCTTTATTAAATTGGTCATGGCTATCCTCTCTCATGAGAGTTTAACGAAGAATTGCTGAATGGATGAACCAAAGCATATCAGGTGAACTCTGCAACGGCAGTGTATTCCAGCTGAGTAGCTGATCTGAAGAAATCACTCACTGATATGTGCCAGAACTCTGCAAAATCTAGCTTTCCCTTGGAGGCAACAGGGGTGTCAATTGCTTTATATCATTCTTAATTTCTTAAAATAAAGACTAGAAATGTTTGTACACCATGACAGACCCGTGAAAGCACAATTTTTAGACTTTTGCTACCAGCTTGGCTTTTGCCAAAAATGTTTTCACAGCCTCCAGTCTTCATGTGCTTCTTCATGCTGTCAGGCGTGGAACAACTTTTTCCATGAAAACAAAACACTTCCCAAGGAATGTTCTCAGAAGTTCTAAGGGGCTTTAAAGGAACATCCTAAATCCTCATGTTCTGATGGTTTCACAACGCTTACACTGCGTCCAAGTACCCTATCCCTAATTTGTTCTGGTGAGTTTTTGTTTGTTTTCACTCAGAGGGTTTTCTCAACTGGGCTCGATAGCTCATGTCAGCAGAGAGTCAAAAATATCCTTACTGGGTGCCAAGAAAGTGGTAACCACACACGTACAAAATAGAACTGTTCTACTGGCTTTTTACTCTGTAGACATGAAGGTAACTTACAATTTAATTTATACAAGAATTCTATTTGAGGTGGGAAAAGTATTAGCTCAATTATCTTGAGTCTTATCTACATTAACAGAGAGAGAAAAAAACGAAACAGGACATGGTGGGTTTTGCTTCTGGCTGTTCTGTGTTATTTGCGTGGAACATGTCTTACGAAAGTAGCATTGGCAAAAATGTACCCACAAATATGTTTTGAGAAGTAAGCTATAGAGTATGTACACAATATGACACATAATTGCTATGTGGGGAAGTCAAGCTCCCACAGTGAATATTTTACATTTATAATGTCAGTGATTGGCCTGTGTCTCTCTTCTCCCAACATTTCTTCTCCCAGTGCCTCCATTCCTTTAACACAGTCATATAGATGAAAAATTAGCCACATGGTTCATTCCTTTGCTCATGTAACAGCTATTTATTGGGCCATTACTGCTTGTGGCTACTGCCTCATGGTATGTCCACTAAAAATAAGGCCCTGCCCTGCAGGAAGGCACTTTGATATCTCACAGACTTAAGAAAGGAAATGGGCAGAGCATGGTGCACATAAGAAGCGAGGCCTCGTCAAGTACAGGGAGCTCCTTCTTGGCCACAAATTATGAAAACTGCATGTGGACTGAAACTATCATCTCACTGTGTTTGTATTTCAGTTGTTTTTTATTTGTCCTTAATAATTATGTTTAAAAAAATAAATAAATAAAAAGAGAGCTGTTGATGTTCCCTCTGGACTAAGTTCTACTTTATAGCCAGATGTGATGACAAACCAGCAAGGGATAGACTCTGTGGAGGGGACTCTGAGAAGGGGCCTGGAACATCCACGAGTGGAGCATCTGCAGGGCTCATGTGGACCACAAACTGCTCCTGCAGGCACATTGGTGGAATGGTCCATTCCTGTATCTGACAGCTGAGATTTATTTATAAATATCTGAAATGACCCTTTATAAGGAATGTTTCTCTTTTTGATCTAGATGTCTTAGAGGATGCATATTCAAGTTTTGAATCAATTGTTGAGAAATGGAATATTTAAGAGAAACCTTCTCTATCATATTGAGGTCAGTCAGAACATACTTTATGTGCTAGGTGTTGCGTTAGATACAAAGGACCCAAACCTGAATAATGTGTGGTTTTTGCCTTCAAGGAGCATATTTTCAGGGTGGGGTGACAGGTGAACAGATGACACATATATGTACATGGTGTCATCTATGATTTAACTCTGATTTGTTCATTTCTCTGCTTGCATAGTTCTTAAGTTCAAGTTTTGAAAACAAATTCCTTCATGTCATGAAATAAAAAAGAATGTTCTCTTTGAAAGATACACATGTTGAAAATTTATTATATTTTGCATATTTCTAGAACTATTTTTCTGAGAAGTTTATGATCAATTTCTCAAATTTTCTTTGTGTGGGGCATGGTGGGGAAGGATCATTCATTATGGAAATTGTGTTTGCTAACATATTGAGAAACTAAGATTGAGAAACTTTAGGATGGCTTCTTAGCTCATGGCTGCATCTTCTGAAGAGAGAAATAAGCTTGGACCCATAAATTTTCACTGGAAAAGAACAATTTGAAACAGCAGGGAGACAATAGCAACCCAAGTGCCTTGGGAAAAACAGGATCAAGGAAAAGAGAAAGAGGGGACAAGGTTAGTTAACATAATACACTTTTTATGAATATAAATTAAGAGTACAGTCATTCATGAGAAAAAGTATTCAAAGAAATGCTATTAGAACTCACTTTTTGTTTGTTTTTTCTTATTTTCTTGTGCTATATTTTCTATTGCTAAAATGTTAACATTTGAGGAAGCTGTATTAAAGATGCTCCAAAAATCTTTCAATTTTAATTTTTACAACATTTTAATAAATGTATGATTAGTGAGTGAAGTGAAGTTGCTCATTCGTGTCTGACTCTTTGCGATCCCATGGACTGTAGCCTACCACGCTCCTCCGTCCATGAGATTTTCCAAGCAAGAGTACTGGAGTGGGTTGCCATTTCCTTCTCCAGAGGATCTTCCTGACCCAGGGATCAAACCCGGGTCTCCCACATTGTAGGCAGATGCTTTACCATCTGAGCCACCAGGGAAGTCCTAAGGTATGATTACCCTAAAATAAAACTCTAAAAAATATATACAAGTAACAAGTTCAAACAGAAATTAGCACAGCAAAGCTTTGAATCTAAATATATTTGACCACAAAACTCTGCATATTGACCACTTGTTATTCTATTTTCCTTTTATTGTACTAGGTGATTTTATTCTTATGTGTTCTTCAGTAACTGTGTTTAGGACATTTAACCTTAGCTGCTGCTGCTGCTGCTAAGTCGCTTCAGTCATGTCTGACTCTGTGCAACCCCATAGACGGCAGCCCACCAGGCTCCTCCGTCCCTGGGATTCTCCAGGCAAGAACAATGGAGTGGGTTGCCATTTCCTTCTCCAATGCATGAAAGTGAAAAGTGAAAGTGAAGTCGCTCAGTTGTGTCCAACTCTCAGCGACCCATGGACTGCAGCCTACCAGGCTTCTCCATCCATGGAATTTTCCAGGCAAGAGTACTGGAGTGGGGTGCCATTGCCTTCTCCGTTAACCTTAGCTAGGGAGGATCAAACTTCTAAATCATGAGCTTTAGTCCTTTCTATGACTGGGTGGCCTATTTGGAGAAATTCCTGCCATTACTTACTACTGAAAGTAACTTACTAATCTCTTCAAAATAACCCCCATTCACTCTTTGATATAGTATTATTTCTTTGTTGTTATTGTTGTTATTTAGTTGCTAAGTCCTGTCCGACTCTGTGATCCCATGGACAGCAGCACACCAGTCTCCTCTGTCCTTCACTATCTCCCACGTTTGCTTAGATTTGTGTCCATTGAGTCCGTGATGCCATCTAACCATCTCATCCTTTTCTCCTGTTGCCTTCAATCTTTGCCAGCATCAGGATCTTTTCAAATGAATCAGCTCTTCTGTATAATAAATGTAAACATAGTGAGTTAAAATAATACAAATATTTTATTTTTTTCTGTTGGTCAGGAATTCAGGAGTGGTTTGGCTAGGTGGTTCTGGCTCTGGGTGTCTCATGAGGTTCCAGTCAAGATATTGACCAGAGCTCAGTTATGGAATTGGAGAGCCTGCTTTCAAGATGGCTCACTTAACAGGGCTGCTAAATTTGTGCTGGCTGTTGTCAGAACTCAGTTGCTCTCCATGAGGCCTCTCCCAGGACTTCTTGAGTGCTTGCAAGACACAGAGGCTAGATTCTCCTAGATAAAAGTGGCTTGTGAGAGAGAACACAAGGTAGAACGTATCTATGTTAAGACCTAATGTCAGAAGTCACATAGTCATTTCTGCCATATTTTTTGTTATTGTTAAAAGCTAGTCACTAAATTAGGTCCCTAGTCAAGTGAAAGGGAAATTATATCCCTTCTGAAGGGGTATGGAATGCCAAAGAATTTGCAACATATTTAAAAATTATCCTATGTGGGTTGGGGCCAATGACGCATATCCTATTTATACTTCATGCCATGGATAGGTCTGGCTATGGATTAATATTTCTGATTATGGTTCCTTGAAATAATCTGTCCCAGGATTTCTTTCCATTTTCACACCTAGGACTTTGCCAAATCCTCTAAATGGGACTCTTTATTTAAATGACTAATAACCCAAGCAATGCCCACTTAGGACAAGTGGGCATTTATTGGCTCAGGCAACCCAAGGAAGTGTTGACCTAACCGAATACCAGGATAGGCAGTGATCCAGGGAAATAAGTGGAACCAGGAGCTTGAATATCAACAGGATTACTCCTCTATGTCCTGCCTTTATTCTTCTTGGAGTGTCAATCTTTCTCACTTTAGAGCAGTTTTCCACACATGGCAGGAACAATGGCTATCTACACCTTTTAAATTTTATATTGCATAGCTTCTGCCATGGGAGAGGGTCTTCCTCATACCCTATTTGATTCCGAGTTCTTTATACCAAATAAGAACCTAGGTGGAACCAAAGGAGGGGCAAGATCCTGTAACATGGCAGCTCCTGCCATTACTACAAGGTGGCCATAGAGAAATGAATGGTCAGCTTGAAAAAAGGCGGTACCCTGGAGGAGTGGGCTGGGACTGGTGGGGAGAGTGATGGAGAGGTAAATGCAAGAGCCCTTCAAAGGGTCTTTAGAAAAAGTACTGATATTGATAAATATTAATATTGAAAGTAGAATAGATTTTATTTTCATGCATATTTTGCATATCATTTAAAATCAAAATAGTGACAGAAAAAGAATAGTGACAAACATTTATGTGTGGCTTTCCCTGGTGGTCCAGTGGTTAAGCTTCCACATTTCCAATGCAAAGGGCAAGAGTTCAATCCCTAGTCAGAGAACTAAGGTTCCAATTGCCGTGTAGACAGAAAAAAAATTTATGTGGAATCCACACTTTCTTTTGATGAACCTCATTTGTCTGGATAACCACAGTCACAGTTGGCACTAATGTTAATATATTCTAATTAGAATAGCATGGTCAGTGGACATGTTTTAAGTCTGGATTTGAACCCCCAAGCAAGGATGTAAGAACTGGTTCTAATCTTTTGTCAATTATAAAACACACTTCCTCCTCTTTGACTTTTTAGCAAGGTAGGAAACACTTTGACAGTATTTTCATTTACGATAGATAGACTGCATTTCACAGAAGAGCAACTTTCAAGAAGTGAAAATCATCAGACTCATACAAGACAATTCCGCTATCAGTTGAGTGTGTGTGTATGGACAGGGGTTGGGGTATACAGAAATACTTAGATATGCAACATTAAGAAGTTGTACACACACCAATATCAGTCAGTTCAGTTACTCAGTCGTGTCCAACTCTTTGCGATCCCATGGACTGCAGCACTCCAGGCTTCCCTGTCCATCACCAACTCCCAGACCTTGCTCAAACTCACATCCATCGAGTTGGTGATGCCATCCAACCACCTCTGTCATCCCCTTCTCTTCCTGCCTTCAGTCTTTCCCAGCATCAGGGTCTTTTCCAATGAGTCAGTTCTTTGCATCAGATGGCCAAAGTATTGGCCTATTATACCGATATACCTATTTATTTATTTTTTTTTAACTAGTCAAATACAATGAGTCAGTTGGAGGCAAAAAGTCTATGCATGCTAGTTGCAAAATAAAAGTTTTCAAAGAAACACACACCATATTCTTTACACTTTCTTTATAAAATACACATATACTATGCACTTTCTTTATAAAATTATATTAATTTAGAACATTTGACTTTTGGGCAGGCACTTTCTTCACCTCTTGCTATGGCCTGGTTCCCAAGTGGCTCACTGGTGAAAAAGCTGTCTACTGAGGAGACAAGGGTTTGATCCCTGGGTCAGGAAAATCCCCTGGAAGAGGAAATGGCAACCCAATCTAGTATTCTTGCCTGGGAAGTCTCATGGACAAAGGAGCTTGGCGGGCTATAGTCCATGGGGTTGCAAAGAGTTGGACACGACTTAGTGACTGAACAATACCAAACAGCCTGGTTCACAAACATCGCCTCTCTACAAGAGTCGTTGGTCACTCTTAACAAGGACTGTAGCTGGTTTAAAAACTGTCACTCTTGTGGACTCCTCATAGCAATTGACCTTTCCTACTCCTAGCTCTCAAATGAACCTCCCAACATCAACTATTTCATTCTGACCTCTCCACAGGTTCCCTAGTGATTTCACATACAAACAAATGCTTCCCTGCGTTCGTTCTATTTCAGGAGCCGTTTCTGGTCAATGCTTCTGGTAAAGCAATAGCTCTTCCTTAAACATGTCTCCCAGAAGCCTAGATACTCTTGACAGCCACATGTCAGCTGCCGACTTCTTGGCTCCCTCCTCAGAGTAACTGATATGGACAGAGCTTCATTCAGTTTCTTATCCCACTCTGTGGTCCAGCTCCCACCAACCCCCAGGACATCTTAGAGATGCCAGTTGCTCTTCCCTCACCCCCACAAGTTTACATTCCTACCTTCCTGCCTCCAACTAAAATCTTAAACAGTAAATCCATTCATTAACAGGTAAACCTGAAAGAAGAGACTAGAAGGAGAGGAACATTAACACGAAAGTCTGCTGAGTGTCCCAAACTCTTTAGAAGGTTGGCTCTGAGCTGCTGGACTACACAATGTTAATGTTTTAGTCCCTGGCCTAAGAGGAGTAAGTCCACTTTAAGGATGGATTTGGGACTGATAGGTCTTGCTCCCTAATTTCCTTTGCCTTATGGTCAATAAAATTAAGTCTTAGAAGCTTTGAGATCATGCAAGGCCTCTTTGTTTACACACAGCTGAGGCAGGTCTTTCCTCATTAGCACAAACGAATCTTGCAAATCTATAGCAACTATGTAGGAAGGACATCTTCCCTGCCTACCTGCAGTTAAGGGTTATACCCACTCCAGTATTCTTGCCTGGAAAATCCCATGTACAGAGGATCTTGGCGGGCTACAGTCCATGGGGTTGCAAATAGTCAGACACGACTGAGAGAATTCACTTTGAACTTTTTGAACTCACAAAACTGGCCTTGGTGTGGTTAATGTGCCAGGTAAAGGGATCTTTGTTGTCACTTCCTGGAATTACTGGGCTAACTCAAGGAGACCTTTGAGTTTCCCAGGTGGCACTAGTGGAAAAAAACCCACCTGCCAATGCAGGAGACATAAGAGATATGGGTTTGATCCCTGAGTCGGTAAGGTCCCCTAGAGAAGAAAATGGCAACCCACTCCAGTATTCTTGCCTGGAGAATCCCATGGACAGAGGAACCTGGTGAGCTACAGTCCATAGTGTTGCACAGGGTCAGACAAGACTGCAGTTTCTTAGCACACATAGCAAGGAGATATTTGAAGACTCTGAACAGTGTGAGATTGCTGACTGTTAGATTCAGAATTTCATATCTAGGTCTGGCCAGGAATGGAGCCCTATATCCTGATCAGAGAAGAATATAAATGAAATTGCTCATTCAGTCTTTGAGTTATTCTTTGAAAAGCACTGGATGTATACCAAGTTCTTCACCCTGTGCTCACAGATGAGTTCTAGGAGGGCCTACTCACTGCTCTCTGGCCAGCCCTCCTGGATGGAAGTAGCTCTTCTTGTTACCTTAGATTCTTCCATCAGTTCTTTCAGATCAAGGGCTCGTTGTGATCTTCTGGTGGGGTCTTCTGTCAAAAAGTGTGCTTAAAGCCTAGGGTCTCCTCACTGGCAGCCCACCTTGATGCCAACAAAGTATAGTCTTTACAGACAATTTGAGAAACAACAAGGCAAAGAGAGGGCCCCTTCAAAAAATATTTTTATTCCAGCCAGATGCAAAACAGATTTATCACCCAGTCAGATGATAACCTGACCCTTCTACTTCCTCTACCCAAGAAGCCTGAACTACAGATCTATCCCTTTGGGAATCTGGAGACTTTACTGACTTCGGATTGACAATATGAAAACATACACTTGCGTCATTCCAAAAGCTAGTCTTGGGTGGAAAAGCCTTTCTGTAGCCCTATCAAATATAAGACATTTAAACTTTAAGACTCTTTTTCTGCACAGTGTTGCTTCAGTGAAGTTGTTCAAAGTCTTTCTCATACATTTAACCTTCAGGTTTTAATACCCTGAACTAATAGGCAAAAGCTTCTCTTTCTACAGCCACCAAATACTCATCAGAGAGATAGTTTGAATGAAAACATGTTCATAGTTATTATCAACAAACCCATTTATGGAACTGCCCAAGACACTTAGATAAAATAAATCAAAGGGAAAAATGTGTTTTCATGATCTCAAGAAGGTTAGAACACTAGACTGAAAACACTCACAAGGACAAATGATGTTTGGTCCACTCTTAAGGGCTCTTAGGGTTTGGGTAAAGAGGCTGGAACAAGGTCAGGGGAATCCTCCTAAAACTGTGATAACTGAGAAGAGCTGGTTGTTAATCCAGAATGCTTTAGGAAGTGGGACCAGCCTGTTGAGAAATCGATCAGACCAACATATTACTTCAGTGTAGTTTTGAAAAGTATTAATAACTGTAACAACTAAAATTTATAGATGACAGTCACATGTGAGAAATCCAGTTCTAAGTGATTCCCATGTATAAATAATATGAGAAGAAAGCTGGTGTGAGAGAACTTCAGTGGGAAGGTGGCATAGGACAGAACCTGCAGAATCTGGAGTTTTGGAAATAGATATGAAAAGAATCAGCAAGTATGAAATTTCATTGTTGTTCATTTGTTTTTCTTATTTCAGGTGTGTTCAACTCAGTCTCACAGCACAACTTCACTTTTGTGATACTAAGCGGTGATCTACACAATGGTGTGATGCTAGCCATGGAATCCCTGAGGCTGTCTCTAAAGTGAAAGTGAAAGTGTTAGGTGCTTAGTCATGTCTGACTCTGCGACCCTATGGACTGTAGCCCACCAGGCTCCTCTGTCCATGGAATTCTCCAGGTAAGAATACTGGAGTGGGTTTCCATTCCCTTCTCCAGGGGATTTCCTGACCCAGAAATAAAACCTAGATCTTCTGTGTTGAAAGCAGAGGCTGTCTCTAGGATTGTGTTAAATGACTAAGATTGGGTCTGGATATTTCTGTTAGATCATTGCTGATATTGATAATTGTAAGCTTGGTGGGCAGGACCAAGCAACACTGTTTTGCAGTGGCTCACAAATCCCCTTGAAAATGGAGAAATTGATACACAAATAAGGAGAAAATGCAGAAAAAGAGATATAACTGGAAGGATAACTGTGCTGCAGGTGATATTAGTAGGTCTATTTTCCTCAGTGGTTTTGTATTTTACACATACATAAGAACCACCTGGGGAGGAGATAGGTACTTGTTGGAAATGCATATTTTTAGGTTCCTCTTCCAGAGAATCTGATTCTGCTGGCAGTTGGTGAGAAGCAGGGCCTAGAAACATTTTGGGCAAGCACACAAGTAGCTTTGATGTGACTTTGAGAAATAGTTCAAAAATCTCAGAAAAAAGACAATAGAGAAAATAGTCCACATGAAATCCAGAAGGAGAAAGGACATGAAAAACACAAGATCCAAAGTCATCAGGACCCCCAATAGGAACTATATGACAAAATCACACAACCAGTGATGAATTATTAATATAATAAGTAATCATGACTTCTTTTTTAGTTAGTGTTTATTCTCTGCCTATTTCCATTAAACTGTCTAGGAAGGATTAGTTAATATATATATATATAATAGAATAAAACATTATCTACTTTGAGAGAGGATAGTTGGGACAAGAGGAAGAAGTGATGGAAAATAAATCACCTGTTGCCTGGTATGAAGGCTACATGCCTTACAGAGCTCAGAGCCCGCTTTAATTGCTTACTTATAAGTCTGAGTTCCTGAATGATTTCTGTGCTGCCAGGACCAGGGGTTCATCTCAGGCATGTGAATCTGATTGATTCAAGCCTGGTAGGGTAAGAAACATACAAGGAAATGCATCACTACTGATAAAATGACATCTGAGGAGAAGGAAGATAATAAAGCATTAATTTTGAGGACTGTAAATGAATTTCTGTTTTAAAGTTTTTATCACTGGAAATATTGGTCCAATAATTACACTTAACATTCTATAATCAAAGAAATATCAGCAGTTTTCAAAAAATAAAGTCATGATAAAAATAATGGCGGTAATTATTTAATCATATTAACTTTCTTTTAAAGATATCTATATCCTTTCAAGCACTGAGTCAAATGTGTAAAGAGATTCACTGCATGGAGGAGGACATAAAAATGGACTTAAATGACTGATTTGGCTCAGATGGTAAAACGTCTGCCTGCAGTGCAGGAGACCAGGGTTGGGAAGATCCCCTGGAGAAGGAAATGGCAACCCGCTCCAGTACTCTTGCCTGGAAAATTCCATGGACAGAGGAGCCTGGTAGGCTACAGTCCATGGGGTCGCAAAGAGTCAGACATGACTGAATGACTTCAAAAATATGAACTAAAGGTATAGCATAATATACTCAGTACATTTTAATTAAGCAAAAAATATTCTTTCCTATGTTTAAAAAAAGTTTTTAAAATTAACATCCTCAGTATCTATTCTGTCACATGTTCTTTAAAGAGAGTTGTGGATATATAATCTTTTTTTTCATATAGTCTTCTTGGATTATTTCACCAGGACTTACTGTAGAATGAAATAAATTTCCTTAAGAAGTATGACCAATCATACTTGATTGAATTGAAGAATAAACTGTATGAAAATACCTTAGAGAGAGAGAAAAAAAATAGACATCAGTAAACTGTTGCCTTTTTAAGCATCATTTTCCCCTGTAATTCAAAATTCCTTTTCTGCTTTCTGAGACTTGAGCCACTGAACTGCCAGCAAGAACCATAATCATGGGCATCACAAGCCAGACACGGGGTCAGGGTGAGCACGTGGCCAGCGCTGGTTGATGAGGGCTGGGCCTTGTATTCCTGGAGAAGTGGTTCCTTCTACAATGGAGAGTGGCAGAGATTTTATTGAAAAGCCAATTCCCTATGAAAGAGAAGCGTATGTGAAGGGTAAATCTCAAAGGAGCATGGAAATCGTAACCATTGCTCTCGTTCCTCTTAATTTAAAGTGTGTATGAGCCTGCTCAAACTCAGCCTGACTCTGACCCCCACGGACTATAGCCCGTCAGGCTCTGCCCATGCAATTTTCCAGGCAAGAATACCAGAGCAGGTTACCATTTCCTACTCCAGGGGATCTTTCCGAACCAGAGATCAAACCCATGTCTCTTGCATTTCCTGCATTGGCAAGCAGATTTTTTACCACTGGAGCCACCTAGGAAGCTATAAATTTAAATAGTAAATGCTTCAAAAAGTGAAAAATAAACAAAAATCATCACCAGCAGAACGAACATGATGGGAAAGTTCGAGATGACCTGTATCTTGGGTCAAATTATTCTTTTTTAAAATGTCTTATGTGAATAGAATAATAATGATAGTGCCTAGATTGAAACTAGACTCGCACAGTGATAGAAAAGACAGAGTACTGTTGTGTGGGAGTTAAATACACCAAAACTTTCCCACCACTGATTTGAAATAACCAAGCGGAAGGGTTGGGCATGGTTCTGGGGCACAGAGAATAGTACTCCAGGGTCCACTTACCCTCAACCTATTTGTAAAACCTACTATTAGTGGCAAGTGACAGGGGCAGGGGGTGGGCTGGAGCAATGTGAAGACTTTTCCCCTAAGAGCACATTGGCAACTAATGTTATATAATTTCCTTTTACTGACCACAGAATAGCTGGTCATTATAGCTTTTAGGCACTATGCATCGTTGTTGTCCTGTAATACCATACACAATAGAGTTTACCACAAATACTGCAATGAAACTTTAAACGGTAAAATCCTAGGAAAATACAATGATTTGTAGAGCAATAGTTCAACAGGAAGGAAATATGTGACTTTCTGTGGGCATTTATAGTTAAGTGGAGAAGTGTAATGATTATTATGATTCTTTGAAATGTGTTTTTGAGAAGAAAATTTCATAATTATTTTAAATAATTTATAAAGATAAAAATACTATGCATTAATATTTTAAATCATTTCATGCAAAATCGTTTATGCCAGTAATTTTATCATGTTCTTACAATTCTGGTTTCAAGTGTAGTTATGTGCAAGTTATTTTTCATATTTCCCATCTTCCTGTTGTCCCTAACCTATCAAATATCTAAGTTGTATGAGCTGCATCCTACTTACTCAACACACATAGATTAAAATTTCCCTTCTGAAAAGGGATCTGAAAAGCTATGCCACACTGAGGTGTAACTGATAATGATCTTGATGTCCTACCCATTTCAAAATATTGACCACTTAATGTTTAGAAGGTTTAACTCAAAAGACTGAATCAAAAATGCTCTAATGCAAAGAATTTCTAGGTAATTTCTCCTATATCTTCAGACACAGTCCCTATTGGCTTCTCCTTGCTGCCTCAATATGATCCTATAGCTATAATTTCTAATGTTTTCTTATTAAAATGCCAATATATTTGAGAAGGAACAGTTACTTCCTTCCATATTAGTCAATAATATAGAAGCTCATATGATCTTTTCTTCTCTGAAAAGTAATCAAAAGTGGGTTTGTTAGGAAACAAGATGGTGAGATCCGCTCTAAGAGGAAAAGCAGTGGTGTTCACTTATTGAGATTGTTGTATGCCAAGCATAATGCTCTATCTATATGGTACAATCCTATGTATATTAATTCATTTGGTTTTCACTCAAGTCACATGATGTAGTTAGCTTCACTTATAAATGAGAAGAGTGAGATACAGAGAGGTAGATCTAATAATTGCATTTCATGAGTGATAGAGATCGAAGCCAAGTGATGTGTGAATTCAAAGGCTTTGCTTTTTTAAGGAGNAGTCACATGATGTAGTTAGCTTCACTTATAAATGAGAAGAGTGAGATACAGAGAGGTAGATCTAATAATTGCATTTCATGAGTGATAGAGATCGAAGCCAAGTGATGTGTGAATTCAAAGGCTTTGCTTTTTTAAGGAGCACTGTAATGGGAAGGCAGGAGGCCCACAAGCCCCACTAGAGTCCAGCAAAGTTGGCCCAGCTACTTGCCCTCAAAACTGAACCAGGAGCAGATCTCCGATTTCCCGACTCCTGGCTGAGTGTTCCTTCCACGAGACCACACAGAAGGCTCTTATGAAATCATCAGGATTAGAGCTTGGCTCTTTCACCGAGTAGCCAAAGCCAGTCTCCATGAGTCAAGCCAGACCTTTTATCCTGGTCTGGGGCAACCAGAGGTAAGAGTCAACCTGTGTGATGACACTTCTAGAAATGGTAGGGGAAGGGAGCAACAAGAATTTGACTTTCTCTTCAAATACTTTTGAAAAACTACCAATGAATCCCTCCAAGACAATTGTTCTTATACGTGGTGTTGAGACATAGGGGTGTGTGTTGAACTTGTGAGAGGCACGGCATAGACAGTAAGTCATCATCAGTCATGGGATCACTGTCCTCAAAAGAACCACAGCTGATGGGACTAAAAAATCTCAACAAAAGCAGGGGAAAAGAGAATTAAATTAAACCACTTATTTCATGTGAGTTGCTGCTGCTGCTGCTAAGTCGCGTTAGTCATGTCCCACTCTATGCGACCCCATAGACGGCAGCCCACCAGGCTCCCCCATCCCTGGGATTTTCCAGGCAAGAACACTGAAGTGGCTTGCCATTTCCTTCTCCCATGCATGAAAGTGAAAAGTGAAAGTGAAGTTGCTCTGTCATGTCCGACTTAGCGACCCCATGGACTGCAGCCTACCAGGCTCCTCCGTCCGTGGGATTTTCCAGGCAAGAGTACTGGAGTGGGGTGCCATTGCCTTCTCCGAGTTAGAACAATACAAAGTCTAAGAAAACATCCTCTTTTTATTTATCAATGTTACAAATGTTCTCCAAGATGCACACCTATAAATCAATTTCTTTCATCCAGCCAGTGTTACTGAACCATCACATCAAGTTTGATTTTTATAAGGTACAAATGCAGGGTAAACCAAGAGGTTTTCTTCTCCAGCTGAACAATTTTCATAACTGTCTGTGAAACCAACCCTCTATTGTAGTTCAGGTGATTGGGAGATCCAAGCTGACTGTAATTTTTTTCTTTAACTTCACATTCATATAATAAATAACATGTACTGCTTTCATCCTTTTGGAATGAAAGGAAGCTGAGAGATCCATATGATACTTTTGCCATGTTTTCTACTGAGGTCTTAGAGCGCTCTTAGCAATTTGTAAAAGCTCACTGTGTTGTACATATGTTGTTATATTCATATTTGTGAGGATTAGCTATTTTAACAATAGTAATCTTAATATAATCAATATATTGATATTTTGTAACTTTTCCAATAATTTCTAAGAAATTTCTTCCTACCCAGAGATAAACTAAATATTTATTTATTTAGTTTTTATTTATGTCCTACTTTTGGGGATTCCATGACTCCTCTGTCCATGGAATTCTCCAGTCAAGAATACTAGAGTGGGTTGCTATTTCCTTCTCCAGAGGATTTTCCCGACCCAGGAATCAAACTCAGTTCTCCTGTGTTGCAGGCAGATTCTTTACCAACTGAGCCACTAGGGAAGCCCATTTATTTATAGACTTTTATAAATAAATCTATAGATTATCTCTTGAATTTTTGTGTAAATTTTTTAGCATTTCATTCTTAAATCCTATTGGAATTAATTTTGAATTTGGGATAAAGTGATGATATAAAGTGATTTTTAGACAAATAATTAAACAACTTTTATTAATGCCATCTACTGAATAATTGCCTCAACTTCCATAATTATTTGTGATTTTTATCACATCATATCACTATATATATTAAGATCTACTTTTGAGCTACATTTATTTTTCACATTGATTTGTCTGAATGCTCTTGTAAGCTGACACAAAAATAAGAACTATTTTATGTATGAAAACTAAGTTGACCTATACTGCATGCATGCTAAGTCACTTCAGTTGTGTCTGGCTCTTTGTGACCCTATGGACTGTAGCCCATCAGACTCCTCTGTCCATGGGATTCTCTAGGCAAGAATACTAGAGTGGATTGCTATGCCCTTTTCCAGGGACTCTTCCCAACCCAGGGACTGAACCCTTGTTCAATCCAATATAGTATTCAATACAATACTAGCAATATATAATAATTAACATTTATTGAAAGTTTGCATATACTAGAAATGGTTCAAGTTCCTTGTATATTTTAATGGTTAATTTTATGTGTCAACTTGGCTGGGCCACAGTGCCTACATATGTCATCAATCATTCTGGATATTTCTGCAAGGGGTTGTTAGAATGAGATTAATGCTTAAATTTGTGGACTTTGAGCAGATTTCCCTCCATCAATGTGGGTGGGTCTCATCCAATCAGTTGAAGTCCTAATTATAACAAAAGACTGACCTCTCCTGAGCAAAAGGGAAATCAGTCAGCAGATGGCCTTTGGATCTGAACTGTAACACTGATTCTTTCTTGGGTCTGCAGTCTGATCATTTTTGGACAATTTTGTGACATTGATTTTTCCCTGAATATCTAGCCATATGGTCCATACTGCAGGGACTTGCCAGCCTCTATAATCACATGAGCCAGTTCTTTAAAGTAAAATATGTATTCTCCCTCTCTCTCTTTCTCTCTGTCTGGAGAATTGTAATGAATATACATATACAAGAGAAACCCAAGTAAGATGGTAAGTGTTGCACGAGGGCATCAGAGGGCAGACACACTGAAACCATACTCACAGAAAACTAGTCAATCTAATCACACTAGGACCAGGGCCTTGTCTAACTCAATGAAACTAAGCCATGCCTGCAGGGCAACCCAAGGCGGGCGGGTCATGGTGGAGAGGTCTGACAGAATGTGGTCCACTGGAGAAGAGAATGGCAAACCACTTCAGTATTCTTGCCTTGAGAACCCCATGAACAGTATGAAAAGGCAAAATGATAGGATACTGAAAGAGGAACTCCCCAGGTTAGTAGGTGCCCAACACGCTACTGGAGATCAGTGGAGAAATAATTCCAGAAAGAATGAAGGGATGGAGCCAAAGCAAAAACAAGAGATTCATGGGGATGGGGTCGTAAAGAGTCAGATACGACTGAGCAACTGAACTGAACTGATATATATATATATAGAGAGAGAGAGAGAGAGAAAGAGTCATTTTTTTTCATTACCACAAACCCCAACAGGTAGATATATTTTTACCATTTTCATTTGACAAATAAACACTGTGTCTGGGAAGCTTAAACAGTCTGTCCAACATCACTCAGTCAGTCTATGACAGGATAGAGCTTCAAACTCATTGCCAACAGTCTTAACAATGCAAAATACTTTTTAAGATCAATGAAACTAAGTTTAAAAATTATTATATTTCTTTCTTGAGAAAAAAGAACAAAGGCAGAGGTATCATGCTCCCTGACTTCAGACTATACTACAAAGCTACAGTAATCAAAACAGTATTACATTGGCACAAAAACAGATTATAGATCAATGGAACAGGAGAAAGCCCAGAAACAAACCCATGAACCTATGGTCAATTAATCTATGACAAAAAAAGAAAGAATATATACAATGGAGAAAAGATACTTTCTTCAGTAAGTTCTGCCAGGAAAACTGGACAGCAACATGTGAATGAATGAAATTAGAACATTTTCTGACAGCATATACAAAAATAAACTCAAAATGGACTAAAAACTTATATGTAAGACCAGATACCTTAAACCTCCCAAAAGAAACCAAAGGTGTTCCAAAAGTGGAACACTCTTTGATATACATCATAGCAATATTTTGGGGGATATGTCTACTAAGGCAAAAAAAAAAAAAAAAGCAAAAATAAACAAATAGGATCTAGTAAAGTTAAAAGCTTTTGCACAGCAAAAGAAATCATTAACAAAATGAGAAGACAACATACTGGATGGGAGAAAATATTTGCAAATGATGTTGACTAATAAGGAGTCAGTATTCAAAATACATACACATCTCTTTTCATACCTTATTCAAGATTCCATACTGTATTTAGTTGCACTGAGCAGCTTCAGCTGCATGCAACAAATTCTGAAAAATTCTCTTTTCATTTTTATTCTGTTACAAATATCTTCTAAATTTCCTTGCTATGGCTCCTTAGATACACCCATCATTTAAAAGTGAACATTTAATTTCCAAATACATGGGATTTTGAAAGTATCTTTCATATTAATTTATCATTTTGATATTAATTTATCACTTAAATGCTTTCTTCTCTGCAGTCACCCTCTGTGTTTTTTTCAGTCTTTTCACTTTATTGAGGCTTTCAGTGACTAAGGCAAACATTTTCTTAGTAAATGTCACATTGCACTTGAAAATATGTGGGTTATTTTCAAATATCTTTTGATATTGATTTCTAACATAATTCCACAGTGATAAGAGAATAGACTCTGTATGATTTCAATATATGTAGAGAATGAAAATTTTACACCTTATTTTATGTCACTGGATATGCTCCAGTGTCTCCTGGTTTATAGTCTATGGGAACTTGAATAGAAGAAGTTGTGTCCTGCTGTTGTAGGAAAATTTTATAAATCTTAGTTATGCTGAATTGGTTCATGATGCTTTTCAGGTTTACCATATCCTTCTACTTTTCTGTCTATTCATTCTATCAATTTTTGAAACTTCAAATAAAAATTTTAATTTATCTACTTAAAAAAAAAGATTGCAATATATAGTGGAACTATATGCAACTTTGTTTTGTATTTTCCAAATCTCCTGTAAATGTGTTATTCTATTTACAAATTTTTAAAAATAAAAAAAGAAAGAACAAAATACATAAACATCTCATGCACGCTAAGGCACTTTGGTCATGTCTGACTCTTTGCAACCCTAGGGACTGCAGCCCACAAGGCTCCTCCATCCATGGGATTCTCCAGGCAAGAATACTGGAGTGGGTTGCCATTTCCTACTCCAGGGGATCTTCCCGACCTAGGGATTGAACCCACGTGTCTTGCATCTACCTCTATTGGCAAGGGGGTTCTTTACCACTAGTGCCACTTGGGAAGCCCTTAAACATCTCACATGTCAATATAAAAACACTCCAAACAACACAGTTTAGAAATGGGCAGAATATCTGGATAGACATTATTCCAGAGAAGACAAACAGAAGGCCAACAAACACATGAAAAGATGTTCTATGTTGCTAATCATCAGAGTAATGCAGATCAAAACCACAATGAGATATCACCTCACACCTGTTAAAATGACTGTCCATCATCAAAAAGTCTACAAATAAGAAATGTTGGTGAGGATGGTAAAAGGGAACCCTGGTACTCTACTGACACAAATGTAAATTCGTGCAGCCACTACGGAAAACAATGTGGAGGTCCCTCAAACCACTAAAAATCAAGCTACCATACCAGCAATTCCACCACTGAGTATATTTCCAAAGAAAGTGAAAACAGTTCAAAGAGATACACGCACCCCAGTGTTCACTGCAGTAGTATTTACAATAGCCGAGAGATGGAAGCAACCTAGATATTCATTGACAGATAAATGGATAAAGAAGATATGATATACTATATATATATATAGTTATTACTCAGTCATAAAAAAAGAGTGAACTTCTGCCATTTGCAACAATGTGAATGAACCTAGAGTATATTACGCTTAGTAAAATAAGTTAGAGAAAAAAATACTCTCGGTTATCACCTATGTGTGGAATCTAAAAGTAAAATGAATGTATGTATCAAAACAGAAACGGACAGATATTGAGAACAAACTGGTGGTTACCAGTGAAGAGAGGAAAGGAGGGACAAGAAAAGGGTATGAGATTAAGAAATACAAACAGAGGATGAGATGGTTGGATGGCATCATCACACCATGGACATGAGTCTGAGCAAACTCCGGATGATAATGAAGCATAGAGAAGTTTGGCATGTTGCAGTTCATAGAGTGTCAAAGAGTTGGATGGGATGCAATGACTGAACAACAGTAACAATTTATAAAATACATGAATAACAGGGATATATTGTACACCACAGGGAAATAGAGCCATTATTTTGTAGTAACTTTAAGTGGGGTATAATCTATAAAAATATTGTATCACTATGTTGTACACTTAAAACTAATATAATATTATAAATCAACTATACTTCAATAGAATTTGTAAAAATTATTTTGCTTCTTTAAAAATAAAATAATACATTGTAGTTCCTTATTTGTTTTTGATTTTTTTTTTTAGGAAAACCAACATGTAAGTACTCAAAGCAGTTATCAGAAAGCAAACACAAATAAATCATTTGCCTTTCTCACTTTCATTTCCTCATGGATGTACAGTTGAGATTTTCAGTAGCTATATGACTTGTGATGGTATCATTGTTCTGATGGTAACCAGTAGTGTGCTTATTTTTGTTAATTTTGAGGAAATAAATATGTTTAAAACTTCTCAAGTTTAACTTTTAATATGTGCTTAGTTGCTCAGTCGTGTCTGACTCTGTGACCTCATGGACTGGAGCCTGCCAGGCTCTTCTGTCCCTGGGGATTCTCCAGGCAAGAACACTGGAGTGAGTTGCCTTGCCCTCCTCCAGGGGATCTTCCCAATCTAGGGACTGAACCCAGGTCTCCTGCATTGCAGGCAGATTCTTTACCAACTGAGCCACCAGGGAAGCCCATGAATACTGGAATGGGTAACCTATCCCTTCTCCAGGGGAACTTCCTGACCCAGGAATTTAATCAGGGTCTCCTGCATTGTGGGTGTATTCTTTACCAGCTGAGCTACTATCAATATAGTAAATATCGATAAAGATACTTTTGTGAAGAGAATATTGTTACTTACAGTTTAGCAGATGCATTTTAAAAGGTTCTTCAATACTTCACAGTCAAATCCAGGTAGAGAGGGGAAAAATAAGCCTTTAAAATGGATCTTTGCAAATAGCTTCAATGCTATTTTCAGTTTTTAATGTTTTTATTTGGCCATGGTCAGAATAATTTTAGGCCCTGGGTCTATAGTCATAGTTTAGTCATAATTCTTCCAATTTTATCCAATTCTCATTGGGTAAATGTTAGCTTATCTTCTTGGTGGGGAATTAAAGACAAACAAAACATATCCCCATCTTTCTCAAATGTCGGGCAGTTGGACTTTTGCAAGAGAGCCCACTGCCCATGTACCTAGTGGAGAAGAGATCTGCGTGCTGGCGTTCGGGCGCACAGTGACTCTGCACTTTCTGGTCCAGGTTCCTGTGGGCTGCCTGGGGGCGGTCCACATCCCCTGGGCATTCTCCCAAGGGTGGAGCGACAGCCCTAACAACTTAACATCGCTTTACTGAGCATCTCAGAGGAGTAGCAGCAAAGCTCAGGCATAATGTTCTTAGAGCAGTAACCCCCTCTTTTGGAGCTGCAGCTTGTCTTAGCTCAGGGGCAGAAATAAGAAGGAGTTCAGAAGCTCATCTTCCTCCTCTGTACTTGGTAAATATGAGCTCTCCCACTCACCAGGGAAAATGTGGCATAAAGTTTTTTGTTTAGTTGCTAAGTCCTGACTGACTCTTTGTGACCCCATGGACTATAGCTGATCAGGCTCTTCTATCCATGGGAATTTCCTGGCAAGAATACTGGAGTGGGTTGCCATTTCCTTCTCCAGGGGTTCTTCTCGACACAGGGATCAAACCTGTATCTCCTGCTTGGCAGGCGATTCTTGCCTCAGTGTTATTAGATGAGTCAATGAGATGGAAGAAAGGAATCCCAGACTGACACCTCTCTCTCACCAGTTTGTGGAGAGTCTTGTTCTGTCAAAATACAGTTGTTAAGACTCCCCGTTTCTACTGCAAGGGAATCATGTTTTGATTCCTAGTCAGGGAACTGAGGGCTTCCTTGGTGGGTCAGCTGGTAAAGAATCTGCCTGCAATGCGGGAGACCTGGGTTTGATCCCTGGGTTGAGTAACTCCTCTGGAGAAGGGAAAGGCTACCCACTCCAGTATTCTGGCCTAGAGAATTCCATGGACTGTATAGTCCATGGGGTGGCAAAGAGTCGGACACAACTGAGCGACTTTCACTTTCACTTTAGGTAACTAAGATCCCACATGCACATGCCTCATGACACAGCCCCCTAAAACAACACCATTATTCCCTGTGTTTGTAAAGAATGTCACAGTTTACAAAGCATTTTCACATTCATTATTTGTCAAGGACACTGTGAAGAAAACCAGGCAGATATTGTTAATCTTTTTTTTAGGAATCAGAAAATTGAGAATCTAGAGGGTGAAGCAATTTACTCAAAGTCACAGGAAGTAAGAGCCTTGCCAGGCTAGGAAGCCAGCTCATCTGATTGCAACCCCACCTCAGGTCCATTGACTATGCAGGTGGCACACATGATCTGCTTCCTCATTATACCTGAAATTACTTAACCACAGGCATGTTTGGCACAAGTGCATTTGGAAGGAAGGGAGAGAGACAAAAAGAAAAAGGTGGAGACTGAAAAGGAGAAGAAAAATAATCACAGGGAAGGAAATGCATATCCTTTCATAAAATGTGTGACTATCCTCATTTCTTAGCTAATAATGCAAAGAAAGTCTGAGGTCATCACTGTCTACTTTCAGAGATCAAAAAATATTTTTACATGCAGCAAAATCATCAGTTGAAACTGCAATGAAAACACCTGTTGATACAAGTTTTTCCTTGGGTGTCAGTGGCCAAAATAAACTGGGGTGCTTCGCAGATTCCAAGGTTAAGATAGGAGTCCTTTGGCATTCACCAGGATACACTCTCAAGGACTACTAGCATGCAGACGCTCTGGTTCCACAGCTTGTGTTGAATGTAGAATGGCCTTCTGCAGGATGTGCTTGAGTTTCTTTAGCCATTAATTACTTTTACAGCTGCAGCTCTAAAAACGGAAAGGATAAAAATTGCACTGTTTGTTCCACTGAAAGTGCAAAGAGGACCAGCAAAAGGAAATCCACAGACTCTGCCTTGCAAATGAATCAAACTTTTCCTTGAAGGTGTTTTTGCTTATTTGAAAATCACTTGTAAGAGAGTGTTAATGAATATCAAAACATAAACATAAAAAATGTTCAATATCATTAATGACGTAGGAAGTGAAAAACTGATGGCTCCGTGAATGTGAGGATTTCAAGACACGGCATCTGAAATGCTTTTTTTGCCAAGGCATTGGAGTGACTTAGCAGCAGCAGCAGCAGCAGCAGCAGCAGGACCATGGTCTGTCTTGGTCAGAACAAATGAAATTAAAGAGTTCGTAATAAAGGAAACTAAAAGGCACTATATGGAAAAACAAAAATACATTTAGTCTTCACTTTATTTTACAGCTTGAGATTGTTACTTGCTACATACATAAAGACCTGACTATCCACCGTGAGCACCATTACATTACAGCTCACTTATTACAGACATCTTTGTTAGTTATTTCTACCTTAATTCCCATTCTCTGTCTTCTGGTCTCTTCTTCTCCATTTAGCAGCAGCTTTTCACAGCTGCAATTTCAAGGCAAATCTCTCATTCTTTCCTCAGAGGGACATTTATTTGCATAACCATTGCAGCTTCCAATTACTCCACTGAATAAGTGCCACTTAGGATCTTCATAAGCCTGTTGTTACGGTTATTGCAAAGTAGTAGGAACTTTGAATGCCAGATTTGAAAAATGTGTTTGAAACTAGGGAAGATGTTTTAGAAGAAATTAAATGTGAATACCTACTCTTCCAACAATTATCTTGTGTAGGTTTTTCAAATGAAGAGTTGATTAATGATAATAGGAAAATCATCAATGGAAGCAATCCCCATACTTTGGAGATAATGTCCTTAAATTATGGACCTCTATACACTCTGATTTCTGATTTACATGGCCTTTTTTAAACTTCCTTTTGAGCATACAGGAATTGTTTTATATAGTCAGACTTCTTCATGGGGTAGGTTATACCCTGACATTCTGTTCATGAGCTTATACCTTGAAACTATGTTTACATCTGGACTAAAAAAGTGAATTATTGGAGAGATTCAAGATTTTCTAAATCATATCAAATTTTCTTTCATAGGAAATATATCTACATTCTAGAGCATTAATGAGTGTTAATAGTCTTCCTCACGTCTGAAACAAAATCACACCAACATCCTTATTTGACAGGTAAACTATAGCAATAAATTGTTGTTTTACAGTTGCTAAGTCTTTCAGTTGCCCAGCTCTTTGCAACCTCATGGACTGCTGCATGCCAGGTTCCCCTGTCCTTAACTATCTCCTGAGTTTGCTCAAACCCACATCCATTGAGTCGGTGATACCATCCAACCATCTCATCCTGTCGCCTCCTTCTCCTCCTGGTCTCAATTTTCCCCAGCATCAGGGTCTCTTCTAGTGAGTCAGTTCTTTGCATCAGGTGGCCAAAGTATTGCTGTTTCAGCTTCAGCATCAGTCCTTCCAATGAATATTCAGGACTGATTTCCCTTAAGATTGACTGGTTGGATCTCCTTGCTGTCCAAGGGACTCTCAAGAGTCTTCGCCAACACCACAGTTCAAAAGCATCGATTCTTCAGCACTCAGCCTTTTTATGGTCCAACTCTCACCCCTGTACGTGACTACAGGAAAAGCATAGGTTTGACCAGGTGGACCTTTGTCAGCAAAGTGATGTCTCTGCTTCTTAATTCACTGTCTAGGTTTGTCATAGCTTTTCTTTCAGGGATCAAGTGTCTTAATTTTGTGGCTGTAGTCACATCTACAGTGATTTTTGAGCCCAAGAAAATAAAGTCTGTCACTGTTTCCACTTTTTCCCCATCTATTTGCCATGAAGTGATGGGACTAGATGCCATGATCTTAATCTTTTGAATGCAATAAATAGATCATTATATAAAAAAGACTGTCCGACTTTTCCTGATTTTTTCCTTTTGGTGAGAAGAATCTTTTCCAAATGAATTTAGAATCAGTTCTATTTCAGTATCAATAGTGGCTAATAGGACAGTATGGGCTCTGGAGGAGCGAGGGGATATACTAATGATTTGTCATTTTTGGCTCCTTTGACCTTGAGGACATTGCTATACTCCTCTAAGCCTCAGCCTTCTCTCTTGTAAACTATAGTGCCTATCTCATAATATTGTTGTGGGCATTAAATGGATAATATATATAAGAGGTTTAGCATAGAAGTAGGTACATAATAAGAGTTCAGATAAGGAGAACAATCATTTTTATCTCCAGAATCCTTTCTTGTGCTTCTCCTGACAGAGAGGTGGCAGAGAGCACAGCATGTTAATTCTGTCCAATAATAAGCCTACATATGGATACTTATTGGGGAAATTAGGTAATGAGAAAAACAGTAATATCAGGATCATTTAGCTTAAAGTAGAAACAGTTAATGGGGATTTAAACAGCAATGTTTATGCTGAAGATAACACAAGAAGAAATTTAAATTTAGGAATATAAAATTTAGGTTCAGATTAAATAATTTCTTAACCAGAACTTCTTAGTTACCCATTTTTTTTTTTTGGGATTCTCCAGGCAAGAATACTGGAGTGGGTTGCCATTTCCTACTCCAGGGGATCTTCCCGACCTAGGGATTGAACCCACGTGTCTTGCATCTACCTCTATTGGCAAGGGGGTTCTTTACCACTAGTGCCACTTGGGAAGCCCTTAAACATCTCACATGTCAATATAAAAACACTCCAAACAACACAGTTTAGAAATGGGCAGAATATCTGGATAGACATTATTCCAGAGAAGACAAACAGAAGGCCAACAAACACATGAAAAGATGTTCTATGTTGCTAATCATCAGAGTAATGCAGATCAAAACCACAATGAGATATCACCTCACACCTGTTAAAATGACTGTCCATCATCAAAAAGTCTACAAATAAGAAATGTTGGTGAGGATGGTAAAAGGGAACCCTGGTACTCTACTGACACAAATGTAAATTCGTGCAGCCACTACGGAAAACAATGTGGAGGTCCCTCAAACCACTAAAAATCAAGCTACCATACCAGCAATTCCACCACTGAGTATATTTCCAAAGAAAGTGAAAACAGTTCAAAGAGATACACGCACCCCAGTGTTCACTGCAGTAGTATTTACAATAGCCGAGAGATGGAAGCAACCTAGATATTCATTGACAGATAAATGGATAAAGAAGATATGATATACTATATATATATATAGTTATTACTCAGTCATAAAAAAAGAGTGAACTTCTGCCATTTGCAACAATGTGAATGAACCTAGAGTATATTACGCTTAGTAAAATAAGTTAGAGAAAAAAATACTCTCGGTTATCACCTATGTGTGGAATCTAAAAGTAAAATGAATGTATGTATCAAAACAGAAACGGACAGATATTGAGAACAAACTGGTGGTTACCAGTGAAGAGAGGAAAGGAGGGACAAGAAAAGGGTATGAGATTAAGAAATACAAACAGAGGATGAGATGGTTGGATGGCATCATCACACCATGGACATGAGTCTGAGCAAACTCCGGATGATAATGAAGCATAGAGAAGTTTGGCATGTTGCAGTTCATAGAGTGTCAAAGAGTTGGATGGGACGCAATGACTGAACAACAGTAACAATTTATAAAATACATGAATAACAGGGATATATTGTACACCACAGGGAAATAGAGCCATTATTTTGTAGTAACTTTAAGTGGGGTATAATCTATAAAAATATTGTATCACTATGTTGTACACTTAAAACTAATATAATATTATAAATCAACTATACTTCAATAGAATTTGTAAAAATTATTNCCCCATGGACTGTAGCCCGCCAAGCTCCTCTGTCCATGGGATTCTCCAGGCAAGAATATTGGAGTGGGTTGCCATGCCCTCCTCAAAGGGACCTTACCAACTCAGAGACTGAACCCACATCTCTTAAATCTCCTGCATTGGCAGACGGGTTCCTTGCCACTAGAACCACCTGGGAAGCACACGTGTGTGTGTGCAAGTTGCTTCAGAGTATCTGACTCTTTGCGACACTACGGACTGTAATCTACCAGGCTCCTCTGTCCATGGGATTCTTGAGTAAGAGTACTGGAGTGGGTTGCCATGCCATTCTCCAGGGAATCTTCCCAACTCAGGGATCAAGCTCACGTCTTTTACATCTCCTGAATTGGCAGGCAGGTTCTTCACCACTCATGCCACCTGGGAATCCTACAGAGAATGCAAAGATAGATAAATGGGTGAGGGGTCCATCAGAGCTGAAGCATCTTTCTCTGTAAAACTTAAGGACAACTGTTCTCTCAGTTGAAGAACATTAGAACTCTTGCACTAAAAACCAGGCAGCAATCCAGCTGTATCCAGTTGCTATTTTTTTAGTATCCATTCTAGGAAGTTATCATTTTCATGAGAATGAGGTGCTTATTTCACCACAGAAATTTTAACTTTGGAAAGCATCTCTTTGTAGTTCTAATTTCTCCAAGGGCACTATTTTTCAGACTTGTATTTGTCTTTCATGTTTGGACATCCAAGTCCTCCCTTTGTGAGGTGTCCTCAGTACTCTATCATATGAGGGCTATTGCTAGCATTCTAATGAGAGCAAACGCTGAAATGATTAGGAAGTTAATTCATACCCAAATCTTACATTCCTCACTTAACAAGTCTTCTTTTGCTATATCTGTAAATTGCTTCAGTTGTTACTGCATTTAGGAAATGCTAATTTTTTAATACAGTGCTGCTCTTTTTGCTCTTCCTACAGAGTAATGCAGTATTTGGGTGCAGTCTCAAAAATGACAGAATGATCTCTGTCCATTTCCAAGGCAAACCATTCAGTATCACAGTAATCCAAGTCTATGCCCCAACCACTAATGCAGAAGAAGCTGAGATTGAATGTTTCTCTGAGGACCTATAAAACTACTAGAACTAACACACACACACACACAAAAAAAGATGTCCTTTTCATTATAGGGGACTAGAATGCAAAAGTAGGAAGTCAAGAGATACCTGGAG